>JAUTXW010002702.1:0-488961 GCA_030620095.1 Kuschelorhynchus macadamiae | reverse complement strand
AGATATTTTCGTAGCAAAATAAGCGTATTCGTTAAAAAATTTAACTCTTCAGAAATAAATTTGAATGTGTTATTCGAAACTGAATTTAACACAGCACAAGATCGCTACAATAATTTCATCACACGCCCATGGTAGCTTGGAACTAATCAGTGTTTTTATATCCTTCAATTGTCGACACAACAATCTAAGCCAAATTTTACATTTTTTTGGTTCTAGCCCTTTGAAGTTTAGGAACTTTTGTGAAAGTTACTTTCTCAAGGATTGTGTATCGCTTTGCTGTTGACCCGGGTGGGCATTTTATTATGGGACCTATTCCTATTCTCAGAAACTATGAAACTACGATTCAAATAGGAATGTAAACAATTATATGTACCATGCAAACATAATTTTGTAAATAAATAATCATTTTAATAATGTATTTGTGTTATTTGTCAATTTTTTAAAATTTATCAATATAAGTATAAGAGCATTTTGAGAATCAATTAGTTCTAATTAAATATGGGCCTTGTAATAAATGTAGTCTTATTTTAAAAAAAGTCTGTGAGAAAATACCACAATAACTCTGAAATCCTATTCTCATTCATTATGTATGTCCTTGTAAACGCATCCTTGCAAAATCTGTATGTACACGTCCCCAAACTTTGATAATGTAAAACATATGAAAATAACGTAGATTTAACCTTAACGTGAGAATTTATATGTAATTATATTTGCCGCACTAAAAAGTTTTAAAATTTAAAATTCGAAAACCTTATATATTGCCATAGGTATACAAGAGAAAATGACTAACTCTAAAATGTAAAATGTGTAGATATTTGACAATATTTCAAAATATCGGTAATTAATATTATTATTCATGTTAAAAAGACTACATCCAAATGATCTACGATGTCTAGAAGTTTTAAATTTATATAGGGTGTGCTCAGATCATTGGTCATTTTTTTAAATTTTTAATTCGCAATATCCAAGTTTTTTTTTTAAATGGATCACCCTGTATTTGGTACTTTTTCTTAAAGACTGTTAAAATACCTATCTATTGATGTATATATGTCCTATACCTAAATATAATGCGAATACCCCCAAATATCTCCAAGCTTTATACATAGAGTAAAAACTAAAACATTAAAGAGGGACCTTGAAATAAATTTAGCTTTGTTAATAATTTAAACAATATATTATCAATCATCAATCCATGAATTAATTTGATTTAAAAATCATGTATTTGAATAGCATATTTTCATAAAAAAACTCAATATATCTTCATAAATCCACACTTTATTATTTTTACATTTTATCTATATAACAGAGTACATGCTGACATCATTCAATATCAGCGTATATCCATCCTCTTGCTGTACATATACTGGTAATGGATATTCATTACCCGCCTCAGCCGGAGGGTTATCATCGGTGGTGTTCTAGAACAATATAATAGAAATTAATGGTACAATCAAATTTAATTAAAGCAGAATCATCTAATTATCTTATTAACAGGTGCATAGCGTCACACAATGGGGTATATTATACCAAAAGTTTTCATAAACTCAAAAACAGAATGATGCAATTGTTGTTGTAAAAATACGTTTTATTTGGTTGAACTTAACGTTTTTTTCTTAAATCAAACCAACTGATAAAAAGAAAGGTTTGTAGTAAATCTTATCGGCAATACCATAATAAATAATTTTGTTTTCTATCTGAATACGATAACATATGTTTTAAATAAAGCATGTGAATAATTAAAAATTTGATCTCAAAAAATCATTTTTAACAGTCTTAAACAAGCATTAAAAATAACATCTGTTGAATTGTACATAAAATATGTTTAAATAACTCATGTGAATATTTAAAATTTCAATCTCTAATTATTATTAATTTACTTCTGCAGATACACCATAAAAACTGTTGAAACCAAGAAAATAAAGAAACATTTGTAAAATAATATACATTTTAGGCTTCATTATGTACTTATACACTTTCAGTTTAGAGCTTAATTTCTTTTGCACGTGCATAAAGCATAACACTTAGTATAATGTCCAAAGAGTTCTTGAATTTCTCTTTATTTTCATATATAAAACATCCAGACAAAATACCATTAGAAGATGAAAGAAGCGATGTAAAGTAGGACATTATATTAAGTGTTATGCTTTATGCACATGCAAAAGAAATTAAGCTCTAAACTGAAAGTGTATAAGTACATAATGAAGCCTAAAATGTATATTATTTTACAAATGTTTTTTTATTTTCTTGGTTTCAACAGTTTTTATGGTGTATCTGCAGAAGTAAATTAATAATAATTAGAGATTGAAATTTTAAATATTCACATAAGTTATTTAAACATATTTTATGTACAATTCAACAGATGTTATTTTTAATGCTTGTTTAAGACTGTTAAAAATGATTTTTTGAGATCAAATTTTTAATTATTCACATGCTTTGTTTAAAACATATATTATTGTATTCAGATAGAAAACAAAATTTAATTATTTATTATGGTATTGCCGATAAGATTTACTACAAACCTTTCTTTTTATCAGTTGGTTTGATTTAAGAAAAAAACGTTTAAGTTCAACCAAATAAAACGTATTTTTACAACAACAATTGCATCATTCTGTTTTTGAGTTTATGAAAACTTTTGGTATAATATACCCCATTGTGAGACGCTATGCACCTGTTAATAAGATAATTAGATGATTCTGCTTTAATTAAATTTGATTGTACTATTAATTTCTATTATATTGTTCTAGAACACCACCGATGATAACCCTCCGGCTGAGGCGGGTAATGAATATCCATTACCAGTATATGTACAGCAAGAGGATGGATATACGCTGATATTGAATGATGTCAGCATGTACTCTGTTATATAGATAAAATGTAATAATAATAAAGTGTGGATTTATGAAGATATATTGAGTTTTTTTATAAAAATATGCTATTCAAATACATGATTTTTAAATCAAATTAATTCATGGATTGATGATTGATAATATATTGTTTAAATTATTAACAAAGCTAAATTTATTTCAAGGTCCATCTTTAATGTTTTAGTTTTTACTATATGTATAAAGCTTGGAGATATTTGGGGTATTCGCATTATATTTAGGTATAGGACATATATACATCAATAGATAGGTATTTTAACAGTCTTTAAGAAAAAGTACCAAATACAGGGTGATCCATTTAAAAAAAAAAAAAAAAACTTGTATATTGCGAATTGAAAATTTAAAAAAATGACCAATGATCTGAGACACCCTATATAAATTTAAAACTTCTAGACATCGTAGATCATTTGGATGTAGTATTTTTAACATGAATAATATTATTAATTACCGATATTTTGAAATATTGTCAAACATCTACACATTTTACATTTTAGAGTTAGTCATTTTCTCTTGTCTACCTATGGCAATATATAAGGTTTTCGAATTTTAAATTTTAAAACTTTTTAGTGCGGCAAATATAATTACATATAAATTCTCACGTTAAGATTAAATCTACGTCATTTTCATATGTTTTATATTATCAAAGTTTGGGGACGTGTACATACAGATTTTTCAAGGATGCGTTTACAAGGACATACATAATGAATGAGAATAGGATTTGAGTGTTATTGTGGTATTTTCTCACAGACTTTTTTTAAATAAGACTACATTTATTTCAAGGTCCATATTTAATTAGAACTAATTGATTCTCAAAATACTCTATACTTATATTGATAAATTTAAAAAAATTGACAAATAACACAAATACATTATTAAAATGATTATTTATTTACAAAATTATGTTTGCATGGTACATATAAATGTTTACATTCCTATTTGAATCGTAGTTTCATAGTTTCTGAGAAAAGGTATAGGTCCCATAATAAAATGCCCACCCGGGTCAACAGCAAAGCGATACACAATCCTTTCACAAAAGTTCCTAAACTTCAAAGGGCTAGAACCAAAAAAATGTAAAATTTGGCTTAGATTGTTGTGTCGACAATTGAAGGATATAAAAACACTGATTAGTTCCAAGCTAACATGGGCGTGTGATGAAATTATTGTACCGATCTTGTGCTGTGTTAAATTTAGTTTCGAATAACACATTCAAATTTATTTCTGAAGTGTTAATTTTTTTAACGAATACGCTTATTTTGCTACGAAAATACCTATAAAATAGTCCCAGCTGACAAGGACAAAAATGCAATTGCTAAAAAAAACTGCAATTTCTAGAAAATTTCTGGTCTTCAAGAATGAATATTTTTTTATTTGAAGACTAGACTATTTTATTTTTCTTTTTTTTTGGGGTATCTATCGATGTTTCAGCAGTGTACTTGTATCTTTCTGCGACAACATTCTGAACATTTCTGAAATTTGGAAATATCAGTGGGGAAATGACTAGTAAATTTGTTAAAATTAAACAGGAGGCTAGCGGGCCTTCTTTCAACTGTTCCACTAAAAAACCCATAAAAGAACAATACAGTGGAGACTTTTCAAACTGTGAGGGTATTCTAATAGAGTTTACCTGCATAGCAAAAAAATTCTGGTTTGAGGGTTTTAGCAAAACTAATGCTTAATAGTTTTTGGAGGAAATGTCATTTTTCGTATATTTTACATTATCTATGTTAAAATACCTTTCACATGTAAGAAAAAAATAGGTATTGTCTTTTATCTTAAATCGAAAAGGATGTATCAAAAAGGGTGTATTCGACTTTTTCCGTGGCGTAGTAAGTTATTACCCTTTTTTTATATTAAAGGTCGTATTACATGCAGTCAGCAGTGTACTTGTATCTTTCTGCGAGAACATTCTGAACATTTCTGAAATTTGGAAATATCAGTGGGGGAATGACTAAAAACCCATAAAAGAACAATACAGTGGGGATTTTTTAAACTGTGAGGGTATTCTAATAGAGTTTACCTGTATAGCAAAAAAAAATTCTGTTTTGAGGGTTTTAGCAAAACTAATGCTTAATAGTTTTTGGAGGAAATGTCATTTTCATATATTTTACATTATCTATGTTAAAATGCCTTTCACATGTAAGAAAAAAAAATAGGTATTGTCTTTTATCTTAAATCGAAAAGGATGTATCGAAAAGGGTGTATTCGACTTTTTCCGTAGCGTAGTAAGTTATTACCCTTTTTTTTATATTAAAGGCCGTATTATATGCAGCAAAAGGTTGCACCTGTCAATTACGTGTTTTAAATGTACTTCTGGATTTCCGCTTTTTTCGTGGTGTAGTAAGTTATTACATTTTTTTATATTAACTGATATGTCACTTTGTTTAACTTATATTGATAAATTTAAAAAATAGACAAATAACACAAATACATTAATAAAATGATTATTTATTTACAAAATTATGTTTGCATGGTACATATAATTGTTTACATTCCTATTTGTTTTTCACTCTCTATATCGTCAACATCCATTTTGTCCCATTCTTCAGTAGCATTTGCGGTATTGGCGACACAATCCAAACTATCTGCACCATTTTCCACAACTTCATTGATGTTTTCCGCTGAGGCCAAACCATACTTTGATAACAATTCCTTGGGTAAATTTGGTATTTCGACAATATAGCTTTGGAGACCTTCGTCGATCATTTCCACGCAAAACTCGTCTAAGTTGATGGAATCATTCAAGTATCTTTGACACAAATGAGCGCCTGACATGAAATTAATTACATCTTTCATGTACTTTCTATATTGACTGACTGTTGATTCAACCGCCGCGCCGACCCATCATACGTTGCAAAATGTAATATCTCTTGTGCCGCATTTCTTAACTTACGCGACAAACACATCATGTGGGAATCAAGGTCTTCACTTGGTGTGATGGTACTATTGCTGTCACACATCTTTCAAACACTAATTATTAAAATGTCTGTGTATTCTGATTTGTAAAATTATTACACACAACACCCAATTAAGCACCCAAATTAAAAGACGAAAATAATACCAAATTAAGTAAATATTTCTAAATTTTGTTTATTCTAAACACCCAAATTAAAAGACGAAAATAATACTAAATTAAAAAAAATGTTTCTAAATTTTGCTTATTCTAAACACCCAAATTTAAATATTGATCTGCTAGTATTAGTGCCCGAGATTACTCGCAAGCTCTGCCCCAAATAAGTTAAAGTATACATCCCACTCGACTTATTTATAATTTCTATAACATCTTCAGAAATGGTTTAGACAACACGTTTTGGTAAAAAAGTTTAAAGTTTAAGTTTGTCATCTTTAAAGCAATATTTTGAACTATAAAAACTTTCCCAATTGTTAATGATGAAAATTTTCTTTGTTCAACAAAATCTGTATCCTTATTAAGCATTTCATTAATTTCACTCAAGTTTAATTTTGCACTCATTGTTGAAAAAATCTACAAGTTTAATACAAAAACACAGTATTACCGTAAATTTAAAAAATTTAATCAGAATACACTACACAATAACATTTAATGATGAAATCACTTGTGACCGCACAAACAGTTTACCTCTTTTTAGCTTTGAATGGCGTCAGCCTTGGTTTTAATAGCAAACACTCAAGGTCATATGACGTCACATCACTTCAAGGACAAATATCGAAAATGTGGTATGCACAATTCTCCAAGGTCGTGGGGCGGGGCTTAATCTCATGGTCATGGGGCAAGGTTATGTGGGCGGGACAATTAACCCAAACGCCCAAGCCCTGCATATCATATTTTAGCCTATCTACTGCAATAGGATTCATGAATTTTATACGAAAATGATGTTTTCTGGTTTTTGGGGATAATTTAACCTTTTTTCCACATTAACCCAAACACCCAATCCCTGCATGTCATATTGACCGTTCGGCGTAAGCTTAAATCCAATACACCATATTAATCAACACGCCTTTTAAAAAAGATACCTATCTACTGCAAATGACGTCACATACCCCCTTTGTTTATTCTAAACACTCAAATTTAAATATTAATCTGCTATTGCTTGGTACATTTAATTTTAAACACACAAATTTAAAAATTGTAATTAATACCAAATTAAATAAATATTTCTAAATGTTGTTTATTTAAATATCATTTGGTTTTAATAGTTAACACTCGAGGCCATCTGTCGTCACACACCCCCAAGGCCAAACAATAGAGATGATGTAAACACGTGCGCTCAAGGTCACATAACGTCACTTCAAGGACAAACATGAAAACGTCACACCCCCAAGGCCAAACAATATAGCTGATGTAAACACGTGCGCTCAAGGTCATATGACGTCACTTCAAGGACAAATATGAAAACGTAGTATGCAAAACTCTCCAAGGTCGTGTGGCGGGGCTTAATCTCATGGTCATGGGGCGGGGCTTAATATAATTGGTCATGGGGCGGAGCTTAACTCTCCAAAGCCATGGGGGCGGGACTTAATAATCATGATCATGGGGCGGGGCTTAATCTTATTGGTCAGGAGGCGGAGCTTAATCTCAATGTCGAATGACGTCACACAGGTGGGCGGGGCTTAATCTCAAGATCAGGAGTAGTGGTGGGGGGTGAATAAGAACTCACATTTTCTCACTACTAACGAGGTTACAAATATAATGATCATTTCAGGTTTCCGATCCCTACTTTTGGTGGATGGTCTAACTGTGTTTGGGGTGGAATTCGTTTTAACGGCCGCACTGACTTGGTGGTTTTGATCAATACCACAATGACCGCTCAGAGATATAAAGATATTATTACTGAACCAATTATTCATATAATTGAATCAAATTTCATTTTGGCCGATGATACTGCGCGCAAATTGTGACCGAAAGCATAGATTTTCACGTTATCAACAGAATGGAGTGGCCATCCCGATCATCAGACATGAACTGCATAGAACATGTTTGGGCCCAAATATCAAAGCATTTGAACAGGTTACATGACCTGTGGAAACGCTACACCAGTTGGGTAAAATTGTTAGGTAAACTTGGGTAAATTTACCCTAAGCTTCCGTGAATCGACTAATCCAAAGTATGCCTGCTAGAGTTCAAAGTCTTATCCGGGTTCGGGTTGGGCCGACAAGACCTTAGTTTTTTTTTATAAACATTTTATAGTTACAAAGATTATGTTGTTGGAACAAGATTTATGTTGCGTTAATTTTAGTAAATTAATTTATGTTGTATTAATTTCAATAGATTCACTTTTTTTTCTATATTATTCTTTTTTAATCTCTATTGTAGTCTCTAGTATTCTATTGGAGGGCTGGCGATTATTATAAAACATTTTATTTTTGGTTCAATTCTCCATATTTGTCTATATCTACCTCTCTGGTTGAACATACAACTTGTTCAAAATTCGAGTCTCTGTATTAGTTATCTTGCTTATTTTAAGAGACAGACAAATGGATATATGGGGAAACTTTTGGATTTTCCAGAAGCCTTTGACTTTCCAATTCAATTATATAAAGCATTATATAATCCAAATTATCCATTATAAATTTTGGCAAATTCAGGTTTTATGTGCCTGTCTAACACATTGTCTCTTAAATCTGGTGTCCAAATATCAAGTATGATACATTGTCAGTTTTGGGAGATGGAAATACTTGTTAAAAACGAAAAATTTCGCACAAAACATTACTTTGGAAACAATGCAATTTTAGGAAGTCTTTGAAATTGAACTTTTAGAAATTCAAAATGGCGGTGACAACTAGTCGGAGGAATTTTGCCTTTCATGCACACTCGACTGAAAATCGGTATCCTGGGATATTTTAGAGTACAAATTGGGAATTTTTGATACATATTTAAAATATCAAAATTGAGGCGTCAACACGCGCCACTTTATATTCATTTGTACAATATTTTTTGTGATTAAAAAAGTCAGACGTCATTTTTGTTCCATTATTAAAGATATACGCTTAAATAAAAATTATAAACAAAATAACAGATGGTTTATGTATTCATTTAATAGTATTTTATTGGGTCTCATATGTGTTCATCAAAATTAATACCTACTAAAGTTTTTATGATGAAAATAGTCCCATTACAATAAAGCATTATTGCAGTCTTTATATCTGTTATAAAACATTTCGGATTTCCAAGTTCTCTGTTACATGCTAGTAATGGTATAAGCGTCATAGTTAAAAGACATTTCATTTTTTATTGTCTAACGATATCTTTCCACAGTTGTTTATATACTTTATCTATAATTATCTGCTCAAAGCAGTCTTTTTACTTCCCTCATAAAAGGGGAGTGTTGTAATCGTGAAAAAATCACCCTCCGAGATTTTTTCAGATCTTTACGTTTCAGGCTCCCTAGATCCCGAAAAACATGTTGTCTCAATTCCGTCGGTCTGTCTGTCTGTCGCTCTGTCTGTTCGCGGCATATCTGAAAAAATACTCCAACTGACTTCAAATTTTGGTCAAAAATTAAGGGTCACATGAGCATGACCTGATAACATTTTGGTAAAGATCCAATTTGGCGAAATAAAATGGCGGCCTAGTGAAATGTTAAAAAAATTATTACTAAAAAACTACTTATCCACTTTATTTTAAATTTTGCACAAAAATCAAGCAACTGGTAAAATTCTGGTACGAATCCCAGATCGCGGAACAAAATGGCGGCTTAATAAAATATTTAAAAATTCAGCCAGAAAAAACTACTTAATGGACTGATTTCAAATTGTGTGCCATAACTAATTGTGGTATAGAGATGAACTAAAACTGTGGTACTAATTCAAAATGGCGGCCAAATAAACTATTTGTAATCGTAAGAAAATATTTTCAGATTTTAGCGTGCCTATAGAAGCTTAAAAACTACTCATCAGATTGACTTCAAATTTTGGTTAAACATTAAGGTTGAAACAAGATGGTGGCCTAGTGAAATGTTAAAAAACTATTACTAAAAAACCAATTATCCAATTTCCTCAGGGTTTACTCAAGAAGCAAGTGTTACTAGGAATGAACTGGTAACATTTTGGTGAATATAAGCAAAACAAAATGACGGCATAATAAAATATTTAAAAAATCGGCAAGAAAAAAAACTACTTATTAGATTAATTTCAAATTTTGTGCACGTGTTAAGTATGATATAGAAATAAACTAGTAAAACTGTGCATGAATTCAAAATGGCGGCTAAATATTGATAGTAATCGTGAAAAAATCACCCTCCGAGATTTTTTCAGATCTTCATGTTTCAGGGCCTCTAGATGCCGAGAAACACGTTTTCTCAATTCCGTCAGTCTTTCCGTTCGCGGCATAGCTAAAAAGCTACTTACCCTATTTTATTTAAATTTTGGCTCTATGGGGATAACCTGGTAATATATTGGTAAAAATCCTATATGGCAAAAAAAAATGGCGGCCAAGTGAAGTGTTAAAAAAATTATTATTAAAAAACTGCTAATCCAATTTATCTCAAATTTTGCACAAAAATCAAGTATTATGTAGGAATAAAAATTTTTAAATTTAAAAATTCCGCCTGAGAAAAAACTACTTAATGGGCTGATATCAAATTGTGTGCCATAACTAATTGTGGTATAGAGACCAACTAGTAGGTAAAACTTTAGTACTAATTTAAGGTGGAACAAAATAGCGGTCAAATAAATTATTTTGTAAACGTGAAAGAACCTGTCGGGTTTTACATATTTTCAGATTTTATTATAGCGTCACTAGATGCCAAAAAATAGTAGCGTAGCTCAAAAAGTACTACTAATCAGAGAGACTTCGAATTTTAGTAAAAAATTAAGGTCAAGTGAGGACAGCCTGGTAATATTTTGGTAAAAATTCATTATGCCCGAAAGACGGTGACCTAGTGAAACGTTAAAAAAATATTACTATTAAATCTAATTATCCAAATTTTGCATAAATTGTCACATAGAAATGAACTACTAACATTTTTGTATAAATATAAGGTAGCAAAACAAAATGGCGGCCTACTAAAATATTTAAAAAATCGGCCTGAAAAACTACTCATTATTTTAAGTTATGCCTGAACTGACAGACACCCCGACAAACGGGCCGGCGGAATTATAGTTAAAACATAGTTTTGGCATCTAGTGTCGTTAAAACGTGAAGGTATGTAAAACCTGAGAGGGTGATTTTTTTGCAGTTCATCCCTATACCATAATTCGTTAAGGGACACACAATTTGAAATCAGTTCATTAAGTAGTTTTTTAGGTTGAATTTTTAAATGTTTTATGATGCCGCCATTTTATTCCGCCTTCTTGGATTCGTACCAAGATTTTACCAGTTGATTTCAACATATAATACTTCATGTTTGTCCAAAATTTGAGATAAATTAGATAAGCAGTTGTTTATTAATATTTTTTTTAACATTTCAACAGGCCGCCATTTTGTTTCGCCATATTAGATTTTTATTAAAATATTACCAGATTATACCTTAATTTTTGGTTAAAAATTTGAAGCCAATCAATTGTTTCAGGCTGAATCTTTAAATATTTTACTAAGCCGCGAATAGAGTCTCTATTCGGACGCCAGAAAGAAAGTTTCGAAAATGCCAAATGTGATTTTGGCGAAACGTCAGCAAAACTGTTCTTTTCAGAACGACAGTAGTGAACGGATGTACACCCGGAACGAAAACACATTGTATTTTTCCATCCGTGAAGGAGTAAAAATCAACACATATATATATATATATATATATATATATATATATATATATATATATATATATATATATATATATATATATATATATATATATATATATATATATATATATATATATATATATATATATATATATATATATATATATATATATATATATATATATATATATATATATATATATATATATATATATATATATATATATATATATATATTCATTTGATTCAGCAGTTCTCAAATGATGATCAATAACAATGTTTCGTAATGGAACCATTATTATACTTTTGGGATATTTTTTGGAGGTTATCAATATTCCATATTAAGTGAAACACGAAAACGAAACGTCAATAAAATTTGATAATTTTATGTTTTTTAACTATATATATGTGTCTTTTTAGGAAATAAATTTTCATCTTGAGCTCAATGGTGAGCGAAACGTCATGTAAAATTATAGAACTGGTTTTATATTAACCTATACCCAAGAAAATACCGACAAAAATATATATATATATATATATATATATATATATATATATATATATATATAAAAACATTTGATTCAGAAAATCAATAACAATGTTTCGTAATGGAACCATTATTATACTTTTGGGATATTTTTTGGAGGTTATCAATAAGACTGATAAAACGAATATTAAAAAACAGCTTGTTTCAGTTTTTTAATTAAATATTTTAAAATTAATTTTAAAGCTCGTCTTGCACCTCTTGACAAATGAATATCCTGTTATTGAATTCTTTCCTTAACAGGTTTAAGGAGTATTTTAGGGTATATTCCTACACACATGTCGATTATACGTTCACGCACCTCGTCCAGAAAAACCGCAGACATTTTGAAAACTTGAGATTTCGCATTGCCCCATAGAAAATGATCAAGGGGGTAAGATCTGTAGAGCGAGCTGTCCACTCTGTCGGACCTTGGCAATCCTTCTGTTCGGATAGGTTGCATCCAAGTAATTTCTAGTGTCTCTAAAATAATGTAGCGGGGCACCTTCCTGTTGAAACGTAATTGCAAAGTGGAACTCACGTGGGTTTTGAGCAACAATAACAAGCATCAATAAGTGGAGTAATGGTATCCTGCAGCATTCGAAGATATGTGGGGCCGTTTAAATTTCCTTCCAAAAATATGAAACCCATAATAAGATCATCCAATTAAAATACCTTCCCAAACATTTATTTTTTGGGAAAACTGGGTATGTCCTGCGAGATACACATGGGGGTTTAGTTTGGAGATCAGTCCAATATCTACAATTTTGAGTGTTGACTTTTCCATTCACGAAAAAGGTGTTCCCATCACTAAAATAAAGTTGGCGCAGATAATTGGGATTTGCTGCGATCCTCTCTTTTTTTTTAACCTGCCCAAACCTGTCTTATCATGCCTTGAAATTTATGATCTGTCTCAAATTATCAGTGAACCAACCAGAATTTCAGCTCGCACGAGCACTCTGATTAACCCAATTTTAATATCCACGTCACTTGCAATTAACGTATGTGGTACAATTGATGCAGATACGATCTCCGATCACAGAGTAACGTATTGTAATCTCTCTGTAATTAAGAATAAAGTATAGTGCGGGACACGAAATAAAACCGGGCGTAGTCAATCGGTTTAGGAAGGTCGGCCAAGAAATCTCTTTAAACCAGTGGTGTCCCGTCGTTCTTTAAATAATATGGCACTCCTTTTTGACTATACGCACTTCAGATAATTAAAAAATGTAACTATGCTCAATGAACCTTTATCTATATTTGTCTGTTTTCTTTCGTGTACCGCACTTCTATATCTCTTTTGTGTTGCAAAAATGGCGAACTTTTGAATTTTAAAATGATTTAATTTTAATTTTTCTTGATCGATTTACCTATAAATATATTTTTTCTTGAGTTCTGTCATTAACGGTTCCCGGGCTACTGCCTACGTCCACTATTATTGGACTACCCAGTATAGTGATACACGATTTAGAAGTCCAGATTTTACAAGAGCAGCCAGGATCAGATCAAGTGGACGAGATTTATCAAAATTTTAATATATGCAGTTCGACTTTGGGCTACTCAGGAATGGCAAAAGTGGCCGTCTGTCTCCGTTTGTCATATTACTTTATACAAGGGCCGTCATTGTGAAGTACTATACAGGGCGTTTCCTAATTGCGTGCTGATGTTAAAGGGGATGTTTTTATGTCCTAAAAATCTTAACTTTTGAGATACAGGATGGTAAAGTTTAAAAGGAAAACATTTTTTTTCATCCCAGTTCTGATGCTATTGTAGATAACTGCATGAAATTTGATACACGTCTTCTATGCATTAAGGAGCATACGGATTTACCCGGGTTAATTACATATGCACGCCACTGGTAGAAATTGCAAAAATTGATTGTTAATAAAAAATGCCCTTTTATGCACAAAAGACGTGTATCAAATTTCACACAGTTATTTATCTATAATAGCATCAGAATTAGGATTTAAAAAAATGTTTTTTTAAAACCCTGTATCTCCAAAGTTAAGACTTTTAGGTTCATATTAAACTTTTTTCTTAAAAAGGTCCAAGAATCACCCCCCTTTAACATTAGCTCGCAATTAGCAAACGCCCTGTTTAGCACTTCACAATGACGAAAGTAATATGACAGACGGAGACAAACGGTCAGTTTTGGCATACCCGAATAGCCCAAAGTCGAACTGCATAAGTTAAAATTTTGATAAATCTTGTTCACTGGAATCAATGCTGGCTCCTCTATTATAACTACATTGATGTGTTAATTTAGGAAAAATATGAGTTCTGTAGTTTTTCAAATATTAATTGCAATATTAGATATTTTTTGACACCCGGTATTGAACAGAAAATTAATTATTTTGAAGCCGTTTATTGACAGCTACTTCATGAACAATTTTACAAAATATATGAAAAAAAAACTAAGCCATTATTGAGGTTAACGGCTGTGATTCTAATAGTTCGATTCCTTCTAATTCGTTGTCTTCCTCTGAAAATGATGAGGTTTCGTCGTCACTACTTGAAGATCCCAATGTGGTAATTAAATCATCAATAACCGTTTCAATTTTGCCATCTACTTCCCAGTATTTATCTTCAATAGAACGAACATGTTTAACATACGATTTCCCATTTTCCGCCGATATTGAGTCAGTCGCTTCTAATGTTATTTTATTTAAATCTTTAATTGCAAGTTCACCGGTGTTGCGCTCTCAAATATATTTTTTTACTCCTGCCCATGCAAGTTCAATAGGGTTGAGGTCGCACATGTATGGAGGCAGCCTTAAAGGTGTATGACCGAGTTTACGTAAAAGAACGTCAATTTTATACTTTTTTTCTTTAGGCTTGTTGGCTGATATTACTTCATATAATTGATATTTTCTCCATGTTAGATCACATACAAAATTGCTCGATTTAAGCCACGATATCATATGAGCTTTTGTAGAGTATTTAGGCACTTTATCTTCTACGTGAGAATGATAAGACGCATTATCCATTACCACGACTGATTTGGGAGGAATGTTAGGTAGAAGCTTCTCGAGCAACCACTTTTCAAAATTATCTCTATTCATCTGTCCATGATAGTCTCCAGTTGTTAGTCCCGAGCGAAAAACTAAAGCACCACCCGGAACAAATCCGGCTTTTGAACCAGCATGAACTATAATAAGGCGACTACTAGAGCGGATTCCCTGAACAACACCTGTAACACTTTCACTTTGCCAGCATTTGCGCCAGTGAAAAATATTTGGTCTCCGAATGAGCAATTTTCGTTTATTTTGGCACTTGCGCCAAACAAAACCATTTGATCGTAAAAGCCGATTTAAGGTTTTATACCCGTACGGAAAATCTATTTTGTTCTTTACAACCTTCTTCAAGTTTATATAAAAATCCTCTACTGTTCGTCGAATTACTTAAAAATCACCATAGTCAATTTTATCTTTGTATGATAATCGGGGTCTTTTTTACCAGGAGATTTTAAAGGTGAAGTAAAACATGAGCGATCATTATGTTCTCTTTGAAATTTTTCTTACATTACTTTCCGAAACACCAGTGTAAAATGCAGCGCGATCTGTTCGATTTTGAATTGGAATAGCCAAACTATTATTTTCAGCTTCTCTAGTACAGGCCTCTATAACGCTCGTAATAACTTCCCGTGCACCGCTTCGAATTGTTTTTCCTCTTTTGCTCGCCATCGTTACTTCGAAATAATAATTCAAATTCAACGCAACGCATTTATATAGAAATGAAAACAAATGCTCGAAGTGTATAGGCGCCACTGGAAATAGCTTGAACCTTCTAGCGGCAAGTGCATGGAGACTCTAGGCACATCGCAATTACAAGTGGACCAGTGCGAAATTTACTAAATCCTCGATTAATTTTCCGTACCGCTTAGCTGGGGCACTTTATAGGTGAAGCGGCAAACTATTACAACAAATAAAATAACATACATTTATTTTCGTACACAAATTTTACTTTTCCGGTTGCTTAGACTATGAACCTTTATTTTAAGGACCGCCCGGTTTTCTTTCATATCCCGCACTTTAATTCCAACGGTTATTTCTTATCGTAACTTTGATCGTTTTAATTATGATGGTTTTATCTCCGACTTTGCAGCTCTTGACTGATATTCTATTTTTAATAAAAATAACATAAATGAAAAAATTACTATTTTTAATAATTTTATTATATTCTTACTTAATAAATACTCTCCGATAGTAAGTCGTAAAATTACAAAACCAAAGGCAGAGTGGTTAACTCCTAATTTAAAAACATTAATTAAAGGTAAAAATAAAACTTTACAAAAATGTAAAACATCTCATTCTCAACTCGATTGGAATAATCACAAACAACTAAGAAATCTTATTATGGCTATGATAAGACGAGAAAAGCAAAACTATCTTAATTCAGTTGCTGCTAGGCGTGAGCATCGTAGAACTTGGTCTGCTTTGCGTAATCTCAATATACAGCGTAATAAACAAGATCGGGCAGAGTTGCCAGCTAACCTTTCAGATCCCAATTCTATTAATTCTTATTTTTCAAATTTTTTTCAATATGTATCCGGTAATTGTGGTAATAAAATAAATTTGTATAGCAAGAAGTACCCGATCAAATTAAGTAATGTTGAAGAAGTTAATAAAATCCTGCATTCTCTAAAAAAAGATAGCATTGGTTCTGATAACATTTCAATTAGAATGTTGAGATATTGTAGTCCACATATTGATATTATATTGCTTGATATTATTAACTGTTGC
The DNA here is from genome assembly GCA_030620095.1 of Kuschelorhynchus macadamiae. Classification (NCBI taxonomy): domain Eukaryota; kingdom Metazoa; phylum Arthropoda; class Insecta; order Coleoptera; family Curculionidae; genus Kuschelorhynchus; species Kuschelorhynchus macadamiae. The sequence goes on along the minus strand of JAUTXW010002702.1, from coordinate 472,159 downwards.
ATAGAAAACTCCTATTTTCCTGATAAATGGAAAAATGCAATAGGTATCCCACTTCCCAAAAATAAGGACCTTCAAACCTTTTCTGATTTAAGAATCTTAAGCAAATTGGCTGCGGCTACTAAAGTCTCAGAAAAAATATTATATAAACAAAAGTACTCAACATATTTCTTCAAATTGCAAGCTTACTCTCATGAGAAAACAAAAGCAAAATATCGCCACAGCAATAGACAATGCACGTAAAACAGAAACTGAAAATTTTAACGCTAGGGTTAAAGAGAGCCGACACATTTTAAAAAGTCTCATTGATATTACATTACACCTCTGTATACAAGAGTTACCTTTCAGGGAGCATGATGAATCAAATGAATCTTTAAATGGCGGTAATTTCAAAGAGCTAGTTATTCTTGTTAGTAAATATGACACAAATTTAAAAATATTTTTAGAACATGATAATGATAATAGATGAGTCTTTTCTGGGACATCCAAAACAATTCAAAATGAATTAATTGATTCAGTTGCTTATGTCGTAAAGAAAAAAATTAAGGACGAAATTTCAAATTCTTTGTTTTTTTCCTGTTGATAAAACCATAAGCTGCCATTCACAATTATCCGTCAATTTTCGTGACGTTATAAATGGTCAACCTGTTGAGCGATTCATGGGATTTTATGACGCAAGTTCTGGGCGTTCTGCGCAAGATTTAGTTCAATTTTTATCCACCAAATTCGAAAAATTTTACTTGCATTCGAAATTAGTGGCTCAAACATAAGATGGGCTTGCGCAATGTCGAGAGAAATAAACGGTTTACAGACAAAAATTAAATCTATAGCACCACAAGCATTGTTTACTCATTGCTATACACATGTATTTAATTTGGTTTCGAGTAATGCGTGCAGTTCAATTCATCAGCGGACACAAGTTTTAGAACAAATTAGAGGAAATCGTATACCTACGAATGTAGCAACTTGTTGGAATTTTACTTCACGCGCAGTTTTGACAGTTAATAACAATAAGGACACATTACTTGAGACTTTAAATTTTATTATTAATAGTCGCGATTTCGATCAAAAATCAATTAGAGAAGCAGTAGGTTTAAAAACTTTTTGATTCAGTTTATGAAAAACTGGATGTCGGCGCTTTACACTCGAAACGTCGTAAAGGATTTGAAATCTCAGATAAAACTCAACAATTTTTTTTTAAATTCTTGATATTATAGCGAATCTCTATTTCATTAGGTTTTGTGATATAGAAAAACTACATTTCTTTGATCTCCTAAATATTTCAAAATTCTCCATTTTTGCAAAAGGATTGCCTCATGAGCTTTTAAAAAATTTGACCACCCAATACAATATATTTGATATAAATCAACTAAAAAGCGAATTAGTCGTTTTATACGGGAACGATATGTTAGAAAGTTGCACAAACCCTTATGAAATGTCGACTTTTTTTCATGATAATGATTTAAAACTTTGTATGCCAGAATTTTTTAAATTATTATGCATTGCTGTTGTTTTGCCAGTGACAACCGCGTCAACAGAAAAAAGTTTCTCCACGCTGAAAAGAATTAAAAATTATATTAGAAATACTACTAAGGCGCGACTAAGTTATATCTCAAAAAAAAATTATAAAATCACAGGATGAGAACGTTTTCATAGAGGAAGTCATAGATCATTTTGCTGAACAAAAGATTTATAAATAACTTTTATAAAAAACTTTAATTTTTGGAACTCGCATTTTTCCTTTAGAATTAACTTTTTTTCACATTTTTAGAATATAGGTATACTTTATTTTACGCCGAAGTGACTTTTTTAAAGTATATTTTGTAAATTTTTTTACAAAGTTATTGCTATTAATTTTAAAATTTATATGTATATATTTAATGTCTTTATCCTTCGATTATCCCTTTTCTCTCTACTCCCACCATACTGGATAGGTGCGTAATAGGTACAGATTTTCATATTAACAAAATTTTATAAATTTAACAATCTAAATAAGTAATAATATTTTTTCAAATTTTATTATGCAATTGACGAAGTAGAGTGGTTACTAGAGTAACTTAGAAATCTAACTAAATTAAAAATAATTATCTTCAAATGTGCCTCACCAGTTTCTAATACCACGAGCCGCCCCTGGTTATAAGTATCCTGTTATAAGAAACAATGTATTCCTTTTGACTCCACTGCTCGGTAGAACGTTCTTCGACTCTCTCTAACACATTGCCTCTTATAATAGGGTTTTTGTCAAATTTTTCTGGCGTCTTTGGGGAAAAACATATTAACAGAGTTTGTTTAAAAACAGTAACCCATTTGATGAACATATTATACAGTACAGTGTGTTCCATTAAAAAAAGTATGTTGGGTCTGCTGCACATTTTTAAGACATCTAAATCCTAAACCTCTCGTATTTAAATTTTTTTTCTATCTCTAAAAATTAAACTAATATCGGAGGTTACGAATTATGAAGAAAGACCTTGTACATGGCAACTGGCAAAAACTGGATCTTTTAAATTTTATTAACCACTGCTAATTATGCTTTTAGTTTAGATTATTAGACCTGCGATAAAATAGAACAGCAGATGTAACACATGCTGTTTTTAACCGGCTAAAAATATCCAAAATATGTCCTTAACCAGTTAGTTGATGCACAGCAATGTCAACTATCAATTAATATCCTGACCTGAGCTTTATATTTATTCTAAGTTCACAGTGTGTTAATCTTTATAAACACTAAATGTGCGTCAACATAATCATTTTATAATAATAAATTTTGGCACATGTCTACACAAACATTTTAATGTGAAACCAAGCAGTACTTTACACACCACAACAGAAAAAAAAAGATTTTGGTTAAAGAATGTAGTAGTTTAAAATAGGTAATAAATCCTTATTATTATCGGTTATTCATTTTAATGGGACCTGGGAGGATATACCCATCAGGTAATTTAGGAATTGACCGAAACAGCCTGGCTAGGAACACGGTATTATAGAAATATTTTATTGGAAATAGTTTTTGAGATATACACTAGAACTATTATGGAAGTGATTCTAACAGCCCACAATTTTTAAGCTTTTTAGTATTTACATACATTTTTTAGGTATTTACAGATATGTTTTATAGGCATTTACAATTACTATGTCACATAACTCAGAAAAAAAAATGTCCATGATGCATAAATTATTAAAGAATTGTGAGTAAATATTTTTAGATGAAGTATCTGAATAATTGAAAAAAATCGTAAATTTTGGAAAATTAATTTCTTATTGATACTTTTTTTAATATTTCACCAGGCCGACATTTTGATCCGCCATATTGGATATTTGACAAAATGATACCAGATCATCCCCATAGTAATATTTTTTTAACATTTCAGCAGAACGCCATTATGGATTTTTACCAAAATGTAACTATTTAATACACTTATGACCCTTAATTGTTGAGCAATATTTGAAGTGAAATGAAATTAAATATGAAATGAAATTAAATGACATATTTATTGCCTATAATGACAATTCTAACATAATAACTAAGAATACAACAAATAGCATAATTTTGTTAGAGAAAAGAAAAACATATGCATAAATGCTAATGGCAATTCTCTGCATATAAATTGCCTAGAATTTGTGTGTGCTCATACCTTAGAACGCTATGATTAAATATGTTTACTTCTTCACAGAACTAAATTATTTACTTTTTTTACAAATACTTAGTTGATGTTTAAATATAGACTGCATATATATATATATATATATATATATATATATATATATATATATATATATATATATATATATATATATATATATATATATATATATATATATATATATATATATATATATATATATATATATATATATATATATATATATATATAAATGTCCTTATAAATAAATAGTATTACCTAACAGATACCTATACTAAATATTGATAATAAATGTTGTAAAACAAGAAAATTAGGTCTTGTAAAAAATATGTGTCTTTGAGTTGCAAAAAAACTAGTATTAGAAACCTCTATGCAATTTTCAGCCACCATTCTTGTGTTGGGTGTGCGTATTATAGGTGTTTTATATTTTTTTTTGTTTAACATGAATCTCAAAATATTCTTAACATATAGTTCCCTAACAGACAGAATATTTGTCTCCATGTATAAGATCCGTAGGAAACCGCTTCTCTTTATATAGTGCTCTGGTTTATAACCGTAGGGTGCAAGATTGCTACGCTCTTATTTTTCTTTTAAATAATAAAATGGGTAATATTTTATTTTATTAATTTACTAAATAAAACAACTTTCAAAGTGAATTAACAAAAAAAGGCAAAAGTATCAAGAGACAGGCTCGTGGTCAACGGAACGTGCAATATCAATGCCCTAAGCTCTTTTAGCCCGGAGAGTGGGCGTGGGAAAAAATTAAAAGTAAAAAAAGGTGGTAATTAAAAATTGTTCTTGATACTTTTATTTAAAAAAATTGTAATTTAAAATAAAGAAAGAAGTTATTTAATAAAAAAAAACTGAAAAAGAAACGAAAATATGAGCTAAATAAAACACACTCTAAAACTATAAAATCTATTTAATAAAAGGTTAGTTTAAGCCTGTACAAAACAAAACAAAAAATACACTTGTATAGAATACGGGTGAAATAAAAAAGGTTCACCAATTGATCAAGTGTCCCAGCGTGATATGTCACTGCAACCGGTGGACGGTGTACCAGTAGACAAGACCTTAGAAGTTGTAGGGCGAAACGTTACTCGTTCTCGTCAAAGGGAGCTTTAAAGCCCCGTACTAGGAACCTAAGAAAGCAAAAGGTTTTCTAGTATTTTTTTTTAATAATTACATAAAAATTAAGAAACCCAAATAAAAGTCAGTTAATAAAAATATTAACTTTTAATTTTATTCGATATGTAAAGAAAATAATCTAAAAAGAAATACCCTCATCCCAACTGAATCAAAATATAATAATAAAATTTCAAAGAGTTAATTAATTTTTAAATTGAGCACGAATTAAGATTCCTAAGAAAAAGATATTTTATTTAATTAACGACCTCGAGATCTTTCATTTACTACATTTTCGTATCACGAAGGAAGCCCGAAAACATTAAATTATTTAGTATTTTAAAGAAAGCAGTCAAAATGTATGCTCAATAAAAACTAATTAATCAAAAAGAAAAAAATATATAAATTAACGCAAACTGTACAAAGGGTGCTGATGGATACCAAAATTCTTACAGGAACCCCAGAGACCCTGATGAATACTATAATATAAGTGAAACGTTGTGTAAAAAATCAGTATAATATTAAATGTAATTTGTAATAAAAGGTATTATAGAAATTGAATTTAATTAAAAAAAATTCAACCATTATAAAAATATTAAAATATTAAACAACAATTAACATATCAATAAATGCAAAATGTACTGATTTCGGTCAATCTAAATCAAAAAAATGCAAAATAAAATATCAAATAGCAAAAACGATATAAAGGCACTTATGTACCTGAAGAATACCCAATATTCAAGCGAAACGTTGTAAAAAATAAACTTTAAAAATTAATTCAAAATAATAACGATATGAAACATAAAAAGTGCAAAAATATATGTAAATCCCAATATAACAAACTTGTATGATAAAGTTTTCTTTTAAAAAATTATTTTCAGACGATCCCAAAGTTAAAAACACAAAATACTATAGATTAAAAAAAAAGTACGTCATATTAAATTACTAAACAGCTAGGCAAGATATTTTAATTAATAACCCAATTTATAAAAAAAAACAATTGCAACTATTAATTTAATTCAGCTCTGTGAGCTGCTACAAATGTTGCATGATTTATACTAAAAGTGAAGGCATGAGCCTCAAATATAATACAAAAATTAACTAATATAGCAACTATAATGACCCCATGTTCGGGAATTCAAAAGGAAAATTATTATAAAAATTAGCCCCATCTCCATACAAAAAAAATTCATTATATGAGTAAAAGTTAATTTCGATATATGACCAAAAATTACCAAATCACGTAATATAAAACCAAAAGTATTCAAAAGGAATATACACTTTTCAAAACAAATTAAATTAAATTACCTATTCATATTCAATAGGGTTTAGTTCGCCATGGACAGGAAGACTTCTTTCACAACGTGGCAGGAAAATGGCGGCCTGGTCCAACTTCAGCATCAAAAATCCTTTCTTAGAGAGATTACTTGGAGGTTACAAAATATTATAAAAATCACAAATACAAAACCCCAAATAAATTAGTTCGAAGCTGAGTAGAAATCTCACTAACGGATTTCCAAGAAAAACTTGGATTTTACTTTCTCCAGTTCGCGCTGAAGACCTTTTGATGTTATAAGAGACCAGAAAAGTGAAAAGTGAAGTGAAACTGTGAAAAACTAGTTCCTGCCTGGAATCAGCTCCGTTCTACCTTCTAGAATTTACTCAACTCGGATGCCGAACTATCAATGGTTAGATTGCCCCAGGTGACATTAGTGTTGTCAAGAGGAACTCGAAATGATTTAAAATAGGGATTCCAGTGCAAGAAAAATGACCATTGATTGGTTTAAAATTCAAACGGCAACCACCTGAGAATAAACTTGGCAACAGTTGGGATCTTAGCATACGCTACAAAATGAGGGCATATCGTATGCAGCGAGTGACAGCGCATAGGAAGTGACACGTCCCATAACCCTAAATTATACTGTGAACTAGGCAAAACGAATAGTAGAGTCTTCCGGTTCGTCTCGTCGAAGGCAGACCTCTGTGTTATTAACATAAGTGGTTCCACGTGTTCGGTTTCGCTGCTTTATTTCGGGGGGAAACGGGACATTCATAACTAAATATTTTAGTCAATTCATAGAAGACAAATAATTGTCGAGTAATAATTCAGGACATAAAAGGGTCTAAATACTCATGCAATCAGGAGAAAATGATTGAAAAAGGAAATATTTAAGGAAGTAATTTGGATTTCCAAAACACTACACAGAACCGATTTAGTTATACCAATATGCAACTGCTACCCTTCCTACCAAAAAAAAAGTATAAATATTGATTTTAAATCGAGAAATTTTATGTGTTTATAGGCCAAAGTTAAGTCAAAGAATTTATACTAATATTGCCCTTATGTGTTAGATATCCAGGATCAAAAAGAATACATTTAACATAGGGTAAATTTAAAATAAAACAACAAGCATGTATTGGCCTAAAAACAATCTTATATATATATATATATATATATATATATATATATATATATATATATATATATATATATATATAGAAATATTTATCAAAGTAACCGTGCATTATAAATATAAATTCCTAAATGAGTATTAATACAAATATCGACTTTACATGAGTTATGTCACGATCCATTCCCAAGAACCGCTGATCCAGAGGATCAGATGCCTATATACTATTACGCCGAAGCAGAGCCGAACAGTCATTTAGAAGCATTTATAACTTATAATTTTGTATTTTTAATATAGACATTTTTTTTGTAAAATAAAGTTTTTTAAAAAGGAAAACCGTCGGTCGTGTTAGTTAACTCATGCAAAAAAAACTTTAATGCCAGTATTTTATTATTTACAGAAATAATAATCGTTAATGCAGCATCCTGACAAAATTATCGAAAGGACAAAACTTGCACCAAAGGAGGCAAAACAGGTTTTCAAGATTGCTAAAATTAAATTCTTATTTACTCTGTAATTTTAAGAAATAAATATCTTTAGATGTTATTTGGGTTTCGTTTTTTAAATAATTATAATTTTAATTGATTAATTGATTATATATATATATATATATATATATATATATATATATATATATATATATATATATATATATATATATATATATATATATATATATATATATATATATATATATATATATATATTTATATTAATTTAGGCATCGCCATCCATGTATCAACGTTCGAGCTTGCAATAAAACGTTTCTTTAGAACGGGGTGGTGAACTACTTTATTTAGAAAATACTGATAGTGGTTGATAATAGGTGGCGCTTTACATTCCGATTAATCATTATAATATAATCCGGTATAACAAATGAAATCTTCGCTTGAGATATGGCTGATCTAACTAATTATAAAACCAATATATAATTTAAATAAAGCGCACATATCAATTATTAAAAATTAACACTAAAATAGTACAGGGTTGTCCAACGAAGGGTAAACACCATTATAATTTCTTTATTTTACAAGATATTGAAAAATGGTAAAAACAAAAGTTGTAGGGATTTTAGAGAGGAATAAGGATAATTTATGATAAAAACAATTGAACATCAATTAAAAAAATTACGCGAAAAAATTAAGGTTATTTTGCTTATTTTAAATGGAACACCTTGTATATTATTGCATTTTTGGATTCTCCCGAAAATTCTAAACACTTTTTATATAAGATATTACACCTTTAAACCAAATAGTTTCGGAGCTATGAACAGTTGAAAATCAGTATTTTGGCTAATTTGCATTATTGTAAAACCTATCTAATGAAATAGGTACCATGAGTATACGAAAGTTGGTACTTCAGCTTGTACCATAGTAAGCACCACTATTAATTAAAGTGGCCAAGAGGCCGATTTTTACTTGTTTTTAGCTTAAAAACATATGAATTTAGGAATAACGAAGTGGCAACATATCTGCAATAACTAAACCAGTAGATATTAAATAACGACGGAACAATATTTATTATAAACCAAATCTATAATAACTTAACGAATATGTATTAAATAACGACGGAACAATATGTATTATAAACAAAATCTATAATAACTAAACAAATAGGTATCAAAGAACAAGGAAACAAAACTTATGAGAAAAAAATCTAGTTTTCAAAAATGCCTCCTTCAGCGGCTAAGCACATTTGCATGCGTTCTATAAAGTTTTCTTGAGTGTTACGTAACATTTCGTTGTTAACGGCTCTAAAGGCCTCTTGTATTCTCTCCTTCATTTCGTTTGGACCTTCACAAGGCGTAGCATTTACAAAATTGTCGACGAATCCCCATAAAAAGTAATCCAAAGGACTGAGGTCCGGAGACCTAGGAGGCCATAGAATCGGTACTTCGGCTTCATTATTTACGTACCATGGATTCCCCCTATTACCTATCCAATTCGATCCATGACGTTCAGTTAAAAAGTATGTGACATCACGTGTGCCATGTGGTGGGGCCCCATCATGTTGAAACCACATATTGTTTCTAACTTGAATGTTCACATTTTCTAATAAAATCGGCAGTGACTCCCTTAAAAAGTTTAAATATATGTTACCAGTTAAATTACCCTGGAAAAAATATGGTCCAATAACATAATCGTTTACAATGCCACCCCACACGTTCACGGACCATTTTCCTTGTTTCATAATTTCCCCTCTCCAATTAGGATTTTGTTGACTCTAGTACCTTATATTATGTCGGTTCATAGTACGGTCACTCCTAAACGTAGACTCATCTGTGAATAACACATTTCTAAAAAAGTCAGAACTCTTAGCTGATTTTCCTCATTGAGAACAGGCTTGTTAACAACGACTCTTTTCTTATAATCCACGTTTCCGGTCTCGCGGAATCTAACTCCTAATTTTTTTAATGTTCCTAAACTTGGTTGTCGTCTATCGGGATATCTGTCCAGATACTCTCGTTTGGACGGTCTTAACTGATAACCATTCCTCGCCAATATATTTAACAAATCTATCATTTCGGCTTTGGAATAACGTGTGACGTTTCTGTTCATCTTTAACAACTAACAACTTCACTAAAATAATATTCTTTAAAAAGTAAACTACCGAAAGTTTGACAAATCTTTGATTAACTTGTTGCCCGGCAACCAAACGACAGTATTTGCACAGGTATCTCGATAGACGATAACCAAGTTTAAACACGTTAAAGAAATTAGGAGTTAGATTCTGCAGCGAGCCCGGGAATGCGGATTATAAGAAGAGAGTTGTTAACAAGCCTTTTTTTAATGAGGAAAATCAGCCACGATTTTTTTTTTGAAACATATATTTTGTTTATAATAAATATTGTTCCGTCGTTATTTAATATCTACTCGTTTAGTTATTGCAGATATGTTGCCACTTCGTTATTCCTAAATTCATATGTTTTTAAGCTAAAAACAAGTAAAAATCGGCCTCTTGGCCACTTGAATTAATAGTGGTGCTTACTATGGTACAAGCTGAAGTACCAACTTTCGTATACTCATGGTACCTATTTCATTAGATAGGTTTTACAATAATGCAAATTAGCCAAAATACTGATTTTCAACTGTTCATAGCTCCGAAAATATTTAAGTTTAAAGGTGTAATATCTTATATAAAAAGTGTTTAGAATTTTCGGGAGAATCCAAAAATGCAATAATATACAGGGTGTTCCATTTAAAATAAGCAAAATAACCATAATTTTTTCGCATAATTTTTTTATTTGATGTTCAATTGTTTTTATCATAAATTATCCTTATTCCTCTCTAAAATCCCTACAACTTTTGTTTTTACCATTTTTCAATATCTTGTAAAATAAAGAAATTATAAAGGTGTTTACCCTTCGTTGGACAACCCTGTACATTATAAATGTTTAACTTAAAGATTAAACTATGTAACAAAATTAGAGTGTTACAATAGCATTAATTTTAAAATGAATTTTTGAACTATTTCAACTGAATTCAAAGATTTATGACGCGCACCTTCGCAAACAATAATTCAGTAATTCAAAATAGACTCTACTAATCACTGATATACGCCTTTTAGTACTTTCCTATTTAATATACTGCACAACCGATAAAACTTATTTTTCAAAGTCTCTCTGAGATATGTTACATGTTTATTCCATTTTAAATTACTATCAAGTATGACACCTAAATATTTAATATTATCCCTTGGTAGAATATGCAATATACATCCACAGTCAATATTTTTTGTGCAGTCTGCAGAGTGCACTTTAATTTAATCAAAAGTAGGTAAGTTATGATTTGTCGTTGAAAATGGTATTAATAATGATTTGTCAGTATTAAGTGTCAGCAAATTTTGATCTAACCATCGCTTCGTTGTCGAGACACCATCCTCTGCCTTTCTTAATACTTCTGCCCGTGATTTAGCCCGGAATAGTAATACTATGTTGCCAGCATAACAAATGATACGATCAGATGAGGACCCTTTAATTAACAACTCTTTAACATACACAGTAAAAAGAACGGGTCACAAGAATGTGCCTTCGAGTACACCATATTTTATATCGTACTCATTACTTACTTTGACTTTTCTACGTTATAAATAAGGCTCTAATAAGTCGCGACGTCCACGTATTCCAAAGCAATATAATTTTTCTAGTAATTTTTTATGTGATATGGTATCGAAGGTCTTTTTTACCTCAAATTAATATTAATCAATTAAAACTATTTATAATAAATTGGATGACTTCATTTACTCTACTTTACACTTTCAGTGTTCGAATTTTTTCTAAATCCATATTGAGTTTCTGCAAGTAGGCCACTTTCCTCCATAAAGGAGCTTAATCTTAGTTTAATAAATTTTTCTATATTCTTATTAATAGTACTAGTTAAACAGATTAGAAGATAATTTCCTATTTCTTCACGGCTTCCTTTACATTGGTGTGACAATATTACATCTTTAATAAATTAAATTATTTTAAAAATTGTTTTCTTATTATAACTAACATATTTTTAAATGTGTTCAGCTTATTTGTTGCGTTTAGATTGACAAACAAAAATCTTTTTTGGCTTTTTCGCAACTGAATAAAAATATTTAACTCTAAATTAATTGAAGCAAATTTTAATATAATTACATACCTCAACTTGTAGACTAGTCTGTCTTCCTTCGATACATAATATTAACAATATTATTTAAGCGAGCATAAGAAATTATATCATTTACCTTAAGTTTTCATAGACACATAGTAGTTGTACAAATACTTTCATCCTATCGGGACTCATCAGTGCACCGATCGTAAGAGAGAAACATTAAAGAATAGAAAATAATTGATTTTAAAACTTTAAAATGTGTCAGTTTGTTTGACATGTAACCTAGATATAAAAAAAAATGATAGTTTGCAGCCACCTATAATGTTATTTTTAAATATGTTCAGATTATTGGTTGCGTTTAGATTGACAAACAAAAATCCTTTTTGGCTTTTTCGCAACTGAATAAAAACATTTAACTTTAAATTAATTGAAGCAAATTTTAATATAATTACATACCTCAATATGTAGACTAAACTAAACAAACTCTCTTACGATCGGCGCACTGATGAGTCCTGGATGAAAGTATTTGTACAACTACTATGTGTCTATAAAAACTTAAGGTAAATGATATAATTTCTTATGCTTGCTTAAATAATATTGTTTATATTATGTATCGAAACATTCCGTAGACAGACTAGTCTACATGTTGAGGTATGTAATTATATTAAAATTTGCTTCAATTAATTTAAAGTTAAATATTTGTATTCAGTTGCGAAAAAGCCAAAAAAGATTTTTGTTTGTCAATCTAAACGCAACAAATAATCTGAACACATTGAAAAATAATATTATAGATGGCTGCAAACTATCATTTTTTTATACCTAGGTTACATGTCAAACAAACTGACACATTTTAAAATTTTGAAATCAATTCTTTTCTATTATTTAATGTTTCTCTCTTACGATCGGCGCACTGATAAGTCCCGATAGGATGAAAGTATTTGTACAACTACTATGTGTCTATAAAAACTAGGTAAATGATATAATTTCTTATGCTTGCTTCAATAAGATTGTTTATATTATGTACCGAAACATTCCGTAGACAGACTAGTCTACATGTTGAAGTATGTAATTATATTAAAATTTGCTTCAATTAATTTAAAGTTAAATATTTTTATTCATTTGCGAAAAACGCAAAAAAGATTTTTGTTTATAACTAACATAATATATTGGAATTCAAGTAGTAAGTTGTTCTCTCCAAAATACCTATGCACAATTAACATTTTATTGCATATAACCCTAATGAAAATGCAATCTTAGAAAAAGAGTTCCTGCCAACAATAAAGTTAAAGAACTGAAAGAAGAACCATGAAAATCGAAGCGTTTGAATTGAAAAATTTTGACCAGAGGAAGGGTCTTTTTTACCTCCAATTAAAATTAATCAATTAAAACTATAATAAATTGGATGACTTCATTTACTCCTATTTCAGTTTTCGAATTTTTTCTAAATCCATATTGAGTTTCTGCAAATAGGCCACTTTCCTCCATAAAAGAACTTAATCTTAGTTTAATACATTTTTCTATAATCTTATTAATAGTACTAGTTAAACAGATTGGAAGATAATTTCCTATTTCTTCACGGCTTCCTCCATTGTAAAATGTCAACTTTGTCTTTGTTGAACCACTTCTTGCTGAGAAATATTTTGTTTACAATTAAGGATTATTGGAAAATGATCAGTTAAACCACTACGTAGTATCATAGATTCTATACTAAATCGATTATAATTTTTTACTCTAACAAAAAAACGATCAAGACCAGTAGCTTAGTTCTTATCTATCCTAGTAGGAACATTTATTTTACTATAAAAACCATTTTCGTACATATAATTATGGTATAAAGAAGTTGTATTAGCATTGTTATCCAGTAAGTTAATATTTAGAACTCCTACGAAACAGGCCATATCATTCGAAATAAAGTTATATTTTTGCGTTTCCATTAATGTGTCAATATCTTCAAGAAAATCTGGCAAATTAGTAACTCGGTGGACTATAAATTGCCGTTATATTAATTTTAGTATTAAATTTAGAGCAGTTTATGGTTAGAAACTTTGTGTTCCGAATTGAAATTATATTTTGTACAGGATAAAGATTGCTTTTTGCATATACGACTGTGTCAATAAATTAAATAGTTTTTGAGCTATGCCGCATACAAACAGACCGACGGAATTGAGAAAACATGTTTTTTTTGCATCTAGAGACCCTAAAATGTGAAGCAGATCACGGGGTGTAACAATCATTTTGAAAATGATTATTACAACGGTCAAGTTCTTAATTATCACCTATTTATTCACAAAATATCTGATATTTTGTTTCTTTTAAGACAGTCAAATATATAAAATGCAAACCAATAATTATCGTAAATAATAAAGCAACGACGCGACAAGTCCCTAATGTTAATAAAATCCGAGATCGTTGTTTGGCGACAACACACGTTGTTCTTACTGCAGGCAACCCGTTATACCCTATGTTTTATTTCCAAATTATGTCAGGGGTTTCAAAGTCTGAGGTTATATCAGCTGATTTTGTCTCGTTAGTGGTGATCGGTGGTGGTGTTCCGTAGCAAAGGGAGATGTTTTGAGACTTTTCGGGATGATAAAGTGATTTTTTTAATGTCTGTTGAGGGTTTCTGTCATCGAGAGTACTAGGTTGGTACCATGTACCGGAACAGGATACATCATTTTTTTCGCTATGTTAGGACTATAAAACCTTTGGACCGAACAAAGAGATCCTCTCTTACTACCTCTCTGCAGAATAATAATGAAGTGTTAGTTCTTATAGTTTTTTTGTGCCGCCATTTTAAACGACGTGTAAGAAGTTCTACTGATCGGCGAATTCTATGAAGCCTTAATTGGGATTGGAAAGCACTTCAAGACTACTCAAAGCCATAACATCAGGTAAAATTAGTCATTCAAAATTATTAGAAAATCTTGCTAGGGAGATGGTTCATGGAATAGTCGCCACGTGGGTTGGTACTCAGCACATTTCTCTATCTTTTCAGGCTTTTAACGTACTGCAAGAAGCTTTTATCCTACTACAAGGACCTTTTAACCTACAGCAGGAGCATATTTTAATTAATACCGCAATCACAATAAAATCAACATCACTCTTTTATTGTGGGAAGAAGAGTGGCTTAGGCAGGTCAACTTAGGGACATCAGGCAGGAAGTTGGAAACTTAGATTCTGGTTGGAATACCGTGGCGTAGCTGGAACGGGGCATTTGAGGTTTTCCTTGTTGGCTTGTGCTGTTTTGGGGCCTCCGTTGCAGTCTGCTCGTCTAGAGGACCACCTCCTTTTGGTTGAGCTTATAGGCTAACCGCTGCTGTGAAGCGTTGAGGAAAGTCTTCATTTAGGGAACCAACCCAACACCGAGTCTAAAGATAAGTACCTTTCCTTGTTTAACTTATAAAAGGTAGCTTTACTACTGGTGTTCTACTTACCCTGAGCGTACATTAGAAATTTGATCTTTCGTTGCTAATTTTTCAATTATTCAGCCTTCTCGCACTATAATTACCTTTATAAAGTCACTTTAAGTCATTAACCAATTTAATTCTAAATAGTTTCTCATGAATTCATTTGCAAATCAGTAACTATAAACTTTTATTCTAATTTCGGTACCTATAACTCTCCAAAGTATTACTTTGTTGTATTTTATTTAATTAGTTGATTTTGAGTAAAGAATTCATTGCATCTTCTGGCTTATTTTATTAAATTTGAGTTTTGTAAATCACTCTTATTGTTTTCTTTCAAATAATTGCTTTGTAAGTGCTCATAGCTTATAGGTAGTAAGAGACTTTATGTTTTTTGTAGTATAAGTTATATTAGGTATGTTGAGTGTATCTTGGGTACCCATGTCTTAGTGTCATAAGTGTTAAGTTTTTTGTAATGGGCAGTACTTCCTAAAATTACCTGTGATTTTCAGCCACCTGTTATAGTTTTATGATTGTTTGAATATATTTTGCATTACAGCCCGTCTTCTTATTATCGGTGATTTTCAGCCAATATCGGTATATGATACTAATATTTGCATCTCTCATATGAGGTTTTTATAAAATAATATTTATTAAATCTAGTTTTTGCAACATTCATGCTATGCTCTTTCAACAATATTTGGTAACAAATATAAAACTTAATTAAGAAAATAAAATTTAATTCAAGGTTGTATCCTTGCCCTCTCTCTTTCTTTTCAATTATCCATCTAATCATTTTACTTAATTTAAAATTTTAATACTTTAAATATTCACTCCAATCTTTCCACCTAATCAGTTTTGCATAATTTAAATTTTAATAATCAAAATATTTAATTACTGGTAGTTCATTTAACTTTTATGGTAAATTTATGTATCAAAATTTTTCAGTACTTTCAAGATATTAAACTTAAAGATATAAATATTATTTCATTTGGCACATTTAATTTCATGAATAATGTAGTTATCGTTTTACCTCATATGTGGTGATTTGATTGTTACTGTTGATTGTGTTGAACAACATTTAATACCACTGTGATATTTATACTTATATTTTTATGTACAATTTACAATAAATTTCCTAGCATTAGTATTTCATTCTTTTATTTATAATCTGTCCATTGCAGGAATTAGAAGGTTTTGGGAAGCTACATTACAAGTTAACTTAAGTATTGTGTCTTAGCGTACATTAGTATCTATCTTGTTTTTTTCTTTTCTGCTCAACCTCTTTGGCCACTCTAGGCCTGGCGCCCACAATATTGTTTAAATTATTTGAACTCACGCCCTAACGCCTCCGAAATAAAAGAATCTGAGCACCGAGTAAAACAACGTAAAATAAAAAAAGTAAATAAAATTAAAAAAAAAAAAAAACAATAATAAAAAAAAAGGAGGTTGTAGGGGAGGGTGATTTTTTCACGATTACAATACTTCCCTTTTACGAGGGAAATAAAAAAGAACTGTACATACAACACAGAAAAAATATTTTTCCATGTTGCAAAAATTATCACAGAATTGGTAGTAAACGATATAGTGAGTATAGTCAAACTGATCGTAAAAAATTTATATAATTATAATTAAAATACAAATTGTAAGTAGTATTAACTTGGTAATTGAATAGGTATTAAACAATGTAAGAAAAATGATAAAACATATATAGCCTTTACTACGACATCATTAGGCACCCCGTACCTATAAATAGTTCGACAAAAAGATCAGACAAATCGATATTTTTTGGGATGGCGCGGCGTTTGCACTTAAAAGAGATGTCACAAATTCGCCGTTTATGTCAACATGTACAATAACACTTGGCACTATGCCAAAACTATTTCTTTCTTGGGACATTAAGTATTTTTTAGGTCAGATATTAATTTGAAATTTTTTTTCGTACGGGCATCGATAGAAATTTTATTATCCGGGGCCGATTAGAATTTTGAAGGTGTTTGATGCCTCATTAATGTAGTACAACTTCTTAGGATTGACAGCAGGAAACAGGTTACAAAGGAACGCTTGTTTCCGAAAATTCACATTGGGGTCTAAATCGTCTAAATCTGATTTCATTGTCTAAATCTCACTTCAGTTCCAACACCGAATCCGTCAATCGGGTTTTGCTGTCCGGAGGGTTTAGTAATTTTCGGTATAATATTCTTGGTATTCTAATTTATTATCGTCATAGTATCGGAATTTTTCGTAAAATGGATAATCATAATCTACATGGTGAACTCATTGTTGGTTTGATTAAACAATCTTCATTCCAGGTGGATGAGATGCAGTATGATTTTGTTGGGTAACTGCGGGTGGTCTATATTGAGATGAAAGTGTATTGGCCCTATTTTGTTGACAAAATTGAAGCGGTGACCTTGACGAAAAAAACTGCCTTTGGTAGTTTAAGTTGCCATTATTTTGGGAATAATCAGGTTGGGACATTGAGCGTAAATAGCAGAAATTTCAGATATTTTGTAATTTGAGGTGAATGTTTCCCAATTGGTTGGGGAGGTTTTAGAGCACATTTTATTTCAAAATAGTAGTTGTTGTTCTCATGTAATACGAAAACTGAGGAATTGTGTGGCTCTACTTTTAAGCCTGTTTTTATGTGAATCTTGGATAGATTGCTAAGTATGTTGGATTTAATGAGTTTTGTAGGGTTTTCAGGCATTTTGGTAAATACTTTATGTATTTAATTTACATTACATGAATATGTTAAACAAAAGAAGGAAAACGAAAACTATTAGCAATTTTTGTGAGATGTCCTTTGTTCTGCCGACGTTTGACGAGTCTTACCGACTACGCTAATTTGTTATAACCACTGAGCAAAATTAACTACATTAAAAATACTGTTATAACTTGTGTACCTATATTATTAACTAACTAATATTTACAATTCAGAGCTTTTTATGTTCCGAAACACTAATGTAGCAATTTTCAGTTGTGGGAATTGCAAGTCGAAGATATTGCTTACAATTCATTCCTCAATGTTGAACTTGCTATATTTTCTCTCGTACAACCAGACCAGACGAGGCGAGAATTTCTCGTGTATCTCGAGCTCTCTGGAGTCTCTCGATGTCTGTAGCATATAAATTTGGTCATTTGTGCCACGATCGCATAATATAGTGCTGCGTTCTACCTCCCAAAAAATATTCCGCCCTATATCAGAGCGACCCCTGTATGCCTGAACTTCTTACACATATCCTTCGTTTAAGCCCGCTACTCACTATTCGTTCATTCGTCCATTCGTTGATTCATCCGCATAGTCTGGAGGGTACCACGCGTCCGTGCGATTAGCGCGGCGATTTCAAATAATCAAGTAGGCCTTGACTTCTGCGACCCATGCGTCTGAATCAAAACTTTTGTTTTTTGTGTATTGTCAAACATAGAGATGCATGCAGTCCACGCGAAGGAATTAAATAAAAATTCATTGATTCATATGAATTGATGAAGAGTACCGAATAGTGAGTAGCGAGCTTTACTCTATTAGGTATTCCAAGGCCTCCACAAACTCGTACTGATCTTATGTCACTAAATACCATTCTACTCCCCAGTTAAGTCAGAACTTTATAGATTTTTATATTATTAAGATCGTCCTGTCTAATGAAGTGAAAAAAGTATCACTCGTTAAATATCAGATCTAAATATGCAACAAAAATTAAAATATTTCATTTCCGTTGAAGTCTGTTTTCCTTTTAGCAACGTAAAGGTGGTACCTAGTCTAACAAATAATAAAAGCAAATTTTGTAGTTTTTTTATATATACAGAGACAATTTCACACTTTCTGTATATTGATATTTGGTGAATCTAAAGTTTGTGTAGATGTTTACTAAAAAAGACAAAGCGGCGCCATTTTTATTACCGTTTGGAGATTTAAATAAGTTTTGTTTTAAGAAACAACATAAAGTTTCAGCTTTCTTATAGATATGCTTAAGTATTTGGGATTAGTTTACTTATATATATATATATATATATATATATATATATATATATATATATATATATATATATATATATATATATATATATATATATATATATATATATATATATTGATATATTTTAATAATTGACCTACGTAAAATGTGAGTTTGCAAAAAGTTTTTGTTCAAATGAATAAAAAAAGCAGTCACGTGATTTATTTTTATCACTTTGACCTTTTTTCGAGAAATAGAAGAAAACCGCACCTTTTCTCAAAATTTTGAAAAATGTTAAAGAAAGGAATAATTGTTCCTTTTTTCATTTTATAGCTAGGTATATATAAAATTTCAACGCTGTCGGTTGACGCTATTTTGTAAAGTAAGTATAGTTTATTTATTAAAATTTAGCTTTTCATACCCTTAAGTTAACCCTTTTTTTTAAAGCAAAAAATTGCTTAGGTATTTAAAAAAGCAAATAAATTTGCTGCTTTATAGTTTTTTAAAAAGCTAAACGTCATTTTCAAGAAACTTTTGTATTCCCTAGGGCTACCCCGTCTAGGTTCATCATTGTGTTTTTAACTAACCGCTTTAAAAACTTTTTTGGAAACTCCTTCATGTTTCTAGCAGGGGTTAGAGAACTAAAAACATATTCAAATAAATCTACATTGCACACCAACAAACAAAAACATAGAAATTAAAATAAAACGTTTAACCCTTGGCACCGCCGCAAACGCTCTCGAATGTGGGAATGCCTGTGTCCCGTGTCCTGTGCCGGCATCGAATGCTGATTCGCCTTTGCGCAGTATTTATACAAGTCTCTTCGCTGCTAGAATAGCTTTTTATATACCTTTTTCTTTGCTAAAAAACAATTGTTTTACATTTTAATATTGTATGTAAATTTGTGATTTGTGTACATCACATAGATGCGCTGGTCTGATTGGTGATAAGTGAAATAGTGTAATATTTTACATATTTTAAGTTATATGGGCGTTTCAAGTCTGTAATCGAGGACTAGATTTTTACTTCATAATGTCAAAGATTAATTTCGAAAACAAAACTGATAAAAAAACCTGTAAATAACCTAGTTAATTATTTCAAACGAAGGAGGACAGAAGGCAAAGAAGGAAATGAAGCTATAGGGGAAAATGAATCGGAAACTTCTAGCAAAAAAAGCAGATCAGTGGCCCAATTTAACGATGATCAAGTACCAATCACTTCTGGTACGACATCCGGGAATGAGCACGAAGAAATTCGCTTCGAAGATGTTGAATGTGCTATTAATAATGATATTGGTCTATACCTATCCAATATTAGAAAAATTGATATTGACGACTTTACTCGTTTCCAGTTATTAAAGAATCACTGAGTTCCAGATATTAACTTTGAGTTTCCCTGTTCTGTACATACAAAGAGAGGACGTGAGGAAAGACATCGAGCAACTCATGGACATTTAATGAATGGTTGGTGTTTTCCAAAGAAAAAATGGGGTTAATATGCAAATATTGTACTTAGTTGGCGGACGTCACAATATTGTACCCAATAAGCTGGTAAACAATCTTCAAAATCATCAAACAATCAGTTTTGATAAACTAACAGGAAAAGACGGAGATCTAACATTACATGAAAAGACAAATTATCATTTGGAATGTGTTGAAAAAGGTAAGATATATAAATATTTTTCCCCCTCCCTGTATTGTAAGTTACCTATTTTGACACTGCTTTGACAGACGTAAGTGAAAGTTATTCAACAAGGTATTGGTTGCCCTTAACGACAGGATGTAAGTCAACTTACATCCCTAAGGAAATACTATTCTAAAATTATTATAAGTAGCTTTAATTTTTGATTTCATCAACATATTACAAAAATTGAAATGAATATTAATGGTACAATTATTCATATTATTAACAAAATTTGGAAACACGTTTTCTCGTTTCTTCTCGATGTATATTACATTTTCTGACTACACAGATCCTTCATTTCTAACCAATGTTTCTGTCACTGTTGAAGCACTGCAAGAGACTTCTGGCAGGGTCTTATTATATAAAATTTTATTCGCTACTTCCTTTTTGTTATTGAGGCTCTCAGCTACGTAACTTTTCGCAATAGTAGCGGAATTCCATCCACCATGTCGCTTGATAGCTAATACATCAAGTCCAGTATTTGATAATAAAGTTACCGACGTTCTTCTAAAAGAATGTCCTGTATACATTTTGAAGTTCTCAAACTTTAGAAAATTCGCAATTTTTCTTGGAATTGACGAAAACGTATTTTTCCCGACAGGGTGGTTTAAGCACTTTCCATTTTGATATCGCATAAAGAAGCGCGGATTAATAGTCGTCGTGCGGAATCTTGTATCAATGTACTTTTGAATTGTTTTGAAATGACAAACCTAAGTGTCCTCACTTTTTGTCACTGTAAATGTACAGGGTGATCGCGTATAATGTTACCCCCCTTTAACTTTTTTGTTTCTCACTGTAGAAAAAAAAGTATTATATAAAAGTTTTAGAACTCACTGCATATTATTTGCACAACATATTTTTGTATATACAAGATGTGTCATAAACAAATACCAAAGCAAAGTTACCTTTTTTTAAATGGAACACCCTGTATATTGTTGCATTTTTGGATTCTACAGGAAATTCTAAACACATTTCATGTATAATGTCCTATATCTAACATGAACCGTTTTCGACTTATTGCTGTTTGAAAATTAAATAATATGAGAAATAAGGTCGCGCAGGTCAAGATGTATTTTATGGTTTCCATGGATAACAATATTGTTAACTTGGTTAACTTCGTGACACAAGTTGTCAATTTTGATAAGCAGTAAGAATTCATATTCAAAAATGCCTTATTCGAAACAAGAAAAGCAGTTTATTTTAATGGCTTATATTAAAAATAATTATAATGTGAAAATGGCGCAGCAAGAACTACGAAGAAATAATGCACGGATGAATGTTCCTTGTAAACAGACCATTGGAAGAATATTTATTAAATTTCAACGAGATTCAAACTTAGACAGAAAGAAAAGATGCATTCTACAAGACGAGGATACCGAATTGAACATTTTACTGGCTATTCAAGAAAATCCGAATAAGTCAATTAGAACCATTTCAACCGACTTAAGGCAAATTCAAGATAATCCAAAAAATACATCATATGGAAAAATTCAAAAAACACTTAAATTAGCTGGCTTCAAACCTTTCAAAATTAGACCTACTCCAAAATTAACCGTCACACAAAGAGAGAAAAGAGTAGAATTTTGCCGTGAAATGCTGGGAATAATAAACCACAATAATAACTTTCTACAAACAATTCTTTGGACAGACGAGTCAACTTTTGCCACCAATGGAATGATAAACAGGAAGAATACGAGGCATTGGGCAACAGAAAATCCCCACAGTTACCGAGAATTCCAGTATCAGGGTCGTCAGTCTGTAAATGTATGGTGCGGCATACTTGACAATAAAATCATTGGGCCACATTTTTTTGAAGGTGTGTTAAATGGGAATATATATATGCAATTTCTTCAAAATGAGTTAGCCGAGTTTCTGGATGATTTACCACTAGCACGTTTAAACCAACTTACGTTTCAGCAAGACGGCGCCCCGCCGCACAGTGAGTTAAATCGGCCGTCTAGCACGACATAAGTCCTAAATGTAATTTTGCAATATTCTTAACATATTCTAAAAATCTATATTTAAGATAGTGTTAATAATAGAAAAATGCAATTGAGAAACAAAATTATAATTAAAGTTCTCGGAGGGGAAGTCTTAAAGTTAGTAAATATTTTAAATCTGAAATTAACATGTTTCTATACATCATTTTCAAAACAGAAAATATAATACTAAACATAGCAAATGTTTTTCTAATTTCTTACATGACTACTGTTTATAATTAAACTTTTCTACGGTATCAAAACTTTTTAAATATTAAAGCCCTTACCTCAGAAAATTTGGGTCTTTTTAGGTATTACTATATTTACGTAGTTTTTTTTTAACTTGTAGAGCAAAAAAAAGTTTGTTGAAGTTTAGTTTAATTTTTATATAAAAAATAAGAAAAAGGATCCCTTTTAACCAAAAACCAAAAAATTAGCTGCTCATAGATGCCCATTCGGGATTTATATAGCTTTAACTATGGCTCCTTAATTACTACTGACTGCACCAAAAAAAACTTCGTCCGAGTGTAATAACGGTAAACATTTTGCAAAGACTAAGGTACAAAATTTCGGAATTTTGTATTACAGCTGTCATCTTTTTAAAGTTCAAAATGGCGAACCCATTTTAAAAATATGGATATTTTATCCCTCGGTAGAAGTTTTACATGCCACATCGTGTTAAAACTAAATTAACAGTTATAATGCCACATTATTTCCAAGCAAAATGATAACACTTTTAAAATTCGGTAAATAACTAAGATATAATTTTATAAAACCACACTCCCTTCAATTCTTTTAATATTAGAAATGAAAATTTCAAATAAAAAACTAATCAATTAGGTAAATTTTAACGACTTTTCTACCTTTACAAAAATAAATCTTAAACGAAGATATCTCCTAAGCTACCAGTTCAGTGCCAGTAATTGGCATTTTTGTAAAGATAATTTCATAAAAATATAAAAATATATAAAGTGCAATATATAAAATATAAAATAAATACAAAAATAAATATAAAAATATATTAAGTGCAATATCTAAAAAATATCGACTTCATTGTATATGGCAAATAACAAAAACAATTTATTTATCACGAAAAGTATACCTAACTAATTAATTTTTATTTGAATGTTTTATTACCAATATCAAAAAAATTAAGGAGTGCTTGGGTGCAGGTGCATACGTAGTGGGCTTTTCTAAAACATTATCTGTTACATATTGTTTAGTCTAAAAGTTCTTCTATTGTTTATGTAATGAATAGAATAGAAACTCAATGATATTTTGTACTCACAATTCTACATAACCTAAATAAAGCAATATTTGACAAGACACCTTGTATTCTATCTTAATTTTATATGCGTCATATAGCTATTAGTTAATAATAAGTTTAAAGCAATGATTCATGCATTTTGACATCAATTGTGTTTTTAAGTTACACAAAACATTACATTTTTATTAAAAACTGAAGCCATTTTAGTAACCCGCATCTTGTTTACATTTTTTTTTGCAAAACATTTTGTTACCTATCCTAAAAAAGTATTATATTAAATTTAAAAAACGTTAAAACAATGCTTGAATAATTATGTCGTACTACATGGCCGATTTACCACACTGTGCGCCGCACAACATAGTTGAAGTAACGAACTATCTCACTCAAATATTTGGAAACTGGATCGGACGGAATGGTCCGATTAAATGGCCGCCTAATAGTCCGGACCTCACACCCTTATATGCTTTCCTGTGGGGTACACTGAAAGATAGAATTAATGCAAACAACATAGAGAATCGTGAACACCTTAAACAACTCATAAGAAATGAAATTAATCTAATAAACACTAATTATGCTGAGTCGATCAGAAACTCCTTGGAAAAATTAAGAAGAACCTTAATAAGGTGTATTGAAGTTAATGGAGGACCAGTCGAACAACTCTATATTTAGTATAGCTACTTATATTTCTGCTTTCTAGTTCGTAGTTTTGCTTTGTGTTATTTAGTTTGTTTCATTACACATGTTTGACCTGCGCGACCTTATTTCTCATATTATTTAATTTTCAAACAGCAATAAGTCGAAAACGGTTCATGTTAGATATAGGACATTATACGTAAAATGTGTTTAGAATTTCCTGTAGAATCCAAAAATGCAACAATATACAGGGCGTTCCATTTAAAAAAAGGTAACTTTGCTTTGGTATTTGTTTATGACACACCCTGTATATACAAAAATATGTTGTGAAAATAGTATGCAGTGAGTTCTAAAACTTTTATATAATACTTTTTTTTCTACAGTGAGAAACAAAAAAGTTAAAGGGGGGTAACATTATACGCGATCATCTTGTACGTGACATTCCATTTTTGGAGTCAGGAATGGTCACAATTATAATTCTTGACTTATTTTAACATTGTCCATTTTCATTTCACAGAGTTCATAAGAACGGCACGCTCCAGCAACTCCCATTACCATTACGACCTTCATCAATAAGTATATATCATCGGGGGCTTCAAGCATGAACTTATTCACATCTTCCCTGTTAAACACATTCGATTTTTTGGGTCTATAACCATCATTTTTTCTTTTCAAAAATGCTCGAAGTTCTGGATACTTTAAAATATCTACATTTTCCTCTATAAAAAGGGTGGACTTCAACATCGAATACTCACACCATAAGCTTGATGGTGACTTCAATATAGCACTTTTTTCGTTGAAATACGCCAAAAACAAGGTTTCTGAGACTGCAGTAGCCGTCTTGCTTTGTCACCAATTCTTAAAGGATTTATATGCTGATTCATACCTTTTTTTCGACTTTTCCGGTAGTAGAGATAAACAAGCAATATTCGCTGATTCTTCTATGTCTAAAGCATCCATTTTGTCCACACAGAATCAAACAATTCGACTTCTTCAAACTTTTCGCTATGAACTGTCAACTTGACGTTGTTGATAAAATAAAAACTGCTTATGTTGCTCTGGCAACGGATCACGTCTGCCTTCATAATTTAATGAGAATTCTATCGAATGTAATGATAATGAAAATCCAAAAATATATCCAGCATTTTCTTGTAAACATACAATACAGGGAGGGGGAAAAATGTTATATACTATATGGGATGTAAGTACATTAACCAGTATCGAACTTTTTTGCCAGCAAAACTCATCCTCGACTGGTAAATGTTACTTACATCCCTTATAGTATAAATAATTACAAAAACAAGTTTTGATTTTTGTTCTTGCATTTGATATGATGGATACTATGAGCGTCTCTAGACAATTTTAATCCAAAATTTATGCCATTGCCATCTAGCGGTAGAGTTCAGTTGTCGGTTCGTCCTATATATCGGATTGCAAGCAAGGTTGGTTTATTTTGTCGTATGCCTGGCTGGTACTACGTGTAGTGCGTTCGTGGTCTACATGAAACTTTTTTTTAGTTTTTTACTTCCCTCGTAAAAGAAAATATTGTAAACGTGAAAAAATCACCCTTTGATATTTTTGCGTTTTAGGATCCTAGGACCCCGAAAACATGCTCTCGCATTTTCATCAGTCTGTCGGTCTGCCTGTACAAACATAAGAGGATGAACTGGTTACACTTAAGTAAAAACCTAATACGGCGAAACAAAATGGCGGCCTCACAAAATGTAAAAAAAATCCGAAAAAAAAATTATTAACAACAAAATACCTGCCAAATGAAATGTTTATAAATTAAGTACAAAAAATCCCACTTTTCCAATTAACTTAAAATTTAGCACAAAAATCAAGTGTTAAACAGATACATTCGTAAATTTTTAATGCCAATTTCAATAATTCCATATAACACAATAAAATATCGGCTTAATAAAATGTTTAAATATTCAGTAAAACTCTATTTTCTGGAATAAACGTTTATTTTGGAGAGAAAAATAATAGATTTTTATTTTTTGTAGGCTACGTAAATACATGTTTTAAATATTGTTGGGTTCTCGGTTGGGTTTTTGCTTAGCGTAGGTTCTGGGTAGATATAAAAAGTGTAACTATAATAAAACAATACATATTAACTCAAGGTTAAATTGGCAACGGTGAGGATTGAAATGCTAATGGACACGCCTATTAGATACTGAATATATGTTTTTGATGGTTTCTTTAAAGTAAAAAAAAAACATTACGAAGTGATCTGCCTGTGGAAAAAATGTATTAATGCGCGAAAGAAATATTAGTAGATTAATTTATTACTCTTTGTGGTTCATACGCCAGGACGAGAAAAAAACTTACAAAAACTGACATTATTACTTTCTATTTTTGATTCTCTAAAAAAAAACTATAATTACATAATATTACATAAAACATGTAGGTAGTTGTTGTAGGAATTGTGGGTTCTTATAAATAAGATATGAGGTTATTTTTTTCCAGCTCAAAATTTCCTTGCTGTATATGAAAATCCGGAACAGGATGTGAGAAACAGACTATGTGAAGAACGAAAAAAACAAGCTTTTGAGAATCGACAAAGGTTGGTACCAATTTTTAAAGACCATAATTTTACATGGTCAACAAAATGTCCCTCTAAGAGGCCATCGTGATGATGAGCGATTGCTCAGACACGATGGGCAAAATAATTTGATGGGTAAAAATGATGGTTGTTTTCGAGCCCTTCGTCGGTTTCGAATTAATGCTGGGGATGTTCAGTTGAAACAGCATTTACAAAATACTGGTGCTCGCGCAACCTATATCAGCGAAAATATTGCGAACGACTTGATACAATGCTGTGGGCAAGAAATTCTCTCAATAATTGTATAACAAATTCAAGAATCTCGCTTTTACTCTATAATATTGACGAACCTACTGATATTTCGAACAATTCTCAATTAAGCATTTCGGCAAGATTTATATACAAAAATCAAGTGGAGGAACGGTTCTTGGGTTTTTTTGATCTCCATGTATTAAATTATGGCTCGGGTACAATTATTGATTCATTCATAGGATCTAAAATTACTGGTACTATTTTAGGGCAATCAGTAGTTCAATTAGTATGTTCGTTAGGCTTAGATTTGAGCAAGTGCATTGGCATAGGTTGTGATAATTGTACGGTAAACATGTGCCAGGTTAAAGGGGCAGCATCTGAAATACAGAAAAGCGCGAAAATGCCAAAATTTGTCCTTGTCATAATCATAGTTTAATCTTAGTATTGTCTCTCTGTATATATATATATATATATATATATATATATATATATATATATATATATATATATATATATATATATATATATATATATATATATATATATATATATATATATATATATATATATATATATATATATATATATATATATATATATATATATATATATATATATATATATATATATATATATATATATATATATATATATATATATATATATATATATATATATATATATATATATATATATATATATATATATATATATATATATATATATATATATATATTATATATATATATATATATATATATATATATATATATATATATATATATATATATATATATATATATATATATATATATATATATATATATATATATATATATATATATATATATATATATATATATATATATATATATATATATAGACTGACAAATTTTCAAGAATCGCTCTTTTATTTTATTACTAGGAAAATTTCCTTAATATATAATAATAATAATATAACCTGATCTAACTAATAATAGTAACATAACAAACAACGTTTAGTACGTTATTAGTATATAATGAAACACTTATTTGTATAATTGTATAGTGTGATAACCAATCATTTAAATAATACCTGACCCTTTTAACACACTGTTTGAAAAAATCGGAACTGTTTGGCAATATTGGTTTATTATAAAATTTAGAAAATACTTTAGACCGCTATGTCTATCCTGCTGCTTTTCTTATGGACGGTTAGGCAGAGAAAATACTAGTATCTATTCCTCAGGTGCCTTAATCTTAATCCAATGACTAATCGTGTAGCTGGAGTCGGCATTAATTGGTTTTTTAAAAGTTGAAATTAATCTTTCTTCTTTTTCTGCTCGTAACTACATAGTTGCTTTTAAATATTCAATAATTGTAGAAACTAAACAGAGTTCGGGTTTTTCTTTAAAAAATGGTAAAATTAAAACTGGTTGGAGTTTGTCTCTTACCGATGGTTTAATCTTTTCTATTATAAAAACTTGCAAATTATCTTTAGTTTCTTTAATATGTTTAATATTGATTTTTGCCAAGGTCTGTATTCTCTGTCCGGATATTAGGGCCAATAATACTACCATCTTAAAAGTTAATTGTCTTAAAGATATTTTCTTTAAGGGGTACCATTCCGCCATTTTGATTAACACTGGGTGAGGATCCCAAGTAAAATTATATTTAGGTTTCGGGTGATTACTATTATACATTCCTTTTAAAATTCTTTTAATAATATACTGATCTTCGTCTTTAAAAGTAAGTATCATTGCTAAGGCTGACTTATGTGTGTTAATATTAGAATAAGATATTCCCGAATTGAACATCTCTGTCAGGAATGATATGACTTCCTGAAGACTATATGAAAAAGGGTCAAGTAGATTCTTACCACAGTAATTTCACCATTTTTTAAGGACGCAGTCGTACTGGCGGTGGGTGCTTTTATTTATTGAACCAAGAATGGCCTTTATACCAATTTCAGGAACGGATCTCTTGAGAAAAGATGTCCTGATAACCTCCCTGACACCAGGATAAGCTGTCTGTGCAGAGGATGAGGTTTTCTGAAAGAAGACAACAATACGTTTTTGTTTTGGCCCAAAATAAAGGTAACAAGTAAGGAGACTTCGGAATAAGGGATACCAGGGTTGACTCGGCCATCTAGGAACTATCAGAATTCCAAATGCTTTATCGTTAATAATTTTTTTTATGGTTTTGTTTATAATACTAAAAGGGGGAGGAAGCAGAGAAATAACGATCTTACATGTTACAAGAAAGGCATTAACTGCAATGGAATCTGCGACCGGTTTCCATGAGATATATAAATTGCATTTTGCATTTAGTTTCGAAGCAAATAAATCTATTTCTGGTGATTTAAAAATATGACATATTTTGGCAAAACATTTTGTCGAAAGTTCATATTTGGTCTCAAATTGAAAACTTCTGGATTCAAAATCTGCTATTGTATTATGATTGGTGTTGATATAGGATGCGAAAACATATAAAGTTCGAAGCTCGCAATATTCCCAAATTTCCTGAGTAATCTTGTTTAACTTTTTATATCTTATACCACCCATTTTATTTATATACGCACCCATTTTATTTATATATGGCAAGTTTTCTCATTATTATTCCAATATCCTCTCGTACGTATAGAACTGCGTAAGGCTCTCCACGCTTTCTTCGATGAATCCGAGAAAATTTCTAATTAATATTTCGTTTCATTAATATTAACACCTGAAT
The DNA here is from genome assembly GCA_030620095.1 of Kuschelorhynchus macadamiae. Classification (NCBI taxonomy): domain Eukaryota; kingdom Metazoa; phylum Arthropoda; class Insecta; order Coleoptera; family Curculionidae; genus Kuschelorhynchus; species Kuschelorhynchus macadamiae. Next base: position 441,974 of record JAUTXW010002702.1, on the reverse strand, counting down.
TTTGATGTATCTTGAGCCACCACAAAATATCCTTCCTAATAGAGGAAGGAACCTCAATCTTGTTTTTCTCCCTCCTAAAGGCTAAATATTTTGTCTTTTCTGATAGTTTTACGTGTGCCCAACCATATTGTGTTGCTGGACATGCTGCCACTAGAACACCAATAAAAGTTGCCAGATCACGAATAGAACAGGACTTTCGATTAAGAATTTGAACAGAGATTAATAAAATTTTTCTTTTTTCTCGAAAGTAACGACATTTTCATTGTAACAGTATTAAAATTAAAACTTAAAAATTTACATTTCTTTGTGGAATATAATATACTTTTCTCTTTATTTATAATGAAACCTAATGATGTTAGCAATTGTACAACTTTGTTAGAATTTTTAATGCCTTTCTCATAAGTTGACGTAATTAATAAAATATCATCAAGATATCCCACACAAACGATACTTAAATTTCTTAAGTACGTAAGGGCTGGTTTTAATAGCTTAGTAAAGAGGTAGGGTGCAATAGAGAGTCCAAATGGTAAGCAATTAAAGGAGAACAGCTGTCCATTGTATTCAAATTTAAGATATCTTTTATATTGATCCTCAATATTTGCTGAATAATAAGCATTCTTTAAGTCAATCTTGCACAAAAAACTATTTTCATCAACTAAATCTGTAACACTTCTGTAATCCTCTAATTTAAAATGCGGGGGATCTACTAAAAAGGTGTTGAACTCTTTAAGATTTAATATAAACCGTAAAGACCCATTAGGTTTTTTGACTATAAAAAAACTGGAAATAAATTGATCTGTCTCAAGATGACACTTACATATAGCACCAATATCAAGAAGGTCAGCAATAGTCTGCTGAATTTCTTGATGTGAAAACTGAGTAACAGGATTTCGACGCAATTCACTTTGTATAGGTTTTTTACGTATAGGAAGTCCCACTAACCTTTAACTCATTCTAAGATTAGAGGATTTTTTGTAATATTTTGCCAATTACTATAAAAGTTACTTAGACAACCAATATTATTTACCTCGACTACTTCCTGTAATCCGATCTCTTCCAGTTCCTCTTCAGCTTCTGGTCCCTTCTGCTCCCCTCCGCTTTTTTTCGGTGACTGAATTTGAACCGCTTGGCTAAAAAATCCGAGGTGGGACAGTTTACAGAAGACGGCTTTTTCGATGGCCTACATTTAAACTTGTGCTTGGATAAGATCTGGTTTTGATCTCTGCGCTGACCTTTTTCAATTCTTCAGTGGCCTGAATTTAAACTTGTGCTTGGATAATATTTGGTTTTGATCTCTGCGCTGACCTTTTTCAATTCTTGAGCAGATTAAATATGATTTGATAATTCATCCCCAAAGAGAAGGCCCTTAATGGGTCTGTCCATGACAACCTTTCTAATATTGGTATTAATGACATTTGATAGTCCATATCTTGCAAGTGGTCGTTTGTTTCTTCTGAAGGATTTGAAAAATAAAAATTCATTGAAGCAGGAATAGCCGACACTGCTGCTGCAATCTGTTCCTGAATTAGTGACAAAAAATTATCCTGCTTAAGCAGGTTCTCAGTGAGACAAGCACTTATTTCGGAGTTAACCTTGGGTGGTGAGAGTTCCTCTACATTATTAGGTCTAGGATATTTTTCGATAAGGGATTTCCTATCATTCTTATCCACACATTCTTATCCACACCATTCCTACTGGCGATCTCTGCATGTACTTCTGGACCGACAGCAGTCACTGTTAGTGGGTTATTTCCAAGTATCTCAATTGGAATAACTGTCTCCTGGCCTGTTTCTGAAGGTGGTACAGCTATATATACGTTTGCTTGCACTTTCGCCCCACGTTCTTGATCACCACTGTCAGAACTACTTGATGAGCTAGATGAATCAGAGTACGAATCATCGGACTCACTTGAGCTATCTTTTCTGCCTGTAACAAAGGCTCTAATTAAAATAATTAATGTTAATTATTATTAATATTAATTATTAATATAATAATTAATAAAGAGCCATTTTAATAATTTATTTGAAAAAGCCTTTACTCAGAGGACAATAACAATGTTGCCCGCCTATGAATCGACGTAAAAAAACTGTATAATTTAAATCATTCATCACTAAAGACTGCAATAAGCCGTTGTTTATTTTTTGTAAATGCCATAAATATTTACGGCTCCTCTGACCCTTGCCTGTGTGAGATAAGAGCATGAAATGTTTCAGCTTTATTCTCAGAGTCACACCGAAAAATCCAATATTGGAATTCGGGAGGACATAATATTTTTATTGCATAAAAATGTGGCCATCAACATCTTTAGTTGAATTTTCTTCAAAAACTCATCACTTTTACTTTTAGGCATTTTGAACGCAGTTTACGATAGGATACGACATGATACAATGAATAGGCTTGCAGCAGCGAGGCCCGATGTGGCCCGATATGCTTAGTCATCCAGGCAAGAAATTGTAATTTTTCTTTGAATGTCGTAGATAGGTTAGTCGCGCTGCAATTACAGGGTGTTTATAATCTGAGACGAGACTGCGAAGTATAATGCTAATTAGAGCGAAAAACCTTTAACGGTACCGATAAACACGCACTTGTCACTTCCACAACTGGCGAAGGTAAATGTTGTTAGAAACCCGACGAATTTTTCATTTCAGCACCGAGGAAACTGCTTTAATCCATAAAGGCTCCCATGTAACTTGCAAACAAAATTGTCACCTTGACAATATCCAGGTGGTTGCACCAGATATATCTCCCCTGAAATTGGTCGTAGAGGTCTTTACGTCAAACTTCATAAGTTCATAATCACGTTCTGCCGCAAGTGCTAACAATAATCTTACGGATTCGTATCCCACAACAGGCGCGTAGGTCTCAAAAAAATCGATACTTTCCCGTTGCGAAAATCGTTCGGCGACCAGTCTAACTTTATACTTTGTGAGATGTCCAGACGAATCGGTTTTAATGGCAAATATCCACCTACAACCAATAGCACGCTTGCCCTTGGGTAATGGTGACAAACTGCATGTATGATTTTCCTTAAGTGCATCCATTTCCTCATCCATGGCTTCTTTTTATTTATCGGCATTTTCACTAGTTCATTATAACTAATTGGTATAACTTCTGTTTAATATGCTACAGGTAAACCGTATGGATCAGGCTCTTTAATCGATTCCATGTTACCTGTTACGCAAATTTCTCGGTTCAAACCCCGGTTCAGACTCTCCTTCTTCACCGCTTGATGCTTCCAGATGGGGTTGCGCCACAGGTGGTAACTCGAGTGGCACAACAGGAACATTTTGACTTTTGTCGGAAACAGATTGCGGTTCGTCTTCGACTTCAGTGGGAAAAATAAAATTAAAATTAAATGAACAACTGCCAGTATTTTGCGAAATAGCGCCAATATTTTCATTAAAATCTCACAATCGATAATTAGTTTATCATAACCAACAAAAATATTTTTTGATGTTAAACCTGGGGTTTTCGACCGAACCACTTCTCATAAGGAGTTATTTTTCAGATGGTTGTAAAATAACTCTATTTAACACATAACAGGCAGTATTTATGACTTCTGGCCACAATTTATGATCTACATTTTTAGCTAATAACATAGATCTTGCGGATTCTGGCAGTGTTCGAATTTCACGCTCCGCTGTTCCATTTCGTTCGTGAATATGAGAAAACAATTCTTGCACTATACCGTTTTCTTGAAGATAGCTACTAAACTCTCTGGATGTATATTCTTGTCCGTTATCTAACAGCAAAAACTTTATGTTCCTGTTAAGCTGATTTGACACAAATGCTTCAAATTCTTTAAATTTTCCAAAGACCTCAACGTTTAAAGGTCCACAAACATCGGTGTGAATCTTTTCGCCTGGTCTATACAAACACGGATCAGGTAAACTTGCGTGTGGCTCTCGCGATAGCTTACCCGCGACACACGCTTCACAGAAAAAGTCAATTTTCTCACCCTGCGTATCTAATAGATTATGCTCGTTACACGTTCTTGTACGGCCGGAAAATTTACATGAGCCATTCTTTCATGCCAGAGTTTTAAAGCTGTTGTAGTTACTTGAGCTGCATTATATTCGAGAGGGATTTTAGCTTTAAAACTGTACTGTACTGTACTAATTTGGAACTAAAAGACCGTCTTTAAGCTCACGCTCTATAACACGATTATTTACAGTCTCTTGAATTAATACAGTGCCTTTACCTGTAGCTGTCAATTCCTTGGCGTTGGCGACTTTAACATACTAAGGTTGCGGTAGGCTCTCCAGATGTGTAAAATATTCCTATTTACAAGTCATGTGCATGCTGGCACCGGAATCTGCTATCCACACATCACTTTCGTCTACGAAACTGCATGACATATTTGCCGTGACATCACCCACGTATGCTGACGCACTCGTAATGTCTGTATTGTCATTTTTTTTCTTAGGACACTCGCGAACCCAATGGCCTTTTTCTTTGCAAAACGCACACGCATTCTTCAAGTCGTGAATATTATTTTTCCTGTTCGGCTTTTTATTAAATTTCTTTGAGACTCCTCCCAAGGACATCTGCTGGACTTGAAGAGCAAGGGCGAACATTTTCTCTTTATTTTCGGAGACTCGCATGGCAATTAAATTATTTTTCTTCCGTTCCGCTTCGGGCGTGCAATCCCATGCTATGCGAAAGAGAGAAAATCTGCTGGGCAACTTAATAACTTGGATATTATTGCTGTTACGGAAGGCTTTTCTCACGCATCCTCTAGCTTTCTACAAATGCTTTCGAGTATTTCTAGTTGAACTGCAACCAACTCACCTTCACTCATCCGAAACGAGTAAAACCAAGCATTTTGTTTTGCATCTATGCTCGTGTCACCGTATAACATTCTTAGCTTGTTCCACATTTCTTTTGGATTTGAAATGCAATCAAAATTCGGTGCTCATAATGTAAAACTGACATTAAAAAGAAAAATATGTAAACATAGGTACTGGTTTTCAATTATTCAAACCAATGTAAAGCTACTTCAATCTCGTCGCTCTCGCTTGCCCCCACCTAATTTCTAGGTTCATTCATAAACTAAAGTTCCCATAATAGACTCCAGGTGTCAGGAGCTCTCGATAGCCACGGTTGGCCAACTATCTATCTATAAACAAGGATAATGGCTCATTTTGATCGTACTCTAATGGATCCATTATAGTCAGTCCTAAGACCGTAATGGCTTAATTGTTATCCGCAAACAATGAACTTAGCAACGAGAAATATTTCTAAACAAAAATCGTTTGACTCAATTAACGCCAAAGTTTTATTTGTTTTTCGAAATGAAAATAATCGTTATGAAATACGACATGGTATCAGCCTTGATAACGTTCACGGCTAGTCTCATAATGATCGTTATCGTAATCTGCGAATCGACGTAACTCACATAAGAACATAATTATTGTATATTTATATTATTTTTACGTTGCCTCAAGTACACATAATACATTTGCAAATCTTTCTGCTCCGCGTTCGAATAGAAACAGTCTCCAATCGGAACGGCATGGCAGAAGTATATAAAAAAAACTCTAGAAGCTATAAATTTAACTACATAACGTTCCATAAAAAATATTTTCTTAAAACTTAAAACAAAAATCCTAATGGACTTCATTTCAGACCACTATTACATACAAATGAAAAACCAAAAAAAATATATTAGATTAAAACCTTTAGAGTTGCGCTTATGTAGAGGTGACTCGTCACCTCCCGTCCAGATGAGATCTATATGAAGGATTTTTTTTGTTTTGGTCGTGTTGATTCTTAGTCTCTTCCGGATGGAAAAATCTGATGTGTTTTCATTTCTGGTCTACATGCGTTTACTACTGTCGTTCTGAAAGGAACAGTTTTGATGACGTTTCGTCAAAATCACATTTGGCATTCTCGAAACTTTCTTCTTCGCGTCTGAATAGAGACTGAGTAACTAAAATCGATAAAAATGCGCTTTGACACATCTTTATCAAAAATTCTTGGCCAGAAAAGATATATGTAAGAATAGCCACCAGATATATGTAGCATGGCAAAATACAGGATTTCGTAAACCGAAAGAGCTGCGAAGTTTTTTGTGGAGTACTGTAGACAGTCCGGTATGCAGATGTAAGACATAACTTTTAAACTAGAAAAAATGTGAATGGAGGGAAACTGGCGCATGTTTTTACATGTAAATATGGATTCTAAAATTTAGTAAAATGTATGACAAACTCATATTTGAACTATAAGAGATTTTCATTTTATTTTATAGTGAAGGTGTAGGCTTCGCTACGCAATTTAAATATGTAGTGGCTGAGTGTATACATACAAATACATGATTTTTAAAATTGGACATCTTGCATGCTATTGAATTTATTTGAAGTTTTGCAAAAAATCTACTACTATTTTATATATGAGATATAAAATTTAGACAGGATGCTAAAAATAGGTAGTAATTGTAGTTATACTATAACAACCGTGGCTATACTTATACTTCCGCATTCTACCTTGGTGGTGGTACCTTGACGTGCGAATATATGTTTTGATACTTGGAGAACATTGGCGGAATCTAAGGGTTTTTCCTCTAAATCTGTATTTAATAAATCGTGACAAGCGAAAGTTTTAGAGGTGAAAAATATATATTCATTTTAGTTTTAGTCTCAACTTGCTATCCTGGCAGACCTTTTTCTGACTTTTCTGTTAGATGACGCGATGAGTCTCTAGTGGAATTATAAGAATATGATGCGCATTCACCACATCGTCCAGAAATGTTATTAAAGAAAATCATATTGATTTTATAGAAAAAATACGCAATAAAACAATACAAAAAAATTGTGTTGAAAGGTTTCGCTAACCAGACGATCATTAAAAAAAAGAGTCCAAAATTCTTACCTGCGCATGCTTGGAATTTCTATTCGGGAAATCGGCCACAAAGATAACATGCGAACTTAATAAGGAGAAAGACGAAAAAACATACACAAAATAAATATCAAGAAAAAAGGTAAATTGCTCATTACCCGGAACTTCTCTTGGAGTCCACTACTCACAGATAACACAGTTTGTCAATTGGTTATAGTTATTTGGTTACGACCTTATACATATCCTATAATAGTAAGTCAGGGTGGAGCAAAAAAATTTTTGATACGAAAAACAGCTAAGCCTCAGTAATTGTGGTCTTAATTCTCTAATAACTATGCGAGATTAAAAAACTTTAAAAGCATTTCTACAGCCTGTGCAAACGGCGCAGAGCTCCGATTTTTTGTTAAGTTTCTAAATGAGTTTCTACAGAGAGTTTGTTGTAAATCAGTCCTAGCCTCTTGACCCATTCCCCTCGACAGGCCTGTTTTTTTTACATTTTTAATAGATTTCACAAGCAATATTCATTATTCTTTTCAGAAATCCTGTCAAGAAAACGTCTGTTAGTTTTGCAAACTGTTTTGGACACAGTAACAGTCATATAGTCGCAGTAATATTCTGTGAAATGCTCATCAGCTCAGTTTTGTGGGGGCAAAAAAAAACTTACAATTTATAAAGAATATCAATCACACTTCCTGTCATGGTTCCATAAACCTTGTGCTCTTAAGTGTTTGGTTTACTAACCGTTGAGACAGTGCCACAAAATCAGATTTGTAATCTGTAGCAAAAATTCTATGAGCGCAATTTGGCGATTAATATGTAGCCCAAATTCAAAAACGGTATCCCTTTTCTCATATTTTAATCAATATTTTATAAATATAAACAAGGGATGTTACAGGTGACAGGATATTCACCTATCGGATAACATACGACTAGTAGAGAACTATCACAACTATCCCGTAATATCGTCTGTTTATATTTAAGATTTAATTTAAGGAAAGAGATGTTATCCTCTATTACATCGTTTTTTGTTTTGATTTCCATTTTATTGTGAACTACCCTGGAACGAAAACTTTTATCAATCTTTTGGCTATCTCAAAAGGTGAAAATGAAATTATGTATAAGCGTATACTGGGCTCTTGTAAGTCCTTTGACTTGAGATAATTTGATAGAACTTCTTCACGAAGGTTTATTATTTATTTTCTCCTATTTTAAAGATAAATATAAGTAGATAAATTAACCGAGGGAATGAAACATGAGACAAGTCGCTGTGAGACTCATAAGAATAGCCAGAAGTAGAGAAAGGAAAAACGAGAATCTTCGAGGACTCTGCTATAGATTACATCAATTTGATTTTTTGACAATGTCTCAACCAGGCACGTAGCCATTTAAAAATATTTTGGTATAGTCATGCTTCTTCCAAACGTTCCGGAGGTTTGACTGTTTGGACTTCCCCCCCCCCTCCGAACTGAATTACGTACCTGGTCTTAACGTAATAGATCCTCCTACACTAAGCAAAAGAGACCTGTAGGGAAATTTGACTATATATATATATATATATATATATATATATATATATATATATATATATATATATATATATATATATATATATATATATATATATATATATATATATATATATATATATATATATATCAAAAGTAGAAAATATATAACGCGGCAAGAACTAGTATATAGTAGAAAATGGATTCTTTGCGATGGTCGCTAAAGCAATGGAATTTGGCTAACCATAGACACGTGTTTCTGACTTACGTGACATCTTAAGTTGTGCTCGTCTTTCAACTAGTTGACTGTACTGATGAAGACTAAGTCAGAATCAATCAATTTTTAGGATAAAAGGAAGAATTCTTAACGAGAGAGATTGATTTATGATTTTATGATAAATAAACTTAATTGGCTATAAAAAAGTAGATGTTATTTTACTATTGACAAAAACACAAAAGCTTAGTCGTACATACTCATATGAGTATGAGTAACTAGGGTTATAACCTATGAAACATTCATGTTATAATGACAATATAAATTTAATTTATGAACGAGGTATTAAAAGCGTTCGTTCATCATTTTGGCTTTGAAATAGAGTTGCAAGCTGAAAATGTATATGGACAGACCTTTCGAAGTCGATTTGATGCTCGAACATGTATAATAACTCAGTATGTAATATCGTTAAATAAAAAATGTAGAATAAATATAAATAAGAAAATGTATTCACACACAAAAAAAAAATTAATACGTGGGTGTTGCATTAACTGCTGTGGGATTACTTTTAATTAAAAATGGTTCTAAATGAAAATTAATCGAACTAAATCAATTTCATGGGTGTCTTTTTTATACAAAACTCATTAAAAAATGTTTCTCTTGGAGTTATTGGTCTTTAGTTACGTTTTTTATGTGTCGCATTGCAGCTGGTAAGCTTACTATTATAGTTAGTTGCACTAATTTATAAAAAGTGAGAGAGATCTTGATTCACTTCCTGTTTCATGTTTTTTGTATAAGTGATTTTTTCTTTATTTTCAAAAATGTTTTTATAATCGGGGTTTCGACCTTACCCATCACTCTTTATATGCGTTTAGAACAATATCAGATCTTTCCTTTGTATCTATGCCTAATTTTAAAAATTAATTGATGGATCTCGAATCGGCTTGTTTTCAAATATCTTGGAAAAGTTGCTAACAACATTGTCACTTATTTAATAATGGATATTTATTATTCCATGGCCCTATACCTATAAATTTCAGGGGGTAGCAACTATTTTTGAGAAGCAAAAGTAAAAGCATAAAGTTTTCAGATACTAGAAAAAAATCGGGAGAGAGGCAAATTTTAATTTTTAGGCATAGCAAAAGAAAAAACCCTATGTCTTCAGATACTAGGCAGGTTTAATTTTATTAAAAACAAATCCAACGTAAGTTGTAATATACATAGATATCTTTGTAGTATATACTTAGAAAGCAGGATAAATCTCCACTCCACTCTTTTTCACAAATAAAATATTTGATTTCGAGAATACGTGGACACGTTTTAATAAAATATCCTTTTTCTTTAAGGCAAATAAACATACTTTTTTTAATGAAAAATCCTGAATATTATATACTCATTAAATAGCTCTTGTTGTGTGTTAGAGAGAAAATAATTGTTATTACACCAATATTAAACAAATAAAATAAATATCGTTTTTATTTGGCATGTATATACACCGGATATACCCATACCATGAGGTGAAATAGGGGATACTTAACCTCCGGTTACGCTTACACTTTAACTTTTCCACTCACAATATGTTTAAAGCTATAAAATGAATGGAATTCAAGTTATACATTTAATTATACTCGAGAGAAAGAAAAAAAAATAAATAAATTTAAAACGTATCTTATTTACCCATCTGGTTTTGCGATAAGTCTCTCTTATATTTTAAGCGTATTTGACTTAAGGTACTTGATTTGAGTTGAGGACTTAAAAAATGTACACAATTACGGCTATATATGCACAACACCGCTGAACAAAGCAGTTTGATGCTGGGGCATTGTCAAGTAGTCTCTCAGTTTAACATCTCTATTATGAACAAGATTTTGGAATATCATTTTTTCTCTGAGACACATCGGAACCGATGGTCTCAACACCTTTATCAAGAGCATAAACAAAATGCAATTTCACTTGAACGTGTTATTTGTAAAAGTATCTTGATATGGTCCCTAAAACTCGGGCGTGTATTCAAAAGCAGACTCGAATTCTTAGCAATAAAAGAAAAATTCAGATTTATTTTGATTTGCAAGTTTAAGTCACAGAGCAGCATGCAATGTTGCTCTACGATTTTCCTGACAAAACAACGGAACTTGGGTCTTGTCTGGATTTATTCTCAAGTTATATTCATTTGAGTATATTAAAATGACACAGGTCAATTATAACTTGTTCAGTTGCAGAAGCGGAACTGAAGGATCGAATAGATGAGCTACCTGGGATCATCGACATCTGTCTGCATATGAGAGTGTATAACTGTCTGACATATTAAAAGTGAAAATCAGGAATAATAAGAGCCTCAAAATCGAGCCTTGGGGAACAGCTGAAACTATCTTTCAAGTAGATGATAACTTGTTTTTCATACGTACTTTTTGCTGTCTAGCTAACAGGTAGTTGTGAAAGAATAACATAGAATGCTCGTCAAAACACATGTATTTTAATTTTGCAGAAAGCAGACATTTTTTTATCCAGAGCCCTTATTATATCATTGGTCAAACAAGGCTGTCGATGTCCTGTGAACACTCCGAAAGCCAGATACTCAGAAACTGCGACGACACTTGTGTTTTTATAGTCCTTTTTATAGTGACATACTGGCCACAAATTAATAGGCCGACAGAAGAAGGGTTACTTTTGGTATTGGACATACAATGAACTACTTCTGTTACTCTGGGAAGTATCCACACTCAAAACAGCAATTGATAATTTGGGTGAGAGGGACTAAGATAATTAGTAGACTAAGCTTAACTGTAAGAATGAATTTTATGTAGGCAATTGTTTTTTTCTAAAGACGCTTATAAAATATGTATTTATATCATCAGATTTTGTAATTCCTCAGGTAATTCCCAAGAACCTTTCGAGCTTAAGCATACATGTATCTGTCTAACACATTTACATAGCGTCTTTGATTTTTTTGTCTTTCTAGGAATTCTAGATATCCTAGCTTCTCACGGCGGACAAAAAATAATATAAGATTCCGTAAGGTTTTATAATTATTGAAAGTTAATTGTCTTTTTTTATATCTTGCAAATTATTTGTCTCTTTCCTTCATCAGGGTTTTTAGGGTTGGCGTGAGCCAGGGAGCAGGAGCTTACTCACCCTTGAGATTTTAAAAAGAGCATGCTTTCCAAATAGGAATGATAAGTGGGACGCAAGAAATTTCACTTCTTCAATATCTGGAATATAGAAAACCATTTTATGGTATATTTAACAGGTCTTTATTGAAGTTGGTTTCGTTAAAGTTTTTAAAATCTCTGAAGGTAATACATTTTTGGGAGCCTTTTTTTATGTTATTTTAATCTTAAAAAAAATTAATTTATGATAACTAATATCATTTGCATCCAAGGTACCCTTGGAGAGAGTAATAAAAATGGAGTCCAACAAGGAAGAAGTTGTTTCAGTAATTCTAGTGGGTTCACATACTACTTAAAATCGGTGAACATCAAATATATCAGACAGAGGATTTAGTATGTTATCAGGCATCATGTTTATATTGAAATAGCCTAAAACCGTAACATGTGTAGATAGTATAAATGTATTTATAGATTCTCTGTAACACATTAGTTCTTACCGCACTGTTTTTGTTTATTTTTTAGCGCATTTTCAAGATATACGAACAGGGGTGTGTTTTAATATATAGGGCACCTAATCCAATTAAAAACAAGTAGGTATTTTTGCCAACTTTTCTCTGCTTAGTATTTTTAACTGATGACAATTTTTGGCAACTCGGAAAAAACTTTCGTAATTAAAAATTTCTGAATTTGCTTAAAATAAAGGCTCAAAAATATTCATATAAAACCTGTAAAACTATTATCATCAATTTATCCTTATCCTGAGGTTACCACGCCGGGACATTAACAAATTGTATATATATATATATATATATATATATATATATATATATATATATATATATATATATATATATATATATATATATATATATATATATATATATATATATATATATGATTAAAAAAGAACGGTTTACGTAAGCAGATCTGAAAATCTCGAAGATTTGAAGGCAGGAATTAGAGCAGAGATGCGTTTTATCGCGCCAGAAGTTTTGGAACGTGTAAGGGAAGAATTATACCATCGTTTGGGTCTGTGCCAACAAGTTAATGGGGCACATTTTCAAAAATTTTTACACTAGAAAGGTAAGATTTCAATTTTATTGTTATTATTAATGTTACTATATTTAAAAATTGGTTTTTAATAAATTTCTAACACATGGTTTTACAGATGTCAAAAAAAATATTAATGGCAAATTCCTTTTTCAATAAGCTTTCAAAAAAGTTGCCAGAAAAGGTGTCTTCCAATTTGAAAAAAAAAGTTGCTTAGGGCTGCGCTCCCCCTTTGGGGCCCCAGTTTTTGTTTACATGACAAAAACGAAGCCCATAAAAAATCTTTGCCTAACTATTTCAGGATTTTAGAGAAATCTTATTCCCTAAGTCTATTTGGTCATCGCTGATATTGCCATGATTCAAGACTTTTATGGCTACTATGGCCATTAAGCAGTAAAAGAACCTTATTATTTATAGACGCTTTTGAATACCTCACAAAATGCTTTAACCATTTGCAAAAAATATCACAGGTCATCCATCCTTTTTGTTGTACAAAAAGCAATGCTTCCAGCAGCAGCACCGTTCATAAGTTCGTCGTTTATCTTTTGACGAGGGTAAATAAAGGCAGGGGGGAAGTGTGTGCCTATAGCATTCATTGCACACACTATAGTTACGTGTTGCCCACGCTCTACACTACTAAGTGCTACAACTTGCTTGCGACCTTTTGCAGCGTAGTCTTTTTGGCACTTTTTTTAGACCGTCGTCAAACCTGACTCATCCATACTATATAATTTTTCGGGAAGAAACTTGTGCTGCTCCACGATTTTAGATAGAGCCTTAAAATAGGCTTCAATGTTAGGCTTGTTAAAAGCCTGGGCCCTTGCTAATGATGTACTCTCTGGGCTTTTTAAAGACATGCGTGGGTTTCGCTTGAGGAATCCTCTAACCCATTTTCTTTTTGCGATTAAAAACATGATTTATTTTATTTTTTTCTTGGAAGCCATCTTTAAAAAAAAAACAATTATTATTGTTAAAAACATTATAATAGTCGCAATGCCAATGATGGACCCCTGGTTCGTCATAAGACACAGGAAAGTAGTTCGTCATTGGCAACATTGCATATGTTATTTTTAAAGTTGTTCGTTTGTTTTATGGCTTTGCTGCAAGGGAATTCGCCAGATTGCTCTCCGTCCGGGGCTCAGAGTCGTTAAATCGGCGACCCTCGAAGTCGACCGTGCACCTTACTCCAGTTTGGAGACGTTATCGGTAGGATATCCGGATGGCGAACTCTAAACTCCCGGATACCCTGAATCTTTAAAATACTTCTTGATTTTTCCTCTTTTAATTTCTGAAATGCATCTTGGCTTCCACTAGGTGTCCCTTGAGAGTACTACTGATATCACGAGATGACCCTTTCTTTCAAGCTATTCCTTTACCCCTCCCACTCTCGCCACGTAGCAGCCATTACGCTAATATTCTTCGTAGATCTGCCTCAGACGAATGGGATAGAATGCAGGAACAACTAGGCATCACACGTTCACAGCGTCTGCTCCCTTTCTAGCGGGGACGTTAGTTTCCACACTGAGTGGTTGAGTCTCCCGTTTCCCCCCGAAATAAAGCAGCAAAACCGAACACGTGAAACCACTTATGTTAATAACACAGAGGTCTGCATTCGACGAGACGAACCGGAAGACTGTATTTTTTATATTTTTAAAATCTTGGGTCTTTTATCTTTCTCATAACTTCAATTTCGGGCCCGGCAACTGACTCACAACAGTGTCTTTAAACTACAATAGCAAAAGCAGATTTTAATTCGGCGTAAAAAAAAGTTACCTCACATTATGCCAGGCTACTTTGTTATATCAATACTTACCAGTTTAAAATATATTTTTTATTTTCATAAAAATCGCTTGTATGTTCATGAACGCTTGTAAACAACTGACTTTACCTTCAATAAACCCCACCAAGAGGGCGGTAGTCTGTTATGCGCGGTAAATTGGAAACTGCAGTTATTGGTCCATCATAGGCAGGGGTCCATCACGGGCACATTTCCCCTAGTTATACTACCTATGTTAATTCCAGAAAATCAAGTATCTTCTTACAGTAACTGGTTATCCCATCTAATATTAATATTGATTCCATATTATCAATTAAGGCATTAATTACCATTCTTAATATCAATGAGGATTGGTGTAGAAATTTACATTATTAAAAATTGATAAAATCCTTTACCTTTATTTCTTGTACAAATATTAAAGTCCATTGAATAAGAGGTTTTTTACATCATCTTTTAAACAGTTAATTTCGCGACCATTTTATTCCTCCATCTTGAATTCGTACTACAATTTTTACCATTTTGTTTATATATTACACTTAACCTAACTTTCCACGAATATTTGAAGCCAATCGGGTCAGTTCAGCTATGTCGCGAACTGACAGACAGACAGGCCTATGTAACTGAGAAACATGTTTTTGCCATCTATAGGGAGACTAAAAAAAAACATGCACCAATGTTTAAAGGGAGATTCTTTGTAAGAAAATAAGATGAAAATTTCATATGAACATAGGTCCGCAGATGTTTAAAATTTAAAAACAAATATCCAATTATCGCCAATTATTTTTAAAAGTACCACTGACTTTATCGTTTAGGGCAAGCAAATACACAAAAAATGTCTTTTATTATTTTGTGAGCGATAAGTCGTTTTCGAGAAAAAAAAATAAATTCTATTTTGATCCATGCCTCTGGAACCTATAATCCAGTTTTAGTTAAAGTTGTTCAAAACTCTACAAAAGCGATTGTTTGGATTATTAAAAACAAAGGATTAAACATATGTCCACAAATGCCCCATTTTTAAGATACAGGATGCTAAATTAAAAAAATTGTTCTAAATTTTAACTCCCTGTATCTCAAAAATAGGGTATTGGTGCACAGATATTTATTAAAACTTTTCTTCTTGGAATGATCCAAGAAATCATTTTTGTAGAGTTTTGAGCAATTATAACTCCAACAAAAACTTTTTTTTAAGTAAATTCAGTCTCGTGCCGCCGCTGACGTATGTCATCTCCACTACAAAAAAACTGTATATTTGTCTATGTATATCCATTAAGTGGTTAAAATTCCAGATAATTCCAAGCTATATAAGGAAGTTAATTGAATTTTAATATTTTTTTTAAAGAAAATTCGATGTCGTGACGCCACTGTCATATGTCACTCCTGCTGGAAAAAACCCCCACTACAAAAAAACTGTATATTTGTCTACGTATATCCATTAAGTGGTTAAAATTTCAGATACTTTTAAGCTACTATGAGCAAGTTAACCGAATATTAACATTTTTTTTTAAAGAAAATTCGATGTCGTGACGCAACTGTCTTTTTTGACCTCTGCTGGAAAAAAACCATCTATTTGTGTAATTATAGGCAATAGTTGGTCAAAATTGCAGTCATTTAAAAACTACTATAAAAGTAAACTCAATTTTTTTTGAAGAAAATACTCGTCCCGCCGCTGTCGTTTGTCACCCCTGCTACCAAAAACTGTATATTTGTCTATGTATATTCATTAAGGGGTTAAAATTTTAGCCAATCTATATTATTAGCTACTGTAAGGAACTTAACTGAATTTTAACATTTTATTAAAAGAAAAGTCGATGTCGTGACGCCACTGTCGTTTGTCACTCCTGCTGGAAATAGATCATCTATTTGTGTATTTGTAGGTAATAATTGGTCAAAATTGCAGTCATATAGAAACTTCAATTTCGTGCCCCCACTGACGTATGTTAATCCCACTGCAAAAAAACTGTATATTTGTCTACTATATATATATATATATATATATAAGTAAAATTTCAAATAATTTAAAGCTACTATAAGGAAGTTAACACAATTAATAATTGCAATCATATAGAAACTTCAATCTCGTGCCGCCACTGACGTATGTTAATCCCTATATATATATATATATATATATATATATATATATATATATATATATATATATATATATATATATAAGTGCTTAAAATTTCAAATAATTTAAAGCTACTATAAGGAAGTTAACACAATTTTAATATTTTTTTAAAAGAAAATTCTGTCATGACGCCACTGACGTTTGTCATTCCTGCTGGAATACCTATATATTTGTCTTTATATATTTATTAATAAAGCTATTATAAGGAAGTTAACTTAATTTCGACATTTTTTTGTAAAGAAAATTCGATGTCATCCACAATTATATTGTCGTTTGTCATCCCTGATGGAAAAAGACTATTTATTTCTCTAATCGTAAGCAATAATTGATCAAAATTCCACTGATTTAGAGACTGCTATAAGAAAGCTAACTCAGGTTTATCGATTTTTTCGACGAAAATTCGGCCTGGTGTCGCCGCTGTCGTTTGTCACCTGCGCTAGAAATTCATTAAGCAGTAAGAATTTCACCTAATTTAAAGCTACTATAACTTAATTTTAGCATTTTTTTATAAATAAATTTGTACTTGTCCCGCCGCTGTCGTTTGTGACCCCTGGAGCAAAAATATGTCAAATATTAAGCAATTTGTATCATCTGTAGAACAGATAACTCTGGAAGTTACTTTTTTTACAACATTGGAACCTATGCTGCCGATGTCTATCTAATAATAGATGTCCAATATCTTGAACCAAATAATTTATATACCTACCTACCGTACCTTTTATAACCATAAGTCACAAGCAAAATTAGGAACCTTAAATAAATCTTGTGCCACCACAGTCGCTTGTCACTCTTGTTGTAAAAATACTCTGTGTAATGTTTGCTTATACATAGGCATAGAGTTTCACCTTAAAAAGTTTAAACTTAAATCAACTATAAAAAATTACTTTTTAAAATAAAATTTGGTCCTGTGCTTCCTCTGCCTATTTATTTTTAGAGACTCAAACTAAAATCGTCTGCAAAACAGTTTTTCAGGAGGTTTTGTACTTTAATAACCATAAAAAACGACAAGCAAATTAAGAGTCTCAAATAAAACCGTAAAACCTACTTCGAAATAAAATAATAAATACAAATGTTTAATTAAACCTCTGCATTATCTATTAAGAATTTAGAAAATTACATTATTTTCTAGCTTTTTTTCAGTGTATGCATTGTTAATGTTAGCTTGTAAGAGTGTCACCGACCCGAATCATCTGGTCGACTGTAGCTCTTTGTTGCCAGCTACTTTGTAGCCAGCAACAAGGAGCTTACTTCACAGAGGTACATACTCAATACATTCTTGAGAATCTTTGAGATCTGTGTAAGTTCGAACGATATTTATTTTTTTGTGGCAAAGCTTCAGTATCTTGGCAAATGTGATCAAAATTATCCCTTTTTATTTCCCTCGTAAAAGGGAATAATTTAAACGTCCTATAGCTTTTACTTTCATCGTAAAAGGGAGTATAATATTAAAAAAAAAATATTACTAAAAAAATTCTTACAGAATTTACCTCAAATTTTGCACAAAAATCAAATATTATGTAGGAATCAACCGGTAAAATCGAAAATGGCGGCTTAATAAAATATTTAAAAATTCAGCCTGAAAAACTACTTAATGAATTGATTTTAAATTTTGTGCCATATTTAATTATGATATAGAGATGAACTGGTAAAATTGTGGTACGAATTGAAGATGGTGGAACAAAATAGAGGCCAAATAAAATGTTTGTAATCGTGAAAAAATCACTCATTTACATATCTTCACGTTTTAACGTCGCTAGAAGTCAAAGGACATATTTTATCATTTTCGTCGAAATGTCTGTCAGTTCTCGTAATAGCTTAAAAACTGCTTAACAGATTGACTCCAAATTTTGGTAAAAAATTATATGGGGATGACCTGGTAATATTTTGGTAGAAATCCATTATGCCGTAACTAGATTGTGGCCTAATGAAACGTTAAAACAAACTAATTATTCAATTTATCTCAAAATTTTGCATACAAATCAAGTATTACATTGAATTTAACTGATAACACTTAATTATTAAAAAACTAATTATCCAATTTCTCTCAAAATTTTGCATAAAAATCAAGTGTTACATTGAATTGAACTGGTAACATTTTGGTATGAATCCAATTTAGCAAAACGAAATAGCGGCCTAATAAAGCATTTAAATAAATTAGCCTGAAAAACTACTTATTAAATTAATTTCAAACTTTTTGCAAGCATTAAGTGTGTTATAGAGATAACTTGGTAAAGTTGTGGAATGAATTCAAGATGGCAAAACAAAATGGCGGCCACATAAAAATATTTAAAACATCAACGTAAACAAAACTTGCTTAATTGTCTTTAAGTTTTGAAGAAAGATTAAATGTGTTATAGGGATAAACTGGTAAGAATTCAATATGACGTAACAAAATAGAGGTGTGTGTCATTGTAAAAACTACTTATTCAGCTTATTTTAAATTATTCCTAAAAGATGGCATAGGTAGAAACTGTTAAAATATTGGTAGGAATCCAACATTGTGGAACAAAATGTTTGTAATGACAGTATATATGTATGTGTTACTAAATGACTATATACCGAATTAAATTGGGTCACACGTTACTGTGTACCTGACTAGCTTCACCTTTTGTTGTATCTTTGGCTTGAAAATACTTGCTCAGTATGTTCAATATGAATAACACAGTCACAAATATGGAAAACATATTAAAAAATCAGGTTTTAAAATACAGTTTAATATTCCAATTGCCCTGACTAGTTCTTTGTTTTGTTGAGTTTTATTTCCTTCTTCAGGATAGTTTCATTTGCCTCATAGTTAAAGAGCACTGCCACTTCCAATTTAAAAACCCACAAGCCCAACGCGTTCTATAGAGATTATTTATTTCACCGTTGCGCTTGATGCATAAATATTTTTGCATTTTCTTGATATTCGCAAAAAAACGAAAATGTAGAATACTGGCTAAACCAAAAAAAGGACATGGCACAAATTAAAAGCATTTTGGGCTCCGTGAAACTTCTTTTAATATTTCAGTATGTGTCGACGCTGTAATGAAACTTTTTTGCTATTGCACCATATCTTACAAACTATAGAGAATGCCAGAATTGAGAGTCAACAATTGCATATTTTGATACTTTAGTTAGGCATATTTCGTGCATTCAAAGTTATTTAAAACCAGTTTTAATACGAAATATTTTATCGTAAGAGCTGAATAAAGATATCTTCCACATTTATACAGGGTAACACACAAAATTAGTGCAGGTATTATTTTTTAATTAAAAAAAAATATTATGCGATACATTAAATATCATTCTGTTATTGCCCTAATTAGAAATTATAAAACAAAATCCTATTGTTAAAATAAGTTACCATAGTATATTCAGAACCAAGATGCGGTAAATTCAAAACCAATATTAGGCAAAATATTCCAACCATTCAATTTATTTCACTGTGAAGTTTTATGTATTTTTTAATATTTTAGTCATGATTTAACCTTAAACTCCCAAAGCAATGACGAAGTTTGTGGTCTTTGTGCCAAACGGGAAGGTAATGTTTCAAATTACTTTCTGAAAGCCGCAATAGATTAACTTCGCATTATTAATTTTTGCCCCACCGGCAAATCTGTTGGTGCTGTTGAAATAGTTGTTAATAGTCATCAATTCTGGGCACTTGTTGACACAGGTGCAGACTTCCCGTTAATGTCGGAAAAATATTTTCATCCCTTTGGAGAAAAAGTATCTCTTTTAACATGGTGTTTATAGGAATTGCTAATGCCACTAAGATGTTCTCAGATCTTACAAAAGTTTCTGGAATCGAAATCCTCATAACATATTTTTTTTTCTGACGTATGTCTGAATTATGTTTTGATTGGACGTGATATCCTCAAAGATCTAAGTTTGGCTACTATCACCTATCACTAAGGTTGTCGAATAGAACGTCGATGATTGCCGGGAATAAATAGGATTTTAGACACTTTTGTTTCTGATAAATTTAATGTATTGTTCCTTCAAAATTCCGGAATAAACTTAAAAATTTACTAGACGACTTTTCAGTGAAAAAGAGTTGTGGAATAATTGACGATTTGTTGAAAAATACTATTAAACGATCTAGTGAATCCCCATTGGCCTGTCCCATGCTACTAGTGAGGAAGAAAAATAGAGCCTACCGTATGTGTGTGGATTTGCGAGAGCTCAATCGAGTAACTATTAAAGACAGATACTCGTCGTCGCTTATCGAGGACCGGTGGTACAGTTTAGTAAGAGGCCGATACTTTACATCATTAGACATGGCTTCAGGGTTCCACCAGATACCGATCCATAAAGAATCGATCCAGAACACGGCCTTTATTACCTCTGAAGGACATTTTGAATATTTAAGAATGCCTTTTGGCTTCGCCAATGCTCCAGCCATATTTCAAAGAGCAGTTATCAGTATCAGTCCGGAAAGACCGATACAAGCACTGCCACTGCGCCGGTACCAGAAAATACTGAACAGATTCATAGGACATGCAAAACGCAGCTAACCAAAAATAATACGTTATTCCACTGGAATGAAGAACAGGAAATTGCGCGACGGCACATCATCGAGCATCTAACGTCAAGACCGTTACTAGCAATTTGTAACCTGAGTTGCCTATTGAATTACATACGGATGCAAAACAGTTTTGATTATGGCGCAATTACTATTCAGAAAGTTGAAGGTCATCCAATAGTGGTGTCTTATTTTAGCAAAAACACTACCGGATGTGTATCTAACTACCATTCCTATGAATTGGAAACCTTAGCAATAGTTCTGCACACACTTGTTTGGCGTGAAATTTGTGATAACTACCGACTGTAATTCTATTAAGGCAACGATGATCAAGAAATACTTACTATATATATATATATATATATATATATATATATATATATATATATATATATATATAAATAATATATTATCACAAATTTCACGTCAAACAAGTATCTGCAGAAATGTTTAACAACTTGAACTATTGTTAAGGTATCCAATTCATAGGAATGATAGTTGGATTCACATTCGGTAGTTTTTTGCTAAAATTAGACACCACTCTGGGCTGACCTTCAAGTTTCTGAATAGGAATTACGCCATAACGCAAACTGTTTGCATCGTTTTCTGGATCGATTCTTCATGGATCAGTATCTGTTGGAGCCCTGAAGCCATGTCCAAAGATGTGATGTACCGGCCTCATTTTTCTTCCCAACTAGTGGAATGGGACTGGCAAATACTAGGTCATATAATATTTTCCAAAAAATTGTCAATTATTCCACAAACAACCTCTTTTTCTCTGGCTGACAATCGATATGGACGATTAACCACAACATATTTTTCTAAACGGATCTTTAAAGTGACATTATTAACTGCACTACTCTGTTTCCACTGTTCCGGAATTCTAATGGAACAATAACATCAAATTTATTTGAAACAAAAGTGTCCAAAATCCTATTTTTTCCCGACAATCGTCGACGTTCTATACGAGAACCTTGGTGATTGGTAATCGTAACCAAACATGGATCTTCGAGGATATCACGTCCATTCAAAACATCATAAATCAGACACACGTCAGAAACAAAAAAATATGTTATGGGGATTTTGATTCCAGAGAGTTTTTGTAAGATCTGTGAACTTCTTAGTGGCAGTAATAGTGGCATTGGCAATTTCTTTAAGCACCATGTTACAAGAGATAACTTTTTCTCCAAACGGATGAAGAAATCTTTCCAACATTAAAGACAAGTCTGCACCTGTGTCAACAAGTGCCCAGAATTGATGACCATTCCCAACCATTTCAACAGCGCCAACAGACTTACCGGTGGAGCAAAAATAAATACGGCGACGTTTATCTACTGCGGCTTTCAGAAAGCAATTTAAACATTATATACCTGCTTGGCACAAAAACAACAAACTTTGTCATTGATTTGGGAGGGTGAGGTTAAATCATGACTAGAAGGTGTAGTGTTATTACTGATGTTTTAACCCTCATACTTCGACAATTAACTTTAACTTGTCTTGTCTTGCTACACTGAAAACATTGTTTGTTTGTTTATTTTCCGAGATGGAGTGCTATGGTGGTCTGTCGTGGGAAATTGCCTTTTTGAAGAAAAACTTCACCAATTGTCGATTTTTGTGGTTCATTACTATCACCACATCACACGACGACAAAAATACGAGTAACTCAGAAATGGTTGCTGTTCGTGGCTGCGTTTCGCACATCTAACTCAAAAATGCCATAAATAACTAATTCTACCAGATTTGCACGTACGTTTTTGAACAGGTTTGTTTTTTCTTAAACATAAGTGTTAACGTTGGAACTAGCGAACTTAACCGTTTCTTTTAATAACCGCCCTAGATTTTTCTTTGAAGGAAAGGCTTCCACAAATTATTTTCGAAATGTATCCTAATACCTGCTATCAGGGTCCCATTGATCAAACCATCTTTTGGAATCGGTTTTTTACAAGCGGCCAATTTTTACCAAAATTTGTACCTCAGACAATTCAATTCCCTTTTTGATATGTTGAACATGACTTACCCATTTGCGGAAATCGGTGTTTTCGGGCCTAGAATACGGTAAATCTACTGCAGAGCCTCTATTAATTCTAGTAAAATTTCGTTAATTGCACCACTATTATCACTGGAAGCCATTGTCACTTCTTTTTATTTGAATCTTTCTGGTTTAAGCACACACAAATAATGTTTTCACCACCTAAATTCCCGTTAATGTCGGAAAAATATTTTCATCCCTTTGGAGAAAAAGTATCTCTTTTAACATGGTGTTTATAGGAATTGCTAATGCCACTAAGATGTTCTCAGATCTTACAAAAGTTTCTGGAATCGAAATCCTCATAACATATTTTTTTTTCTGACGTATGTCTGAATTATGTTTTGATTGGACGTGATATCCTCAAAGATCCAAGTTTGGTTACTATCACCTATCACTAAGGTTGTCGAATAGAACGTCGATGATTGCCGGGAATAAATAGGATTTTAGACACTTTTGGAATCGGTTTTTTACAAGCGGCCAATTTTTACCAAAATTTGTACCTCAGACAATTCAATTCCCTTTTTGATATGTTGAACATGACTTACCCATTTGCGGAAACCGGTGTTTTCGGGCCTAGAATACGGTAAATCTACCCGCTCACTAGATTTCTGGGACTGCAGAGCCTCTATTAATTCTAGTAAAATTTCGTTAGTTGCACCACTATTATCACTGGAAGCCATTGTCACTTCTTTTTATTTGAATCTTTCTGGTTTAAGCACACACAAATAATGTTTTCACCACCTAAATATCGGTCAATATCAGTCAACAGACCACTAATGGCGGTAAGGTATAATCCCACTTTTAATCTAAGGAAGTACAACAATTAAACATATATTATAAAGCCAATAACGTTTACTTTTATTCACAAATTCAACTCAAAGCGGCATCTTATCCCGAGCATGGAGAATATCAGTATGACGACACATTAATTTCTTTTTCTTGCGACACGTAATATTTCATCGTAAATATTTTCGCCTGACTCACCAGGCATTCGAATCCGCATAGAATCTCTTATCACCGGGTCGTCACTTGATACTCTCTTTGATCGGCAGCGACTTCTTCTTTAAAAAATGAGTGAGATTATATAGTTAGTAATCTGTCAGCTTTACAACTGACTCTATGTGTGTATTTTTAAGTGTATATAAATACGCTTATTATTCCGGAACGCTTTGACCATCGCACAGAAAATTGAAAATGATGTAATGGCGTCATTTTGATTTTTTTTGGGGAAAATTTCAGCGGTAGCTTTGACATGCTTTTTGATATTGCCTTGAAATTTAGTGCATGCATTTTAATTAATAAACAAACGGTTTGAAAATACCTTGAAATGCACTTCTCGTCATAGGGAAGCAACTTCCTGTTCGACCAAATGTATTCTAATTCTGTGGATAAAAAGTTTTTTGTTACAACAAATATGGGGAGTAAGGGTGGCTTTAAAAAATAATATGATACATACGATTTCCAGGGATGTATATGTATATATGTCTAATAGGGAATATATACCTGAAATATTGTTTAATGCGGCCCTAAAGGAAATTCGTATACGACGGACACGAGGGGCGCGCAAATCTTTCATAACGGTGTATACCTCCCTCTTAAATACCTTTTAAATACTATTAAATACTTATTTAATATTTTAAATATTTTTAATTTCTTTAAATACCTTTCAATACATTTTAAATCATTTTCAATACGTTTAATTGTTTTCTATATATTTTTAGTTACTTTAAATATCCTTGAAAATCCATTTTTGTCTCTTCGGAACTAGATTTAGAACGAACTTGTAAAAGTATTGCTTGGCATAGAAAAGGCTTGGAGGTATACCCTATACCTTCAAAGTAATAGATTATTATAATATAATATATACATATATATATATATATATATATATATATATATATATATATATATATATATATATTTTTTTTTGTCAATTGGAAAAAATAATTATAAAATAAATATACACATGTACCAAAAATACATGGTGTAATAAGTTTACTAATCCCGCTGGGTTTATTATTAAATCTGGATACCATAAAAAAACTAAAGTTTATAAGTTTTCTTTTTTAAGAAAAAAAGACCATCTTATTTAGAAAAGCCCAAGCACACGTTTCTATATGTATAATACCTAAAATAAATATATATTCATGCAAAACGTAACATCTTTTGTCACATACACATAAAAATATAAAATAGTATGTAGTAGACTAAACTAAAAAAACACAAGTAAAAATAAATAACAATTAGTTGCATTTTCTGATTTAGATCTTTCTTAAAATAAGAGTGCTGGGTTAATGTATATTATTTGCTACCCCTTTAAAAACAACATTTAAATACATACAATTTGTTTTTATATTAGCTGAAAAAAAACAAATACCGTTCGGAAAAATAGGAAAATCTGTATGTATATTATGTTTTGACTGGTTATAAACGGAAAATGGAAAATTGAACGTAAAATGGGGGATGTTTTGAGGGAGATTTTTAAATGGAGAGATTGTCTCCCTGAATGAGCAGGGAAGGTACTATTGAGGTGTAATGGACGTAGATTAGTAATATCTTTTAGAGGATTAAAATATTCTGAAAATCTTTTTAGGAACACACAGTAAAAATGTCAATTAAATTTGGAAAAAAATATAGTTATGTAGATATCTTAAAGCCATACAATTGGGAAATCATTGGCGTAGACACTTGATTTTTTATGGGAAGTATTATATTTTTGTATTAATTTTTGGAGAATACATAAACCACTTTCAATCAAATCTATACATATTATAAAACATATTCATCGACCACTATACCTGTGAGACAGCCAAAGATAAACCAGAATTTGGCATGTCATTTTGTAATGTAAGTGTAAGAGAAGTGATAATTTTTTGAAATCCCCCATGGAGGTGAAAATCGGCAAAATATGTTTTTATAATATCTTTTCAACTAAATGAGATTTAAAGACTATTCTTTCCTCAAGGACTCAATTTATCAATCGTTCTAAATTGTATCGTTAAGTTGGCGAAGAAGTATGACATTTATTTATACTTATTTACTAAATGAGGTTTTAAAACGCTTCTTTCGTTCATGCCTTTCAAAAATAATTTACTATTTTCTCAAATAATTATTTAAGAATCGATATCTGAATTTTTCCAAATTCCACCCTTAAGGAAGTGGAAAAGGGTGAAATGTGTACCATTAAAGATAAAATGTTCAAATTTGGCATGTACCTTCTTTTTGCTATGTAGGTGCTCGATACAAAAATATTTTTTGAAACCCTACCCCTAGGAAAGTAAAAATGGTTGAAATTTGTTTTTACATTTTTTCAATATACCTGCAGCTAAATGAGAATCTAGAACGGTTGTTTCGTTCATGGCTTTCAACAATAATTTTCTACAAATATAATTCTAGATTTTTTTAAATTTTACCCTTAAGTTTACCCCTCAACAGGAGAAATTGGAAAACTTCTTTTACAGTGGCCTTCAAATATGATAATCTAAAAATAACTTCTAGATTTTTCGAAATACTACCCCCAAAGGAGTAAAATGTGTTTTTACTTAATTTACAACATTTTTTAACTAAACGAGATTTTATAACGATTCTTTTGTCGATAAGATATGGAGTTCTACTTCCGGTTTTTCGAAATGTCTACTATAAGAGGGTGAACTGCGAAGTGATATTTTAAGATATTTCCTTTATCAATTTCTTTCTAAAAAATATCATCTAAGAATTGTTTCTGGATTTTTCGGAACATATTTTCATTTTTTTTGTACACTCTTGAACTATATGGGATTTTAAGTCGATTTTTTCTTCATTGGCTTCCGAAAATAATAATCTAAAAATGATTTATGGATTTTTGAAAATTGAACTAATGAGTAAAAATAATATGTTTTGATATTTTTTTTTGGTGAAAATAACATTTTAATTTGATAGTTACTGAAAACCTATTTCAGAATGATTTAAAATTTTATCTATTAATTTTGAATTTCTCTGCTGAAAATTAATAGTTATCGCGTGCCGAGACTGCTCGGGCAAATTGAGAATAAAATTAGAAATATTTTTGTAAAAATAGACAAAAGTTATATAGTCAAATATAAGGCACATTTTAAAATTATAATTTAGTATGTCTTACTAAAAAATAAAAAACTCATAAGGCCCACTTTCATATGTTTTAACTCAAAACATCAAATTAATTACCTTCTAAAAACTATTGTTTGACAAGTTATTTTCCTATTAATAACACAATGTAAAAATCGTTATTAAAATTATAACCAAATATAAAAGAAAAGTAGCTGTTTCCTTTTTTAATACGTTTTTTATTCCAATCTTATACTTTCGATAAGTTTTAAATACTTTTAAATGCTTTTAAATACAGTTGAATACATTTCATTCTCTTGAAATACCTTTTTCAATATTTTAAAACCTATTTAGTACTTTTAATCCTTAAATAATTAATTATGGTGTAAAAGATTTTGTCATCTGGGCATCCCTCGGATGGACCCCAAAATTTCTTTATTATTATTAGGGATATAATAAATGATAATTTTTTAAACATTAAATATTTTTGGCAGATCGTTGTGTTTCCAGTTATGTTTTAATCAAATTCTGCTTTGTAGTGACTGCGGCTTTTAGGCCTAAGAAACATTAAGGCTACATAATGTAGCTTTGTAACTAGAAACAGAATTTATAATAGAACTTAAAACGGCCAAATATTTTTTTATAAATAGAAGTGAAACTTATTTTAAAAATAAACCATTTGCCTTTTGAAGTCGGCTTCAAACTGGTAAAAATATCAAATACACATTACTTAAGGCATTAGACATTATATCTAGTAAATGTCTTTAAAAGCCTAATTTTTAAATGAAAACCATTAATATCTATTATATAGCGAAGACACACGGTAACTAGATGTCTGTTTTGCAATGTACTTTGTTATTATAGGTAGGTATTAATTCTACATAATAAAAAAAATATAAACCGACAAATTTTCATATCTTTTTGCTTTTTAATTGTGTGTTTGATTTTCATAAGCATATTATTATGGGTCGCAGGGGGGCCTCGGCATATTAGGAGCCCCTTAACCCTTCAAAAAAAAATATATCAAACAAACCAAAAACACAAATACGCACACAGGGTCCGTTAAGGCTGCTTACATTTTAACGTAAAAAAATTTATAATTTATTATTTAAACAAAACAGAATAGACGCCAGAGTAAAATCTTGTTAAAAATAACAGTCTAAACCTTCGAACATTGAACAATATAGAATTAACAACAAACACATTGGTTTGTATCTCACTAAAGTACGGGGGTAAAGAGGGTATGTACTTTCTGAGTTGCAACATTGTCGGTAGAGAAAAACTTTTCATAACCCTTCAATAACTATACACGATTTAAAATATAATTATTAATTAATAGAAGCAAAGTCATAATATTTATATACACTGTATACTATTTTATAGATTTTCATTTTAATTTTTAAATTGAAAAGAAACGTAAAAAAATATGAGTTACCATCATATTTCTTCTTTGTTGTTAAATTAGAAAGTTTTAGAGAACATTTTGAAACTGTGTATCAGTTAGTTATCAATTTCAACCGCGAAATCTTGAAATATTAAGCCTTAATTGAAAGAGTTCATACAGTCAAAGTGGATGCAGATAGCAGCTGATGAGCCAATTGAAAATCATAAAAACTGTTTAAAAGTAGCAGTTTTTGATGCTTGTTTGAATATAATATTTACTCAGTTTGAAATATATGTATTCAAAATTTGAAATTTTAAACCCACAAACATGTCATATTATTAATAGAAAAATATCCTAACGATTGAACACAAAATCTAGCAAAAAATTACGAAAAAATATTTCACAGTACCACTCATACCAGAGAGTTTTCAGATTTTATTTTTGAGAAATCAACTACTAGTAGAATATCTGAGACCTGCATTGCGTTTCAGTTGTTTCTAGTACTCCCCGTTATATCGGCTCAATCAGAAATATCTTTTTCAAAGCTGAAGCTAATAAAAAGCTTCATAAGGTCTACTACGGATATAGTATCTAGAGAAAATGAACGAGCAAAAAATATAGATTTGGATATAAGAGTAGACAAGTTACTTTCGTTAAGGTACAAACGTTAACATTCCACTAGGTAATATATCTAAAATATCATTTTTTAGAAATATTAAAAATATTTTTCCTCATTTTTGTTTTTGAAGTTTTATGTTTCTTGTGTTGTTTATAATAATATTTAGATTAAATCTGGCCACTGTATATGTTATTCGCCTTTTAGTATTTTAATCATTTACAATATTAAATGAAGTTGAAAAAATTGGTAGTGTTTTTTTTAACTATTCATATATTACTATAATATATGAAACTTATTACATTAAGGATGTTGTCAAAGAAATATTTTATGCTGATATCACAATGGCAACTTAAGCAGATTTTTTGGGGTTGACATGGGGGCCCCTAAAAAAGTTCGAGGGGGGGCCCCAAAAAAATTGACTGCTACTGGTCTTTTGTGCTGTATACATATATAATAGGAATATACAGGTTTTTTTATGGCCTATTTTAAGTGGGACTTTATTTTAGGGTTTCAAAGTCTGTGTCGTGACCAATAAAGTTGTAAGTGTATTTTGTTTGTACAATAGGTTTAAAACATATTTTGCTTTGATAAAAAAGAAAATAAAGTATTTTAATAAATATAAAATAAAGTCATCAATGCGTAAGAAACCTTTTTATGTAAGAAACATCGTTATCAAAGATAAAAACGTATCAGTAATTTATACCGAGTAACTTAGTCTCGACTGGTAAATAATCAAACAGCAAGATGAGACTACGTTACGGAAGGTTTTCAGAAATGGAAGTGTGTGAATGCTCTCGACACTGGATGTATAATTTCGATATCGTTTGCAGATGTGTTATTATTTGACAACCGACAATATTATGTTTTTTATGTTTCGTTTAAAGTGTTAATATAAATACATTAAAGTGGAAGTTTGTGTGTTAGTCGCTTACATAGCAGCGTTGGATAGAAATCCAAGTTGGTGGAAATGATAACTTCATAATGAGGTAGAAGAAATATTTAAGATAAATAAAACGGTTTAACGCTAGCTTGGCAAATAGATTACATCTGAGAACTGACTAGTGACTAGATTACATATTTTATTTTCTAATGGACAAATAGTAGTAAAGGTCTCATATGTGTAAAAAGAGGAACAGAGGTCGTTTCAAGCCCTAATCGAATCTTGGCCTGTAGGATGATTGTGGCGATTTACAATCCAATATTTTAAAACAGACAACGTCGGAGCAGCTAGTAAAAAAGTTTTGATAAGATCCGTCTCCAAGCGAAACATTACCGAGAATTCAATACCATCCTAAGCTTCTTCCAATGTTAAATATTTAATGCTTCGTATTGATTCAAACTTGATGATTTAAAAGATAATTTTATCGAATACAAGATTATGTATAATTCTCGGCTCTTTGTCTATGAAACATTCAGTAGTGAAGAAATTAGGGTATTATATTAACCAATTAGGTTAAGAATTTTGACTTAATGTTGGACATCTTAAACCTATCAGCTTAGAATCCTTTGCAGTTTGTGATAATTCTCTTTTGGGATGAACTCATTATGCAGTTGATATGACACAATTTTGAATTTATGGTAAGCCATAGTGGCGATAATTTATAATATATATATATATATGTATATATATATATATATATATATATATATATGTATATATATATTTATTTGTATATATAAATATATATAAATATCAAGTACTTTCTTGGGATGAGGTTCGTGGATTGAACAAAGAAACTTTAATTGACGTTTCGCCTGTCCATTTCAGGCTTTTTCAAAATATTTAATTCTGCACATCTAAAAATTAAATACAAAAAGTGTATATATGTAAGTTAATAAATAAAAACAATTAGGTATAACGGCACGCACTAAAATTATTAAAACATTTATTTAAAATAGTACAGTACATACCTTGAGAAAGATGTTCTTTTACCTTGCTTGGCTAACCTCATCCCAAGAAAGTACTTGATATTTATAAATTGTAAGGTTCAAGAAGAGAAATATAAAAATATATAATATATATATATATATATATATATATATATATATATATATATATATATATATATATATATATATATATATATATATATATATATATATATATATATATATATATATATATATACAGGATTATGATAAATTAAGGAATAAATTCATTATCTTGGAAATTAAAAAGGTAGTAGAAAAACGCTCGAACCCGTTGATTTAGATTTATTTTTACGCATATTTAGAAATTATTTTAAACTATACAGGGTCACTCACAAAAGTTGTACAACTGTCATCTTTGATTTTCTCAATACAACGCCTTATTTTTTTCTGCTGATTTGAATTCTCTATGAAATTTTTGGTATAACATAACCTATACTGAAAATCAACAGTTATCGAAATATTCTTATCTAAATAAAACCTGTGTATTTAATAACCTATCGGACATTTGTATGCCCTACCTATGTCTGTCGCGTAATCCCAAAGAAAAATGACTTTGTCACTGTCACTGTGTTGACAAGTCATATAATTTATTTACGACCTGCCATTTTGATTTCAAATATTGACTATGCGTTTAACAGAGAAAGAAAGAATTGAAATTCTAATAATGCTTGGTACTGGTGATAAGACTAGGACACAAAAAGAAGTTTGTCAGCTGTTTAACAACAGATATCCTCATAGGCAACCTATTACTCAGTCTGCAGTGAGCAAAATAGAAAGGAAATGGACGGATACTGGTAGTGTTACGGACCGCTTTGGAAAAGGTCGCCCTAGGATCTCAGATGAAAAGAAACTAGACGTTCTCTTAACTTTTCAAGATAATCCACATTCCTCAACTACTGACGCAGCCTATGATAATGATATACATCAAACAACACTTTCCAAATTTTTGAAAAAAGAAAATTTTTATCCCTATAAAGTGAAATTCGTTCAAGAATTAATAAATGATGATTCAGATCGCAGAAACGAGTTTTGCGAAATTATGACCAACATGTGTAATCATGATCCATTATTTGTCAAAAGAATTTGTTTGACAGATGAGGCAACATTTTGTCTCAATGGAGAAGTAAATAAACAAAATTTTAGACACTGGGCACAAGAAAATCCTAACTGGTACAGGGAAAGTCATACACAGTATCGTCAAAGTGTTAATGTATGGGCAGGTATTGTAGGCAATAAAGTTATAGGTCCATATTTCTTTGATTCCTCACTAACGGGGCAAATGTATCTTCAATTTTTGGAAGAGAATCTTATACCAGCATTAGCTCCCCTACATCCTAATGTAAACGATCCGGATCTTCCCAGTGAACTGTTATGGTATCAACAGGATGGGGCACACCACCATCCATGGATCACTGCAGACTGAGTAATAGGTTGCCTATGAGGATATCTGTTGTTAAACAGCTGACAAACTTCTTTTTGTGTCCTAGTCTTATCACCAGTACCAAGCATTATTAGAATTTCAATTCTTTCTTTCTCTGTTAAACGCATAGTCAATATTTGAAATCAAAATGGCAGGTCGTAAATAAATTATATGACTTGTCAACACAGTGACAGTGACAAAGTCATTTTTCTTTGGGATTACGCGACAGACATGGTAAGGTATACAAATGTCCGATAGGTTATTAAATACACAGGTTTTATTTAGATAAGAATATTTCGATAACTGTTGATTTTCAGTATAGGTTATGTTATACCAAAAATGTCTAGAATTTATTGAAAATTCAAATCAGCAGAAAAAACTAAGGCGTTGTATTGAAAAAATCAAAGATGACAGTTGTACAACTTTTGTTTCCAGTGACCCTAATATATATATATATATATATATATATATATATATATATATATATATATATATATATATATAGCTTTAAAATGCGTAAAAATTAGCACAGAACTTTACCTACGAAATTACGGGACAGGGGGGGGAGGTTGGAGGTTCCGCTCTTCTTGGGAAGTTCGCAGAATAGAATTTGATTTGTTAATTGGCAAGTGGCATGCTTAAATTGCTTTCAAGCGTGCCACTAATGATATAGTGAAGTTCTGTGCATGTTTTTCTCATTGCTTTTCTTTAGAGAAATATAATTGTAATTCCTCAAATGCATAAATATTTTGATTCTTTTAGTTATAAATTAAAAGAGGATTTTAGTACTCAATCTTACAAGCTATTTTAAATTCTTCTAACCGGGACATATTTAAGAAGAAATAAGTCGGAATACAATTATATCGCTATATATTATTAAAATGATTTTATTGGTATGTAAATATTTACCACTTCAAATAATGCTTATCACTTAATCCCTTGATATACAGCACTACATCTGATAACAATATATCAACAGCAACGTACGTGAATAAAACTTGTTTTTTTCTATAAATTACGTAATATCCTTGAAATGGAGTAAAAATTTGTGAAATAAATTTGTATCAATAGAAAGAGATTGACGATATTTACTTAAAAATATTAAGTAGCGCTATTTAACCTAACCATTTATTGCAGGATAAAAATTAGTGCAATAAATAATGAATAGCACAGGGCCATGTAAAGTAAAAAGTTATAATGAATAAGATATAATAACAAGTATTCCTCTAGAATTTGATATATTTAAGGAATATTAAAACAACTTCAGTGGTGGCTCCTCTATTAGGTCATATGGTCGGTGACCTCCCAATAAATATTTACAAACAAAAAATTATAAATAATTTATATTTTTTAATTTCTTTCAAATTTGAAAATTCGTTCTATTATTCTAAGCGTGTAAACTCGTTGACCGTTCGCTTGATTCCTCGGCATTCGCCCTATCAATGCCTCGCACAGGGTTCTCCCGAGGTTTCGTTTCGTTGGATCAGGAGGCTGACGGCCCGCGATGACCTAGTGGTTATAAACGGTGGCGAGTTTTTCCCGAGTGTTCCCGATCGAATTCGCAGAGGGACGCATAGGTAATATACGGCTTACGTTGGCAAATTCTGGGTCAATAGCCGCGCAGAGGAAACTTAAACATTTTTGTCACTTGATGCGTTTAATGTGAATCGTGTGATAGGTTGTGGTTACGATTGCGTATTTTAATAGAAATAATTTTATTTTCAAGACTTGTTTGTCGATTTTGTAGTTTAAATTAATTGAAAAAATTAAGGTTTTAAAGAATGGTAGCCACAGTGGTTCAGAATAATAGCCGCTAGTGCAAACTTTGAAAAACGTCTCGAATTTAAAGCCAGTTGTCGACCTTTGCCGGAACTTAAGATTCGGTCGACAATGTATAGACAAAAACAAAAAAAGGAAATCGTAATTTTAGTAAAAATATGTAAAATTTGTGTGACTGGATATGAGATTGTGAAGGGATAAGGGCATTTTATTGTTTCGTGTCTATGATTTGTTCAGATGACTGTGGTGTAAAAAATAATAATTAGGAATATATATATATATGTATATATATATATATATATATATATATATATATATATATATATATATATATATATATATATATATATATATATATATATATATATATATATATATATATATATATATATATATATACCACGAGCGCCACTGAACAGCCTTATAACACTTTAAACATTTTTAAATAAGGGATCGATTGATGGACAGTAAGATCACTCAAGTAAAAGGAATTTGCTCAGGTTTAATGGCTTAATGACTCTAACACAATTTTTTGTTTGAAGGTGATAGACATTGCAAGGTGGTAACAAAGTTTCGTATGGTAACTTTCTAATCGTTTTAAATTGTAAACTAAACAATAATTCGAAATTCCTATGTTACTCTTATATAGGTACTAATTATATAAGTGATGCGTGAAGTATCCACTCCCTGGATACTGAATCCTGAAGTTTCAAGAACTAAACAGGAAATTAAAGAACAAGTAAACGAACTTAATGACGTCACCTAAAAGGAGAGCTAACCATTACCGAAAATTAAGAACACTTTTATCAGTTTGTCAGGGTCTCAACATTGGATCCGAAGAGCGAATATTAACAAACCATGATTTACAAAGAGGACGAGAAGAAAAGCGCTTTTACGATCGGTAGCGGTTTTAGCTGTACTTGCGAGAGAGTTAGGGAATATGCTTTAATAGGCATTACTTAAAAAAATCAGTTGATGCTAACCTGAAAAACTTTCACGGCATATTCAGCTCTTTATGTCAATTTAAGAGTAAATCCAAAATATTTCCTGTTAACAAATGCAATTCTTAAAACATGTAGGTTTTAAAGAGAAACTTATATCCATAGCCCGGATTTTTTTAACATCATAAGATGTTTAATTTGCACACAGGTGTGAGCAATATGGGTGGACATTGAACGTGTTATAGAGTACTAGTAATACGTATTGTGCAATGTTTCTAAGAGGAAGATAACATGTTGCATTCAAATGAGTTATCGCAATTAAAAATATATAAGATCAGTAATCCAGACATTACACTAATAGATTATAATTACAGAGAAATTAAGGGACTTTTGGTTAAATCAAATAACGAAAAAATTTTAGCGAGCAGTACCGTACTGAAGACTCATGTTCGAATAA
The DNA here is from genome assembly GCA_030620095.1 of Kuschelorhynchus macadamiae. Classification (NCBI taxonomy): domain Eukaryota; kingdom Metazoa; phylum Arthropoda; class Insecta; order Coleoptera; family Curculionidae; genus Kuschelorhynchus; species Kuschelorhynchus macadamiae. The sequence goes on along the minus strand of JAUTXW010002702.1, from coordinate 406,226 downwards.
TTTTGCACCAAAAGAAAACACCGGAGTTAGGCAAGTGTGTAGCCAAATTTCTGACGTAAAACTTGTATTCAAGAAGTTATGGGAAGTGCTGATGAAAAGATATTAAAAAGGCAACTAGTAATCCCAAGAAAAAGAATGCGTGCTTTAATAGAAGAACTAGGAAACGTAGGAAAATTAAGAGCATATTTGGGAGTAAAGGAAACCTTTTAGATAGTGAACTACTTTTTGGGTCCGCTTCCATGAAGACTTTAAGGAATGTTGAAGAAATGATCTGGCAGATCTAAGACCTCTGTTTGTTATGTAATACTTTAATGATTTCTTGAAATATGAACTCTCAAGAACCAGCTCCACCAATCGCCCACGTGTTGATTGAAGATAAACAAGGGGTTCCAGTAGACTTTACTCTGATCAAAGAAGATATTTTGAATTAGTAATTTTTAGGAAGGTATACAGAATCATCGACATACGAAAATCTAGAGGGACACCTCTATATCAGGACCATAGAAGAACACCTCTCTAATATTACTGTCAGAAATCAGCGCGATTGGGACAAATGTTGGCCTACGCCGCGCCGCCTACCAAACAGTTATTCTGGCAGATTGTCACTACAATAAGGAAAATAAATCCGAGTTATACTGATGAAATTCACGAACATGGCAGCCTTAAAGTGTTCAGTAATAAAATGAAGACCATATGTTGTTGGAGAGTATACAAAGTGGGAAAAATAAGATCTAAATGTAAAATCGGAATTAATCCTGACTATTTCACAAAATGAGCTTGGGTAAATAAAGAATTGTATTAAAGACATATGGAACACCCTACACTGTGTTTACCAAAGTAAAGGCCCTGCAAAGTCTTTAATTTTGCATAAAACCAAAGAGCATGATAACATTCGTGATCATTTAAATAAATTTAACAATATTATTGATAAATTAGCAGAGATGGGTAGTACCATAAATAATGATCTTCTTAGCATTATGATTCTTTACCCTTATAGTTCGGAGAATTTTCGGATTACTATAGAATCTCCGTATCCTGAAAATTTTAAGATTAGTAGAAGAAAGTGCAGCAAGGAGTAAATCTTTTTTCTAAAAACTGAAGTTTTTAGAAAATTTCAAGAGTATAAAAATGAGGTTGAAAATCAATATGAGAGAAAAATTAAATATCTACAGAGTGATAACGAAAAATCAGAATATTGTAACATGGAATTTGAACAGTAATTAAAAACATATCGAATCGAAAGAAGATTTTCAGCACCTCAGCAAAATGGGTTGCTCAACGAAGAATTACGACCATGTTAAATGCACTTAATGTTTTGTGCTCAAACTAAGGAAAAATTGTCTCCAAAAACAGAAGAAGCTATTGTTATGGGTTATTCCGTTATTTCCGAAGGATTTCGTATATCAAAAAAAATAATAATTACAAAGAAAACACTCATTATAACTTTAATGATAAAGAAGATTTTAACCAGTATTCAAGAAATCAAAATAATGGAACAAATAAAATTAAAATTGTTTATGAACTTTAGAAGCGTTTCAAAGTCAAATTCCAGATATGACTGAAGAAAACCTGAATAAAGCAATGAAATGTCAGAAGAAATAGTAAATTTTGAAAAGCAAAGTGAATAACTGGGATACAAGAACAGACGAACAGTGAAGAACAAAATGAGAAAACTAAAAATTCAGAAGAAAGAAGAGGTAAACAAAACATGAACTCATCCCAAAAGTCCTCTAAAATGGACTGGAGGTTATGACATGTCATTTTTTTTTTTTTGAGAAAAAGAGTACCCAAATATTGAAAAAGTTGGAATCTGAAAAGAAACTTTTAAGAATGAAATAAAGGCACATTTAAACATAGGTACTAGTTGATAAGAAGAAGTGAAGCAAAAGGAAAATGTACGAGTGTTGAAATTTTGGAAGAAAGAAGAAAAGCCAGACTAGTAGCTAGAGTCACAAAATTAAGCTCTATTAGATTTTTGCTTGCATTAGATGCAGAGAAAAATTTGATACTGAATCAGCTGTATGCGATAACCGTATTTCTAAATGGCCATAAAGTTGAAGAAATTTATATCGAAACCGCACAAAAATTTTTACAAGAAACTGTCTGGAGGAAAGTCTAAAAGAAGATAAAATTTTATTTTTAAAAGGCATAAAAATGTTAGAAGATATTAGAAAATCTAAAACAGAAAAATTGAGCCACTTAAAAAATATATTATATGGTTTTAAACAGGCCGGAAAACAATGGTTCCACAAACTGGAGTCAAAACTAAAACAAACGAAACTTAACTCTTCAGAGATGGATCCATGTATCTACGTATCCTCTGAGAGGGGTTAGAAAAATATCACGGTAGTCTACGTAGATGACCTGTTCATTGCAACTGCCAGTAATGCCAATTTTCAATAAATCAAACAAAAAATCGAAATTCTTTTGAAATGTAAGACTTAGGAAATTTGAGGTACTGTCTCAACTAGAAACACAATGGAGTTAAATTGGCGTTTCGTCTATCATAATATACTTTTTCCAAAATTGCTCATTCTTTTATCTTTTTTGTAAAGTAAACCTTTCCTTCTATCTCGAAAAATGCATGTCGTTTGTTTTATATATTTTATTGGTAGGCAGAAATTTAGTTGTTTACCAGGCATTTTGAAAAGCCTACTATGATAGGCAAACGTCAATTTAACTCCATTGTGTTTGATTGTTATATTGTTATATATAAACTTAATACAACCAAACCACACCAGAATCACCAACAGGAACAAAAAAAGTAATTTTACTACTATATAATAGTTTTTGCCGCGTTAATCTTTTTTTACTGCTCCTACTTTTGTATGCTGCTCCGTGGTAATAGAGTATCAAGTCCGGCGAAGATTTTGGATGTTTTCTTGGTAACCACAAATGTCGGTTTTGCTCCTGTTGGTGACTCTGATGTGATTTTTTTTGTGTTAAGTTTTTGAGCTAGTTGTACTCGCCTCTCAACTAGCTAACTGTACTGAAGAAGACTTTGAAGTACTGAGAAAGACGTGTCTATTTCCAACAAAATTCCTTTTTCTACTATATAATATTTCTTGCCACGTTAATCTTTTTCTACTTTAGATTTAATAACTCTTGGGTTATGAGTTTCGCTACAGATGGCTATATGCTGCTCCGTGGTAACAGAGTATCAAGTCCGGCGAAGATTTCGGATGTTCTCTTGGTAACCACAAATGTCGGTTTTGCTCCTGTTGTTAATCCTGGTGTGGTTTTTGTTGTATTAAGTTTTGTAGGTCGTTGTACTCGTCTCTATATATACATATATATATATATATATATATATATATATATATATATATATATATATATATATATATATATATATATATATATATATATTACAATAATATATTACGGTTTTATAGTTTACAAATAAATAAGTTTTTAGAGACAATTAAATTATTCTAGATATCGATAATATATACTGCATAAATGCACACTTGTAATATTGTCTACCACGGAATAGAAAATTTCGCTAGACAATTTATTGGCCTGTATTGAAATTTTTCGTTCCTTAGAATAGTATGGCAGTAAACCTAAATGTTTTACAGTTCTATCTTAGCTTAATATATGTTTATTAGAAAATAACAAATATTCTATAAGAGCACATGAGAGATAAATAAAAAAACACAAACATCGAAAACAACAGACTGGGGTTGTGGCTAAATAAATCAAAAGGAAATCAAAAAGAAAAAATAGGTTTAGTTTTAATAAAGGTTAATTTATCTAAGCAATATGTCAAAATTTTTACTAGCGTTTCATTAACTTTTTAAAATTGTCATAGTTGTGGATGATAAAATTTTTTATTTGAAAATTTAACCCTTTTTTGTACTCGTTTTTTCCGATTTTTACCCTTAGATTTAAAGGTAGCATTTTAAGAAACTTAGGAAGCAAAAATAGTATGTTTTTTTGTAAATGTGATTTATTGAAAAAGTGTGACTGTAAATCATTATTTCTTTTAGAGCGAGTACTGTAATGTAGGTCTAGTTCTCCAAAGATGTGCTTAATTTTTTTATAGAAAAAAAGGCCTGCACTCACAAAAATCCATTAAATTCAGAATAAAGGCTTACTGTAGGATATTGTTTGTTTTTATTTAGTATTATTTTCAGAATTTTGTTTTGACATACTTTTAAAATTTGCGATGCATTATCATTAAGACTTCCCCAAATTACTATACAATACCTTAAAATTGAATCAACTAGTGAGCTGTAGACTATCCTTATTGTTTTTTCATCCAAGATATTCCGAAGCTGATAAAATTTATAGAGTAGTTTTCTAAGTTTTTTGGCGGTTTCAATAGCTAGCATGTTCATTCCAGAGGAGATGCTGATCAATGTACAGGCATAAATATTTAGTTTTATCAGTTTTTTGAATATACGGACAGTTACAGTTATTACTTAATAATTTACGTCATCGTGAATTTTAATGTCTTTTTTTTTGGTTGATCGGAAGCTGTCAAAGAGAATGTTATAAATTTTGTTTTTAGTATATTTAGACTAATTTTGTTTTCACATATCCAGTTATGAATTACTCTAAGACCTTGTTCTGCTTTTAAGAATACACCCTCCCAACTGTCGCCCGTAAATATCACTGCGGTATCATGGGCATAACAAATACCTGAGTCTTCCTTTACTAGTTCATTTATATAAACTAAAAATAGAATAGGTCCTAAGACTGTCCCTTGAGGAACTCCAGAACTTACGACCGTTTCAGTACTTAAGGTATCGTTACATCGCACTCTTCGTATTCTATTTTCTAAATAGAACTTAAAAAGTTCTAGCACATATCCTCTCACTCCGACACTTTCCAATTTCCTCAGCAGCAAGGAACGGGAAACTGTGTCAAAGGCTTTAGCAAAGTCAATATAGATTGTAAGACATTTTTTATTTTGTTGCATTTTTGATATAATTTCATGAAATCAACTAGGCGTGTCTTCACACATTTTTCCATAATTTTGAAAAGTTGCTTAAAAGAGATATTGGTCTATAATTTGTCATTTGGTATGGGTCCCCACTTTTAAAAATAGGAACAACTATAGCGGTTTTCCATTCTACAGGTATCCTGGAACTTGTAAAGGTTAAATTAATTATATGGACTAAAGGCTTTAAGATATACATAGGGATTGTTTTAATTAATCTTACAGTTATACCATCCTCACCAGGGGAAGAGTCTGATTTTAAGGATTTGATGTATAAAATAAGTTCTTTCTCGTTTACTGGTTTCAAAAAAAGGGTTTTGTTTAAATTATGTTTTGTTTTACATTGCTGGTTTTTAGAAATAATTTTGTTAGCCATTGTCTCTCCTATTTTTGCAAAAAAGTTATTAAACTGTTCAGATGTTTTTTCTTTGTTTTTTACTATATTACCAGTTTCGTCTTTAATTAATATCTCGCCTTTTTCATTATTTTTATTTACTGCTTGGTTAATGACTTCCCATACCCTTTTATAGTTTTTACCTGCGTCCTGAATTTTTCTTTTATAATATTGGAATTTAGTTTTACGGATTAATTTTTGTAAGTAGTTTCTGTATTGTTTATACTATTCCTCTTTTTCAACTGTAAAGTTTTTTAATAATTTTTGTTTTAAATCATCCCTATGTTTAATAGAATTTATTAACCCCAGAGAAATCCAAGGTTTGATTTTTTAATATTTTTGTTTAATGATTAAAGTGTTTGTAGACATGTTTATATAGTTTTCAAGTGTGGACATAAATTGTTGATGGGCGAATTGAGCATGGTCTAGAGCTGTACAGCTTAACCACGTCTCTTGCGATAAAAACGATTTTAATTTTTCATAGTTTATTTTTCTATAGTGCTGTACCGACTTTTTATTTTGTTTTCGTAATTTTATTTCTGTACTTAAGCCTATTAGGTAATGATCGGTCATATCGGTTTTGTAAATAAAAGGAGTTGGTTTAGATATAAATTCCTTGTTATATCGTACAAATATGTGATCTATGGAACTCGATGAAACGGCAGTAACTCTAGTAGCTTTGTTTATACAAGAAAAAAGACCCTTCCCGTTCATTAAGTTTAAATATTCGTTTGCTTTTAGAGACAGTGTATCTAAAATATTAATGTTTATATCGCCAATAAATATATCACTTAAAAATAAATCTAAATTTGTTGACGGAGGTCTATAGCAACATGTTACGTAGATCTCTACTTTGTTTATTTCCAAGCATATTTGAATACACCTAGTTTCTCAAAAATGTATTAAGTTTGTTATATGTTTTATACTGTTTTTTATGTATACAATTATGCCATAATTTTTATTAAATTTTAAATTATTATAAACTAATTTAAAATTAGGCAAATGAAAGAGACTTACCTCATGTTTTTCCAAATTAAAAGTTTCTGATAACACTGGGATATCAATATTATTTTGTTCGATCGATTCAATTAGTAATGTTAGTTAATCAAAATTTTTTTTTATATTTCTGATATTTATGTAGTATATTTTTAACTTACTTTCTCCCTCAATCAATGTTTTTACCTCTCCGGAAGCTTGCAAATAAGGTGCCTCAAATATTCCGCTCCCCTCTATGGCTCCGAAAAAATTTAACATAACTAAATATTTATTACGCTACTTAAGATAATGTAAGATTTAGCACTATACATATAATACTTTTATTCACTCACGCAACAAAAACGAAATATTTTTAATATAATAAATAATTTTTTTTTTCGTTTAATAGGTATCTAGATCATCCAGATCCCGAATTTTGTGATTTCTTCCATCCTCCTTCTTGACGAATATATTTCCATTTCTCGTGAAAACCCGTTTCCAGTCAACTTTCTCTTGAGCTGCTTTACACAAAAAGAATCTTGATCTAGTCAGTTCCTCCACTATTCCAATTTTATATATATATATATATATATATATATATATATATATATATATATATATATATATATATATATATATATATATATATATATATATATATATATATATATATATATATATATATATATATATATATATATATATATATATATATATATATATATATATATATATATATATATATATATATATATATATATTTATATATATATTTTTCGGTGCTATTTTCATATATATTTTAAAGGAAAAATGTATATATATATATATATTTATATATATATATATATATATATTTTTCAAAGTAAAATATATATATATATATATATATATATATATATATATATATATATATATATATATATATATATATATATATATATATATATATATATATATATATATATATATATATATATATATATATATATATATATATATATATATATATATATATATATATATATATATATATATATATATATATATATATATATATATATATATATATATATATATATATATATATATATATATATATATATATATATATATATATATAATCTAATAATTAATTTTTTAATTTTTCAGGCCGATTTTTTGAATACTTTATTAGGTCGCCATTTTGTTTTGCTATATGGATTCATAGTAAAATGTTACTAGTTCGTTCCAATGTAACAACTGATTTTTGTACAGATAAACTGGATAATTAGTTTTTTAGTAATAATTTTCAATATCACTAGGCCGCCATCTTGTTCTGGCGTATTGAAATTTACCAAAATATTACCCGGTCATCCCCATATAACCCTTAATTTTTGACTAAAATTAAGTCAATCTGGTAAGTGGTTTTAAATATACTGGAAATTGGCAGACAGGCCAATAGATCAACAGACAGACCAACGGAATTGATAAAACATCTTTTTTGGAATCTAGGGACGCTAAAACGTGAAGATATGAGACCACCATCTCCAATTCTCGTAACACAATTTTACTAGTTCATCTCTATACCACAAATCACATTTAGTTATGACCCAAATTTGAAATCAATCCATTAAGTAATTTTTTCAGGCTGAATTTTTACATATTTTATTAGGTCACCATTTTGTTTCGCCTTCTTGAATTCGTATCAAAATTTTATCAGTTGATTCCAACGTAATTCTTGATTTTTGTGCAAAATTTGAGGTAAATTGGTAAGCAGTTTTTTAGTAATAATTTTTTTGAATATTTCACTAAGCCGCCATTTACCGGATTTTTACCAAAATATTACTAGGTGATCCCATATGACCCTTAATTTTTTTACCAAAATTTCAAGTTAATCGGATAAGTAGTTGCCGCGAAGAGACAGAGAGACAGACCATCGGAATTGAGAAAACTTTTTTTTTTGGTACTTAGGGACCCTGAAACGTAATAATCTGATAATAATACTTCCTTTTACGAGGGATTTCAAAACCTAATGAACAGATAGAAAAATCATATTAAAATATCATTGGATCGCTGATGTGTTTAGAAGTTGCGACACGTCCAGATATTTCATAAGTAGTTAGTCGTTTGACTTAATTTAATATAAGCTACAGCACTCAACATTGAGCATCTGCAAAAAGAATACTAAGATATTTGAGTGGTATGAAATAAATGGTTCTAAATTTCTAAAAACCCGGAAAAAGCATAGTAGGTTATGCAGATGCCGACTGGGGATCATATTCAGTTGATCGAAGCTTATATACAAGATATTGTTTGCTATTCGCTGGGTCATCTATCAGCTGAGAACCAAAAAAAGCAACGAACAGTCACACTGCTGAAGCAGAATATACGTCATTGACAGAAGCATCTAAAAAAGCTATTCATTTGAAAAATTTAACAAATATGGGTTTCAAACAAGACAAAATTTTAATACAAAATGACAGCCAAACAGCGCAGCATTCGGTGAAAAATCATGTCATAAGCACCAAGAGTAAGCACATAGCTATAAAAGAACATTTCATTGGAGATGTCTTGCAACGAGAATTACGAAGAGAAGCTGAAGTGGGATATCTCCGTACTGAAGACATGAATGCTGATATTATGACAAATGCACTCAATGAAAACAGACATGTTATTCTGAGAAATGGTTTGGGTATTCAGCACAGTTTTATGTACGTACTCTATACTATCTATAAAGTTATTACTTACCTAGGAACCTAAAGAAGGGATCTACCTCTGAATAAGCCGTTTAGAACTAGTAGTTGTCAGTTTTAATTGTTATTATAAAAGCTAAATAGGGAAAGCTAACGAAAAATGTTTAAATACAATAGATGTGACATCAGGACTAACTCCGGCGCGCTGGTTATCATGAAAATTTGGTTCGGCTACATAGTCAAACCAAAAAAAAGACTAAACTTCAAAACATCAATATCTGTAAAAATGTCCCAACAATTGTAATAAAAAAGATGGTAAAATTTTGTTTAAGCTAACTATCGTCGATTTTTGTGATTTTTTGGTACGTTGATAAAACAAAATCTATAACTTCTTTCATTTTTTTCTGTACAAAATACAATCAAAATGTACAGATCATATATATTTTTTATTTAATCGCGTTATTTTGCATTAAAAACTTCAACAAAACAGATTTTAGAAGATTCCATATATTTATCAAGCATGACATGGTTTCCTAGTTTTCACTCTAGCCTCTTTTACTTATTGTCAAAGGGTTGTTTTGTCTGGTATAAATATATATATATATATATATATATATATATATATATATATATATATAGAATTTGTCGAAATATTTGTGAAAAGAAGGAAAAAATACTATGAATGTATTATAGCCTTTGATAATTAATAGCGCAAGTTCGCCGACAAAAGATGTCAATGTAGGTACCCAAAATCATTAAAAATCGGCGATGGTCGGCGAAACTTTTATCAAAAATATTAATAACTCGAAAGCCCTAATTACTGATTAAATATCATGACTAAAGAGTTAATCGGGATGGTCAGAATTAATGAAACGATTGTTGATAATATTAGAATTAAACTTGTAAATATCTTCTCTACAATTACAAAGTATTTTTCCGTTAGTTCACGTATCTGCCCTTTTCATTTTTTGTTATTAATCAACAGACTCTAATTTGCACCATGCTGCCCAATTTCTTGTTAAACAGTTTTAAATTTTCTTGTGTACTTCTGGGATATCAAAAATATAAACATTGTCTTGGGTTTGGATTAAACAAAAATGTTTTCTTGCCCAGTAAAAAAATGTACATTTATTCTGAACATGCTTACGATGGCCCATATCGCGTCGTTAGCCGGGAGATTAAGGCGTTCGTCGTTGACATAAGGGGACGCCACGTCACCGTCAGTATCGATTGACTCAAGCCAGCGTATATCTTGAACAAGGACCCAGAGGACATGCCACTGTCACAAGGTATGGAGACGGAATACGTCATTCACCCAGCAGGAATCCCTAGAAACGATCAAGTCACTCTGCAACCCGCAGAAATTACCAGAACCAGATGTGTCTCGCAACGAGAAGAAGAAGCACACCAGCCACCCGATGAGAACCATGCTCCCGCATCAGAACCCATCAGCAGGTCACCAGAGAGACAGACCAGATCGGGCAGACATGTCCGGTTTCCCAACCGCTTCCAGGCTGGATTGACGTGAATCTCAATCACTGGCAGGGGGATGTTGTGGCGACTGAATGTCTCCCACATTTGTCTGCCAAAGTTAAAATTTGCGCATATCACACTGTATATATTTGTTTTTCTTTTCATTGTTACTGCATAACATACTGTACATATTTATTTTATTTTACATTTACTTTTTTAATCTAGGCTAATTATCTATTGCTATTGAGAAATGTAAAAATGTGTAGGTACTTAGTTTTCTGTACATAATTGTGGGAATTTCCATCGGCATTTAGAGTCTAATTTAGTTTTAAGGTTCTTGTATGCTATCCGTTAATTTTTATTTTTACAACACTTCTTTGTCCGATTTTAAAATATGTTGTTGCACGTTCGATAGTAGGAACCATCACCGATAGTAAACTGTTTATTGCATTTAGGGTTTATGATAGGAAAATACCGAAACGACCCTTCTTAGTAAAGCTTTCTTCAAATTCCCATTTTACTATCTGTAATGAATGTTTTTATTTTGACCATGAGAAAGTTTACGAAGATAGAAAAAAACCCCTTTTGCCAACGAATAGGACCAATCAAAGCGAGGAATTTTGGCACAGGGGGTGGAACTTTATGTTTCTTGAGATTTGTATTAATATTAGAGGAGGACTCTGTTTTTGGACTTGCAAGAAGTCGGATGTGAATTTTGTTGTTCTAGTTCAATAGATTTATTTTATTTCGTTTTAACAGTGTTTCAATAAACTCTCACAGTTCATATAAAAAAGGAATGTATTGGATATATAGCTAATCAAGCACACACCATACGTTCCTAATGTGGTGACCCCGACGTGATTTGTTTTGTGAGAGCAAGTAGTGTAATTAGTGTTTCAGTGTTTTAGTGATAAATTGAACAATCAACGTAAGTACCTAGTATTACAGTGAACTTTTTATCATTCCTTTTGTGGTAGGTTGTGTTTTAGTCAATACAACAGTCCCTAAGCTATCGTGAGTTTATTTATAACAAATATTTCGCGGTATACCATGCCTAACTCTGCGGCAGAAACCAACAGTGCCATACCTATCGCGAACGCTAGCGCGATAAATTCCGCGCCGCGACTTCCAGACTTTGACCCGTCGGATCCAAAACTTTGGTTTGTAATCGTAGAGGCTTGCTTTAATAGATCAAAAATCACAAACACCGAGCAAAAATATTTGGACATTCTCGCGAAACTTCCGCCGCGATATATCAGCGAAGTGCGCGACATTGTGACGAAACCATTAGATTCTAATTCCTATTCCGAGCTAAAAGAACAACTCATAAAGCGGTTAAGTGCGAGCCAAGAACAGAAGACCAGGGAACTGCTAGAACCTTCCCAATTCCTTCGAAGACTGCAGGCACTAGCAGGATTAGTAGTCTCGGAGACATTAGTGAGGAGTATTTGGGTAAGACGCTTACCAGCCAATCTACAACCTATACTAGCTATGCAATCATGTCAAACACTAAGTGAAACTGCGGACTTGGCTGACAATATATTTACTGCTCTGCCTGTGAGCCCTTCCGTAGCGGCAATCACCCCTAAGCATTCGCAAGAATACCAGATTCTCCATTCCCTCATGCAACAACTAACACAGCAACTTTCAGAGGTCAAGGGAGAGCTAGCTAGTGTCAAGCAGGACGTGCATGCTTCAAGAGGAATGCGAAATTCCCGCACGCATTTTCGATCCCGATCCCAGTCGCGGCATCGCTCGCCATCTACACCTAGGGAAGCGCGCCCAGCCGGATTATGCTGGTACCACTGGCGCTACAAGCAGGAAGCCCAGAAATGCACTTTGCCCTGTTCATGGAACCAGGGAAACCAACCGGGCAGTCACTGATGGCGGCAAATGACACCTGCCTTAATAAATCACCCCGCCTATTTATCTACGATCGTAAAACCGGACTTGGATTTCTCATCGACACCGATGCCGATCTAAGCGTAATCCCGAGACTCCGAGTGGATGGTGCTCATACCAAATCAACCTACGCACTTTCAGCTGCCAATGGTTCGTCTATAACCACATACGGAATAGTAGCGCGTACCCTCAACCTAGGACTCCGCCGAGATTTTCCATGGAGATTATCATAGCTGACGTATCTCAACCTATCCTAGGAGCAGACTTCCTCGCACACTATGGACTGCTCCCGGATCTGCAGCAAGGCAAACTCTTGGAATCCACAACACAACTGGCATCACGTGGTGAGGTTTTGGAATGGACCGCTCCGACCGTAAAAGTAAATAATGGTGTTTCCCCTTTCCATGTGCTTCTGGAAAGGTTCCCGGGAATTACCAGACCAAACGGTGCTCCCAAACACATTAAACACAAAACTCAGCATCATATTATTACCACGCCTGGTCCGCCTGTCGCCCAGAAACCACGTCGCCTAGCTCCGGACAAACTAAAAACAGCAAGGAAGGAATTCGACACCATGGTGAAACTCGGACTTGCCAGGCCATCTAAAAGTCCTTGGTCTTCGCCGTTGCACCTAGTACCAAAAAACAACGGCGAATGGAGGCCCTGTGGGGATTATAGAGCTCTGAATAGCAGAACCTGTCCTGACCAATATGGCGTCCGCCATATCCAGGATTTCGCCCAAGAGCTCCAAGGAATATCGATTTTTTCAACCATCGACTTAATCCGTGCGTGCAACCAAATCCCAGTAGCTGAGGAGGACATCGCGAAAACAGCCATCACCACACCATTCGGATTGTTCGAATTTCCATTTATGACGTTTGGACTTCGAAACGCAGCACAAACTTTTCAGCGTTTCATGGATGAAGTTACTCGAGGGTTGGACTATTGTTATGTGTACCTAGACGACATCCTTGTTGCCTCAACGACGCCCGAAGAACACCTCCGCCATATGGAAACACTGTTTCAGCGGCTTCAGCAATACGGCATCGTCATTAACCTAAGTAAATGTGTTTTTGGCGAGTCCCAAGTCAAATTCCTAGGATATTACGTCTCAAACGCAGGCACCCAACCACCGCCAGAAAAGGTCGAAACTATTCTGGCCTACCCAAAACCTGAAACAGCCAAGCAACTTCGTCGCTTCCTGGGTATGGTGAATTTCTACCGGAGATTCATACCCAAAGCAGCCGAGATTCAAGCATCAGTGAACACATTCCTCAAGAAAAAAATCAAAGGAAGATCCCCGTTACACTGGACCACAGAAGGTCTAGCCTCGTTCGAAGCCAGCAAGAAAGCACTAGCTCAGGCTACCTTGTTGTCGCACCCAAATGTCAACGCACCCCTTGCTATATTCTGTGACGCTTCAGACTCTGCCATTGGCGCTACCTTGCAGCAGTGGGTAAATGATCAGTGGCAACCACTTATCTTTTTCTCCAAGAAGCTCAGTCCTACAGAGTGCAAATATGGCGCTTATGACCGTGAGCTACAGGCCGCATACCTATCTGTCAAATATTTCAGACACATGGTGGAGGCAAGAAACTTTAGTATTTCACGGACCATAAACCACTGATATATGCATTTCGTCATAAGAAAAGCCAAGTATCACCTCGACAGTTCCGGTACCTGGATTTTATCGGTCAATTCACGACAGACTTTCGGCATATAGCAGGGAGCGATAATGTGATTGCAGATGCCTTATCTAGGATTGATGAAGTTCATAAGTCAATCGATTACGACGCTCTAGCAACATCCCAGAACAGTGACGAGGAACTGATCAGATTTTGTCAAGACGATTCGGTCTTGAAATTGAGACAAATTCAAATTCCTTTCACTAACAACACAATCTGGTGCGATATGTCAACTTCAATAGCTAGACCACTTATTACGAAGCCATTCAGGAGACCAGTTTTTGACAGCATACACCAACTAAGCCACCCCGGCGTCAGAGCCACAGTGAAACTAGCAACTCAGCGCTATGTTTGGCCATCTATGAAAAATGACTGCAGGAAGTGGGCCCAATCCTGTCCTGAATGCCAGCGTTCGAAGGTCTCGCGTCATGTCATTATTCCAGTCGGAACGTTTGCACCGCCCTCTAGCCGTTTTGAGCATGTTCACCTTGACATAGTGATAATGCCGTTATCTGAGACAGATATATGATGAGATATGATAGACAGATTTTCCAGGTGGCCTGAAGTAATACCACTTAAAGATCAGGAAGCAACCACCATTGCACGAGCCTTTTATAACAACTGGGTGTGCAGGTTTGGCATTCCACTACGAGTCACCACCGATCAGGGCCGGCAATTTGAGTCTTGCCTGTTCAAGCAAATTAATTGTCTAATGGCACCAATCATATTCGTACAACGGTATACCACCCCGCAGCTAATGGCATGATCGAAAGGTTTCATCGCCAACTTAAGGCTTCCCTTCGATGTCATAAATCCCGCTGGACCGAGAGCCTACCCACAGTATTGTTCGGTATCCGAATGGCTTGGAAAGAGGACCTTGACGCTACAGCTGCAGAGATGATATACGGACAACCCATTCGCCTGCCTGGAGAGTTCTTAGCATCCCGCTCACTGAATATCCAAGATGATGGCTCCAGCAACTTCGCCACTGAACTAAGTATACATTTTCTTGAGCTACGCCCCACCAATGGATCTAACCACGATGCAAAGAGAAAAACGTTTATTTTTAAAGATCTTCAAACAGCCACTCATGTTTTTGTTCGCCATGACGCTCAGAAGAAGCCTCTGCAACATCCTTACCATGGCCCGTACCGCGTCGTTAGCCGGGAGATTAAGGCGTTCGTCGTTGACATAAGGGGACGCCACGTCACCGTCAGTATCGATCGACTCAAGCCAGCGTATGATAGCGTAGATATGGAGACGGAATACGTCATTCACCCAGCAGGAATCCCTAGAAACGATCAAGTCACTCTGCAACCCGCAGAAATTACCAGAACCAGATGTGTCTCGCAACGAGAAGAAGAAGCACACCAGCCACCAGATGGGAACCATGCTCCCGCATCAGAACCCATCAGCAGGTCACCAGAGCGACAGACCAGATCGGGCAGACATGTCCGGTTTCCCAACCGCTTCCAGGCTGAATTGTCGTGAATCTCAATCACTGGCAGGGGGTGTTGTGGCGACTGAATGTCTCCCACATTTGTCTGCCAAAGTTAAAATTTGCGCATATCACACTGTATATATTTGTTTTTCTTTTCATTGTTACTGCATAACATACTGTACATATTTATTTTATTTTACATTTACTTTTTTAATCTAGGCTAATTATCTATTGCTATTGAGAAATGTAACAATTTGTAGGTACTTAGTTTTCTATACATAATTGTGGGAATTTCCATCGGCATTTAGAGTCTAATTTAGTTTTAAGGTTCTTGTATGCTATCCGTTAATTTTTATTTTTACAACACTTCTTTGTACGATTTTAAAATATGTTGTTGTACACGTTCGATAGTAGGAACCATCACCGATAGTAAACTGTTTATTGCATTTAGGGTTTATGATAGGAAAATACCGAAACGACCCTTCTTAGTAAAGCTTTCTCCAAATATCCCATTATTCCCATACTATCTCTAATGAATGTTTTTATTTTGACCATGGGAAAGTTTACGAAGATAGAAAAAAACCCCTTTTGCCAACGAATAGGACCAATCAAAGCGAGGAATTTTGGCACAAGGGGTGGAACTTTATGTTTCTTGAGATTTGTATTAATATTAGAGGAGGACTCTGTTTTTGAACTTGCAAGAAGTCGGATGTGAATTTTGTTGTTCTAGTTCAATAGACTTATTTTATTTCGTTTTAACAGTGTTTCAATAAACTCTCACAGTTCATATAAAAAAGGAATGTATTGGATATATAGCTAATCAAGCACACACCATACGTTCCTAAAAACTTTTTGAAGAAAATAATTTTATATTTTTGATGCCTCTTATCAGTTTTTTTAACTTAAGAGGGTACTAAAATATGACAAAATGATTTTAATGTTAATGTATGATTTCCTTTAAGATATATTTTTGTATCTATTTAGCGTTTATAATGAAGCTATTATGTACACCAAATGAAGGTCATAAAACAACTAGTACGGAAAGCAATTTTTTTATCTAATATTATCACTTTACTTGTACGGTTCATAGCTGTCATACTATTAAAAGACAGAAAAAAATGTATAAAGAACTCGTTTCATAACAAATTTTAACTGTGCCCACCCGTGCCTCATTTTTTAAATAGAAATCATGCGTCAAAAACTCGTCTTAGGAAATTATTATTGCGAAAAATAAAACTCATATTTTCTATAACCCAAATACGTGGCTCTAAGTACAAAAATAATTTAAATTAACTGTTTGAACGTATCAATAAAAGAATTCTCAAATAGACATAATCTGATAGTGATAAGTAGGTATGATATGTGGCGCTTACAAAATTATAAATATCGCATTCCGATATCAGAATATGCAAAAGCGACTGTACGCAGAAGTAGTACTATTATAAATAAACACGTCGCAGTACTACACCAATATTGAGTGAGAAACCGCTTTGCCGCTGAAACATGGCCCCAAAAGATAATCTTACAGCTGTTCTTTATGGAATCAATGATTTAAGACTGGTAAGTAATATTATATAATTTAGATTTTAGTTCTAAACTAAGATTTTGTTAGATTACCTATTTTCGATTTTTTTTATGAAAATAATTTGAAGTTTAAGTTCTTAACGCAAAAATTATGGATATAATAGAAATGTTTATGTTTTAAATCTCAACGTACATGGATGTGTAATTTTATTTAATTATTAATATTTATGTGACTGGTACTAATAATATTAATAAGTTCATTTGGTAAAAAACGATACTGAACTGATCTTTTCGGCTATTTCGCAACAAGATCAATATTTTAGATAGGTATACTTTAATTAAACTCAACAGCAGTGTTGTATTTAGAATGCTTTTAATGCTGTCTTGGGGGGGCGGCAAACATTTATTTTTGCGACTAAAAAAAAAGTGATTGCTTTTTGTTTGTTAACGCTTACTAACAAATTAAGACGATTACTTAGAAAAAGAAAAGTTATATAATAATGCATGGTAAAATAATTTTTAGTTTCAAACATTTTGCTTGGATTATTAGGTCTGTGGGGGAGGTGAGCATTTCCTACATACGCCACTGATAAAGGGCGGCCTGAAGTATTGTAATCATGAAAAATCATCCTCCCAGATTTTTTAAATCTTTACCTTTCAAGGTCTCTAGACGCCGAAAAACATTTTAGTAAAAAATCCAGTACCGCCAAACAAAATGACGGCCTAATGAAATGTTAAAAAAATGATTACTGAAAAACTATTTATCCAATTTACCTCAAATTTTGCAGAAAAATCAGATTTTACTTAAAAATCAATACTGGTAAAGTTTTGGTACGAATCCAAGATAGCGACACAAAATGGCGACTTAATAAAATTTTTATAAATTCATACTGAGAAAACTACGTAATAGATTGATTTCCAATTGTGTAAGAATTAATTGTGGTGTAGAGATGAACTGGTAAAATTGTGGTACGAATAAAATGTTTAAAAAATCAAAGTAAAAAAATCTTCTTGTTCATTTGACTTCAAATTTTACAACAAAATTTCACTATGTCGGAACAAAACAAATTAAAAAAATCAAAGTAAAATCTGCTATTCAATTTTTTTTTAATTATGCCCAAAAATCAGTAGGTAGAAACTGATAAAATATTGGTACAAGTCCATTATGGTGGAACAAACTAATGTTACAAATAAAAATATTTGAACTGTATACAGGGTTACTCACGCTCGGTGGCCAGTATCTGAAGAACCGATGATTACTTTGAAAATATGGCTCTGGCCATAGATAAGCATAAACTCTCTTTTTAAAATGTTTTAAATCATATCCGTTTTCTAAATGAAATATCATTGTATATTATTGCATTCTTGTATTGGTCTGAATATTCTAAACATTTTTGTGTTATATTTCCTATACCTAAACTCAGCTGTTTTTGAGAAAACTGCACGTGCCTTTGTTTAAGACTATTGCATATTGCAAAGAAAAATTGCAGCATGTAAAACGGCCTTTAGTTTCTAATTATCTATTTCCCCACATGAATTTCTGGTTTGATGGGAAGTGTTAAAATTTGACATTTCCTGTCAAAGTAGAAATTGGGAGAAAGAAAACTAAAAACTAAGATGGAAAAGTGCAAACACTTTTGTTGCAATTTAAGCTGTTTGAAAGTTACAGAGCTTTAAAGGATCAAGAATGTCAATTTTCAACCGCCATTTTCTCAAAAATAGTTGAATTTAACTATAGAAAAAATAACACAAAACGTGTTTAGAATGTTCAGGGCAATACAAAAATGCAATATTATACAGGACATTCTATTTAGAAAACGGATATTGGCACCGGTTTAAGACAGAAGCGGCAGCACAGCACAATTTAAAATATTCTAAAAAGAGAATTTATATTCATCTATGGCCAGAGCCACATTTTAAAAGTAATATATTCATTGGTTCTCCAGACACTTCTAATAGTCTATAGAACGTGAATAACCTTGCATATGTGTTGCTAAATGCCTATGTGCGGAACAAAATTGGGTCTCACTTCACTATTCCAAATAAAATTAAAAATTCATAATTTTATTATATAACTTATTTTCGATTTTTTATTCTCTGGATATGAACCATAGAACGGTTTAATAAAAAAATATGATTTATTTAATTTTATTATCAGTTTTGGAATATATTCTTATCTGCTTTTGATTACGTCTATTTTTCATAATAATTATTGCTATTCTTTTATACATTAATTGGTATTACGTAATCCACAGGTTTTATAGTGTTTATTTCATGATTGTTCCTAATTAAAACAAACATATTTTTAAACCAGTTGGCATTTTATTTTTATTTTACACACCCACCTGATATGCATATTTGCCTATTTAAATGAAAAACTGGTATACATTCTTCCACCTTTATCTCTCCATAGATTTATTCAATTAAAACTAATGACAGATTAGAAAACTTATAAAGTATAATTTAAACGTCCTATAGTTTTTACTTTCCTCATAAAAGGGAGTATTGTAATCTTGAAAAAATCATCCTCTCAGATTTTTATAGATCTTCGCGCTTTAGGGTCCCTAGATGCCAAAAAAATGTTTTCTCAATTCCGTTGGCCTGTCTGTCTGTCGGCTTGCCTATCTGTCCGTTTGTTCGCGGGGTAGCTAAAAAACTACTTATCCGATTGACTTAAATTTTTGATCACAAATTAAAGGTCATATGGGGATAAAATTGTAATATTTTGGTAAAAAAAAATGCAATATAGCGGAACGAAATAATGTAGTTCTGTCTGTCGGTCTGTCTGTCATTTCGGGCATAGCTAAAAAACCTGGTAACATTTTGGTAAGAATTCAATATAGCGGAATAAAATGGCGGACTGGTGAAATGTTAAAAAATATTATTAAAATATAATAATTACGTTTACCTCAAATTTTGCACAAGAATCAAGTGTTATATATAATCAAAGACGGCGGTTTAACAAAATATTCAAAAAATCAGCCTGAAAAAACTACTTACTAGATTAGTCTAAAATTGTGTGTAAGCATTAGGTGTGATATAAAGATGAACTAGTGAAACTGTGATACGAATTAAAGATGGCGGAAGAAAATAACAGCCAAATATATTGTTTAAAAAATAAACGTCAATAAACTTTCTTATTCAATAGACTTTAAATTTTGCACAAAAATTAAATGTGATATAGGGATAAACTGGAACATGGGCTTAAAAGTGTAAAAACTACTTATTCAATTTATTTTAAATTACGCCTAAAAACCAAGTGTGGTATATTTAGGAACTGGCAATTATTTTAGATATCTATTTTTAGAGACGAAATGCTAGAGAATTGACGAAAATATATTCGCTTACAAGAGAATAAAACTACTATGTTAATTAATATATGTGATTTTTTTTAAAGGAAACTGGTACTAAGAGACCACAATAATTTATTGGTAACTAAAGCAATTGATTGTAGGGGAATACTCAATAATTTTATTAAGAAAATTTATACATGACCCAAAAATGATAGATTTTATTAGTAATTTTCCTATTAATATTTTTCTAGACCTACCCTTTGCAAAGGAAATCCAATTTCCAAAACTATAAGCACCTAAAATGTATTTAGAATATGTAGTTATATAAAATTTGCATTAAGAGAAGAAACATAAAAAGATAACAATTTATAGTTATAATTTACATAAATTATTTTTTAGTTGCTATATTAATTAATTAACTTCTTAACGGTACCTATAATAGGGAGTACAAAATATGCATATACACTGTGGGACAAATTAAAATACTTTTTATACCTTGATAACTCTTTGATGTGTAATTCAATTTCCAAATTCTTAGGAATGTGATGAAACAATTTAATTTCGAAATATACTACTTGCATATACTCGTTGATCTGCTCTCCTCCTTGATAAGGCAACAATTCTTTCTTTTCTACGACCTCGCTAATGCAACCGTCTTTCTAATTTTCTTTTTTGTTTGTTCGTGAATCGGTTGTGAGTTACGGAGTGGGTTCCTTTCTGCCATGCTAGGTAAATTTTTTTCTGGGGGTGATTCAAAATTTGGAAATAGTGGTGCAAAATTATCACAATTTATTGATATAAAAATTTTGGAAATCAGTTGAGTGGGGAGGGGGGTTCTGGTTAAAGCCCCTTTCTCGCAAGCTTGATAAAACTTTTGAGGGAAGAGTGCAAAATTTGGAAATTATGGTGCAAAATTATCCTAATTCAATGGTAAAACTTGTTGAATAGGGGGCTAATTTGACCAACCATACTACTTGTAGTCTATATTTACTACCTAAACTAAACCATAGTAGTTTGACTTTATAATTTAAAATATCTACAAAAGTTCATTTCAAAAAGCTTCCAAATAGAATACAGCACTTATATACATATATATATATATATATATATATATATATATATATATATATATATATATATATATATATATATATATATATATATATATATATATATATATATATATATATATATATATATATATATATATATATATATATATATATATATATATATATATATATATATTTAATTCAATTTTAATTGGATCTTAACTTTTTGTTACAGGAGCAAAGACCAATACCAGTGCCGAAAGATGACCGTAAGTATTAATTTTTTTAACATAATAAAATCAAATATAAAGTAATTTTGTTAAAACAAATACTAGATGAGGTCCTTGAGGACAGTTCTTTTTATATAGAAGAAAAATAAGTATTAATATAAAAATTAAATCGAATTTGACATCCGAATTTAATACACTTGTTAGGTACGCCATGTAGAGCCACAACGTTTGTCCAATTGTATATATGTATGTATTTATGTTTTTCTAATAGTATTACAGTTTGTTTTTTATCCAATGTCCTATATTTGTCTGCAATAATTATACTAGAAATAATAAAAACATACGATACTTTTAATACTTTAAAATTTAAAGGTAAAACTAATTTACTAATTAATTAAACAGTTAATAATATATATATATATAAAACAGTTTTAAACTAATGTCTCTAAAAATTTAGACTATACGATTTTACATGTCATTATTTGCTATAGACTGACTACCTACTTACGTTTATTTTGTTAGGTCATACATCTTCATTACAACTACATTAACAATTTTATATTTACACAAACCAACACTAAATGCATAAACAAATAATATAATTTATGTATCAAATTATGGTACCTTATTAATTAGCTTAGTGTAGTTTGACAGGGTTATAGTAAAAAAATGTTTATTTGCGATTAGGATTTGTAATGGACTTTAAATAATAACAACCTGAAATTTTTATTAAATTTAAAATTCATGCTCGGTTTTTCATTATTTATTGCCAACTTCGATAAAAACAGCGTACAATATTTTATCAGCTAAAAATATACGGGTTATGTCATTACTGATATTTCAAAAATGATGTGAAATGCTAATTGACTAAAAATTTCCACTGTGATAATGAATGATTGTTCGGTTGTTTTGGAGTAATTTATCGAATTATTTGTTTACTGTTAAAGCATATATAGTTTTTATATGTAAGAATCTCAGTGTTGGATTAAGGGGTAATAGTGCCAAACACTATGTTTAGAAAATGGAAAATTCTGGAGAGTACTAAGTAGAGATTGCAATTCCGCAGCTTCTTCAATCTCGCAGGATTGAGATGCGGGATTGATCAATCCCGCGCGCGATCCCGCATAGTTAACATAATTATATAATTACATTAATACAACATGTTTTTACCATTAACAGAACTTTTATTAGACATTTAAAATAATCAAATATCAATAGTTATTTCGTAAGAAGTAACAGTATTATGTACTAGATATAAGTAATAATTAAAGTACTTTTTATTAAAAATAATCAGTTAAGTTACTTTTTATAACAATAATCAGACCTGTGGGATCTGCTGATACGCATTTGACTGATGCGAGATCTCACAGGTCCAAAAAATGGTGTGATCCCGCGGGATTGCGGGATCCCGTTTTGCAGGATTGCAATCCCTAGTGCCAAGTCTCTTTCAGAAATGATAAAATGTAATTATGTAGGTTTGAATACAAAATAAATCTATATTATTTTTATTTACATATTTTCATATCATGTCACTAAATTGAGGCATACATAAAAAATCAATTTCAAGAAGCTGTGCACATTATTGCCAATCTCAGCTTCAATTTATTCACGTTATAAATACAATATCTATTACACTTTATTGGGGTGTGACTATTATTTGCAATTCATGTGGAGGTAATTTCTTTATTCTCCAACTCTTCAAATAATCCGCCCTTGGATCCAGTTATTTATCAAGACTAATACTGGACTAGGTCAGTTTTCTATATATACTCTAAGCTACACATTAGCTTTTCAGGAAAGCTATCAATATTATTGGTGATGTAAATATCGGAAAAATCTTACTTCTCGTAAATATTGGTAATTTTATATTCGATTTGACTCTTTTCTACACATAAACTAATACTATTAACTATGGGTTATGTGGCTCGACAAAGACCACATCACATACTTCTAGTTCGTCCTAAGAGAACGAAACAAATCAGACACTTTATACCGGCCATTTCCCGAAATTCCGTTTACCGCATGGGGGCTACCATATTTGGGTAACAACTTTCGGCTCTTGCTTTTATTGTCTGTAACTACTTTTCTAGTCAATACTACTGTTTGTCTGATTTCGTATTTTATTGCTCTTCCTATCGCATATCTGCCCTTATTATCCAAATGTGAACTAAGTATTTTCTCTACAGATCCCTGTCAGGTGCTTTCCTGTTCGCTACAATGGGACTATCCTCCATTGCACAAATCATTACTCATTATATCTATCTCTCATTTCCAGGCTAAAATCGGAACAAAGTCAGGCTTTATCTGACAGTACAACAAATTAGTAAACCAGTTTTGCCTCAAATAACTGAAAAATAATATTAACAAAGAATAATTAATATAGAGCTAACCAGTAAACTATGATTATTTCGAGAAACACTGCTCAAGGCTCAATCTCAATGGCTTGAAGCTGGGTTATTTAATTATTAGATAATAATATATGAGCTAATTTAAACTTTTCTTTAGTCTAGCATTCTTATCCACCAATTTTTGAACAATCCCTCCGCTGCTCTGTAAGTGACTTTTTTCAACACATAATAAATGTACTAATTAATAATCTAAATAGAAAAATCACATACCATATGACAACGATGCGAGCATTATGTGTCAAGCTTCGAGAGAGCATTCACACACTTTCTGTCTCCAAAACATTACGAAAAATACTGTGATCCTGTAGTGTTGATTATTCATCCGTGGAAACTGAATCATTCGACAAGCTCCCTTGCATAAATTATTTGATATAATTTAATTTTTTAGTTTAGTTAGTAATTTTTATTAAATAAGTTCTGATTAAATTCAACCAACATTTTTGGTTGAGTACGATATTTAAATGGGCTGGTTTTAAGATTGTTTACATTCTTTATTTTTGGTCTGTGTTGCTGCTCAGAGAAACAATTCGTAGGTTTATGGAACATCTATAGCTTAATCTATATCTACGTAATTCATTAAAAGCAACATATTAAATAAATAATAAAATATAGTTAGCCACTTACCATCCAAAGAAGTACAGAATGGCATAGCATTCCGTACTATAACTTATAAATACAATGCAAATTTTAAGCAAAATATTTTTATAACTTTTCATGAATATTAATTATTGATTTCTATCGAGTAATAACTGGCCATTCAATCCATATCATTAATAATTAATGGGCAACGTGTTACGTTAATATTTATGATTATTATTTGGTTATTTAAACACCACTTAACTAGAGTTTTTATCAGGATACAAACGAAAAAATTATATAGTTACAACAATCCAATCCAAAATATATGAAAAAAATCTGCTTTAGTAGTTTAATGAAATTATTAAACCTACTCATTATCTGTGGTCTATGAATTACGAAACATCATCACACATTTATTAGATTTTAAATAATCTTTGGGGTCTATCATAGACATAGCGAAAGCAAAATAAGAGGTGAGAGCTCAGAAATCATAGTCAACACCAAAAAAATAAGACATGACACTTTCGGTCAGTATTCTGTAAAGAGTGAAAAGGAACTCATTATATCCATAGAACCTAGGCCACATTGGATCCTTCTACATTATATCTGGTGGCACCTCTCACTTTGATAGTTTAAAAAAAGAGTATTTCACCATTCCAATGCGTCATATTAAGTCTTAGACTCTTACAACTTTTCCTAAGCTTTGTTTATTTCCTCACTTACTACGTTGTTTTTTCCATTTCTTGACATTCGTTCAATTTTGTTTATTAACTTAATTTTTCTACAGTATTATAATATGACTCTTCAATTTTTATGCGCACATACACACATACAGTTCCCTCTATTTCATCAAATGTACCACTCTAAATTTGTTTTAAATTAAAATTAATGGATCTATCAAAACCGTTTTTAAAGAGCAAATACGATGATCGTTGTAATACATTACAAAAATTAATAACTGCCTCTTATATGCAACCTTAAATTAAATTATTATTATTATATAATTATAGTAATTTTTGCATGTGTATGTAGACGTAACTCGAAAATATTTTTTTTTTTAGATTTATGTTGAGTATGTCTTTTCGGAACACAAACATATATCGTTTGGTCTCAAAAATTCCTTTTAACCGATATTTCCAGGTAACAGGCTGCAATCAAGCTTGGGGAATATAAATGACGCTTTTAGCCTCCTGTGTTTTTCCTCATTTTTTCCAAGAACCATGATGTTTAATTGATCAATTCTGTGAAAGCTTTCGTTCTAAGGCTGTTTTGGTCTATTCCAATAACACCACTGAAGAGACGAGTACTTTTTAGTTAGGTAAATTCAATTTACCTTGCAGAACAGGCCCATCGAAAATATTTCACCAACCAGCAACATTCTCCCACATCACCTGAGTATTTAAGTTGTAGTTTTTCATTATAACGACAAAACGAAAGGACAATGCAGTAAATAAAATAATTCAAAACTAAAAGCTGTTTACGTTATTACTACTCAGAAGCATAAATATCTCATTATCTTTAATTTTTTCATTTATACTCCTTCTTATAAAATTTCATTTAAATTTCTGGCGATGACCATACTAACATACAAACAAACACAGATAGGAAGCTAATAAAAGAGTGGTAAAACGACCTTTCAAATCCTGTCTCTTCTTTGTAATAGATCAGAAATCTAAAAGAACATTCTTTTTCTATCAGGATGAGAGCGATTAGGAAATCGTTGCTAGCATGTTGAAAAATACATTACAAGACCACACACAACTTTATTCGGAGATAGTAATGCATATTTAATTTTAAAATGAACAAAACTGATAAAAATAGTAATTTGTTAGATAGCATATTAGCATTTTTGCAGTTATGAATAGCAAATTTAGGCAGAGTGTAGAAGTACCACACTGATAACTTGTAAATTAAAATCTGTCATATATATATGTATATATATATATATATATATATATATATATATATATATATATATATATATATATATATATATATATATATATATATATATATATATATATATATATATATATATATATATATATATATATATATATATATATATATATATATATATTATATATATATATATATATATATATATTATATAAGATTTAAACACCTGCATGTTTGAACCTTAAAACCTAGGTAATAAGGTTTTGCAAATAGCAACTAATGATTTAGAAATACAAATACTTTACTGTATCATTAACATACTCTATGATTAATTTAAAACAATATGTGCCAAAACTCTGAAGAGCTCTGGAAGAATGTTTATAGGTCGCAGTTTGCAAAATCTTGTAAATAACAAAATGGTTGAACAGCGGCAAGCCTCTCTTCCTTTTTAGAGAGCAACAATTTTTGAGAAGATTACCCAAGTTACAAAATATATTAATGAAAATATAGTATCTTCAAAACCAAGATGCAGTAAATACCGGGCAGAATACATTTATACTGTCAGGTCCAGTTCACAGTCACAGAAATTGCGGGGGTGAAATATTTTACGTGATATTGGTTTTGTATTTACTGCATCTTGGTTTTGAGCATACTATAGTAGGCTGAAACTACGATATTAAGCTTAATATTATCAAACCCAGTTAGTTCCTGATTAAATTTTAGTCATAGCCTAACATTATTCTCACATATAAGTCTAAATTGCTCAGCAAAATAATTGATTTCATAATAAGGAACTAAATCTGTATAATATTGGAATCGATCTGAACTATACATCAGTCAATATCGACAAAGCTATTATTTATTTTATCAGATATTTAATTGTGTAGGTACTTCAAATTTACAGCTAGTTTCTGCGACGTACCTCAATACTCGAAAATCTGGCTTAAACAAAATCTCACTTCTTTGCATAAATTTTTTTTGTAATTTAAAAAGAGCCCGGGTACAACCACGAGAGCATAGCATCAAGTTGCCTTTAATTTTAATCAAATACGGCGTGGTTATAGCCTCTGTCAAAAGTAATGAGTATATATTTAGGTAAATTTTATCTAATTTTAGATCCTCAAAAACGGTTTATTAGGTCTTTTTGAAAATAGCATGGTAAAATTTAGATATTTTCAGAAAGATAGCTACAATTTAGGGTGCAAAACTTTCCCCAATTTTGTAAAATATCTTTAAGAAAATTTGCTGTCATTCCCAGTTTATGAGTAATGTCGATATTCGTTTGATAAAAGTACTACTCGATAAGCTTTTTTTGGATGAGTTGTAGCAACGAAGTGCTTGCCTGTATAGGCCATGATTTTTTGACCCTTTCGCAGGTTTTCAGTTTACTGGCTCAGATTTTCTAAATTTTGTATGCTTTTATGGTAGTATATATTTAACGTAGGGTGTATAACAGTAAATACGAATTTCTCTATTGTCCTGTTCGGATAAGTTGCAAAGGCTATAATATATTACAGTAGGGCAATACGTATATATAGGATCATTTATTTCTTAGAAATTCTGCTTTAAGAGCTGTGAGCCTTTTTAAAACATCTCAATATAAGACATCGAAAATTTTGTTTTCGCAGCTATGAATTTTTCAATTTTCTTTTTTTCTACTAGAATTTTTTTAGAATTATAAGTGTCGATTTGAGATCTTTGGTAATAAATAGGAATAGTAATAAAAAAAATCTAATCTTTCAGAATTTCTCCTAGTCTTATTATTTTGACGGGTTTGACTATTCGATAAGATTTTTTGACACTTTGGCAGGTTTTTTATATACGAGTAAAGCATACATTATGTTATACAGGGGCAGTAGTTAAATATTTTTGTATAGAAATTCTGGTTTAAGAGTTGTAATTTGTTTCATAGTATCGGTGTAAGACATCGATTTAGATATTTGGTAATAAATGGCCGACATTTGGTTTTCAGCTGTGAATTTTTAATTTTTTTGCTTTACTGAAACATTTGAAGGATTCAAAGTATCGATTTGGATTTTTCGGTAACAGATAACAGGATTTTGAAAGCGTAATTTATTAAAAAATATATATTTTGACGGCTGCCAAAAAAAATTGTATTTCGGTAACATTTGAACTACTTAAAGTTTTTAAATACGATTTTCACAGTTGAAGGTACATTTTAGGAGCGTAATAAATAAAAAAATATTTTCTCAAAAAAAAACGTCTTTCCCGTAACTTCTAAACTACCCAAAAATTATTCGCTACAGTTTTCAAAAGTTCCATGTAAGTTTTACTGGCGTCATTTATTAAAAAAAATTGACAGCTTTCAAAAAATGTTTTTTCCTGTAACTTCTGTACCACTTACAATTTTTAAATGTAGTTTTTATAGTTCCATCTAACTTTTAGTGGGGTAATTTATTTGACAGCTGTCTTTTTCCAGTAACTTCTAAACTACTTAAAATTTTTAAATACGGTTTTCAGAGCTTCATTTAGCGTTTAGTGGCCTAATTTATTAAAAAATATATTTTGATCGATGTCAAAAAAATTGTTATTCCCCGTAACTTTTGAACTACTTGGAATTTCTAAATATGGTTTTTACATACATCTTATTTTTTGAAGCGTAATTTATTAAGGAAAATATTTTTCATATGTACAAAATTTTTAAATACGGTTTTCACAATCCCGTGTAACTTTTTGTCACGTAATTTATTTTAGAAAAATATTTCTGCAGCCTTCAAAACTTCCTAACTTTTAAACAGCTAAATTTTTTTAAATGAAATTTTTACAGTTGTTATTTAAATCATTGCCGCAAGGTTACGATGTACCGGGTGGTCGAAATTGGTCTGTTTTAACAGAGAAAACCTATTTCCTGACTAGATAGAGCAAAACTGACTTAGGTGTCATGGGCTCGATTTCTGAGAAATGTTTAATGGCAAAAACCGCCTGCCGATATTTTCACTGCCAACTGAGATATAGGGCGTTTTTCAATTTTCGGCCATTTTGAAAATTGTCCATAACTTTTTTATTTTGCGGAATATTAACATTCTGCAAAGACATTCTAAAGGCACTTTTTTATGTGCAATCCAGTGGCGTACTCAGATTTTTTCTATAGTTGTCCGTTTTATCATAAATAGGCAAAACTTTTTTTTTTCAAATGGAAATCATAGTTGGCTATAAATTATAAAAAATGCTCGCGTTTAGCCCTTTTCAGTGATATAAAGTTGTAGGTACTTATTTTCAAAAATAACGAAAATATTAGGTGTTTTTGGTTTACATCGAAGTAGGCCTTGGAATAATGACGCGCGTTCAATATTTTGAATATATTGCTGTCAGATTACTGTAGTCTGGTGTAATTATTGCGTTTTGGTGTTATCTTTATAAAGTTGTGTTAAGTTGCTGACAAAATATGTTTGAGAATTATGAAAAGTATGATATGTTAAAATGTTACATATTATCTAACGAAGTTAAGCAGCTAGTGAATTATATTTTAATACATTTCCCGAGCGACGTCAACCGGATAACCGAATTTATCAAACATTAAAAAGTAATTTAGTAAATTACGGAAGTTTTAAAAAGTTAAGAACAAGACATTATGAACTAAAGGAAGAAAAGGAAATCCAGCAGCTAAATATAATTGGTGAGGTATTAGACCATCCTGGCACCTCCTCTCGAACATTGGCTAATATAACGAATGTTCCAAAGACCACCGTTTTAAAAATACTCAAAAAACATAAATTCAAACCGTACAGAACGAGAAGAGTTCATCAACTCCGTGAAGGGGACGCCGCTAGAAGATTGAGATTTTGTCAGTGGTATGAGCAAAAATTCATGGAGAATGAGAATTTTCCATTAAATATTATTTGGAGTGATGAATCCAGAGTAGATACTTCTGGTATATTTAATAGATATAATTCATATCACTGGTCCACTGAAAATCCACACGTAGTTGTGCAACAAGACCGGCAAGTTCGGTGTGGATTCAATATATGGGTGGGGATATTCCGAGGAAGATTTGTGGGACCTTATTTTTACGATGGAAATTTAACTGCAGATGATTATGTAAATATTTTGCGCAATATTGTCCCTTTGTTGGAAGACATACCTTTAGCTGATGCCAGAAATATCTACTATCAACAAGATGGTTGTCCCCCGCACAATGCAAGGATCACAACTGATCTTTTAAACTTCGAATTTCGAGAAAATTGGATTGGTACGTGGGGCCCCATACCTTGGCCTGCTAGGTCCTGTGACTTAACTCCCTTAGATTTTTTTTTGTGGGGAAGATTGAAGGACTTGATATTTAAAGGAAGAACCTTTCACACAAAAGAAGAATTGCAAGAGGCCACTAGGCAAGCTTTTGCATCTATTAGCCCAGTTGAACTAATAAATAGTTGCAACTCGGTACGCAAAAGATGGTTAGTTTGTATTCAACAGGGAGGGGCTCAATTTGAACAACTTCTCTAAATATATTTATCAGAAACCTATCTAACTAAATACCTAGATTTTCATAATTATTTTTTATTTTCACTTGTAGCTGTAAATAGTAGTTTAGTTTGTTAATTTTGTTCAACTTTGCTATGTAAACAAAAAAAAATAAAAAAAATTAATAATAAATAATTAAAATAACGTTAGCTAGTGTTATTTAAAGTTGTGTTTAAGTTTCTAACAAACTATAAATCTTAACAATACATAATTGAGATATTGTCATCACAAATCAAAGCCTACTTCGATGTAAACCAAAAACACCTAATATTTTCGTTATTTTTGAAAATAAGTACCTACAACTTTATATCACTGAAAAGGGCTAAACGCGAGCATTTTTTATAATTTATAGCCAACTATGATTTCCATTTGAAAAAAAAAAGTTTTGCCTATTTATGATAAAACGGACAACTATAGAAAAAATCTGAGTATGCCACTGGATTGCACATAAAAAAGTGCCTTTAGAATGTCTTTGCAGAATGTTAATATTCCGCAAAATAAAAAAGTTATGGACAATTTTCAAAATGGCCGAAAATTGAAAAACGCCCTATATCTCAGTTGGCAGTGAAAATATCGGCAGGCGGTTTTTGCCATTAAACATTTCTCAGAAATCGAGCCCATGACACCTAAGTCAGTTTTGCTCTATCTAGTCAGGAAATAGGTTTTCTCTGTTAAAACAGACCAATTTCGACCACCCTGTACATATAGCTTGTTTAAATCGTATTCTACTAAAAGATATTATCTATAGAGCTTGTCAAGCTTTAACAAAATAACTAAAATAGAGTTAAGTTTTCGTACAATACATACGTAGCTTTATCAGTATTGTATATTCATCCTATATTATGTTATATATACTTATATGTATATATAAGTATCAATAAAATATGTTACGTTCCCTCTTGACTACCTATTACTAGTTATTTGCGTTTACTCACATAAACAAAAATTTGTAAATTAGTCGAAATTTCTTCTTACTTATGTCTTATGACGTATGGTTGCAATCTAACCACTTTTCTTTATTTTATAAGTCTACTCAAAATTGGACAATCATCTTGTCTCACTTGTCTCGCTGCCTTATTTGGTACAATGCAGGACTAAACAGTTGACTGAAGATAGAAGCGTAGAGCATGCTTAGTACAATACACGACATTTACGATACACGCTTTATTTTTAGTCAATTATTTAGGCCTGCATCATGATAAATGTGGCGGCGACGAGGCAGTATTATGTATCCAGTTTTAGTGCATTTTAATACAAACTTGTCATTAAAAAGTGCTTTTTTATTATTTAATTTTATTCATTTGGCATGTAATCATATTTAATTTTAATTCCCTAAGATGAAGAAATGAAAAATCTAAATAGTGCCTATCCTAGTTCGTTAGTTAATTTGTAAACACAAAGATTGAGCTAGAACACTTTTTGATTTATTATTTACTTATTTTCTAACTCAGTGCCTTCAGTGAATGAATCATTGGTACATTTTTATGTCAAACATATAATATACTTACTTAATCTCAACTTTGGCGTTTTTAGTAGACTTTGAATACGCCTACAGATTTTCTCCGAGTTGATATCACTCCAAGTATTGCCAGTACTCGGCAAGAGCGGTTTTACACACTTACTTGGCAATCTCTTTAAAACATAAATTTGTATTCCGTGGGTATTATATTTAAACTCAACTAAGTGAAATTAAAATTAATTTGCAACTATTGCACTTGTTTCAGAGGTTCTTTTACAAATGGAATCAGTTGGTATTTGTGGTTCTGACGTCCATTACTTAGTAGAAGGCAGGATTGGTCCTTTCATTGTTACTCAGCCTATGATTATAGGTAAGTTATAAATAAACTAGCTATAGGTACAAAAACTGCTTTTGAATTTTCATATATATAAAATTTGTATTCGAATTTCAGGCCATGAAGCGTCAGGTACAGTTGTTGAAATAGGCAAAAACGTAAAAGATCTAAAACCAGGTGACAAAGTTGCTATTGAACCAGGTGTACCATGTAGACTTTGTGCTTTTTGCAAAAGTGGAGACTATCACCTTTGTCCAGATATCTTCTTCTGTGCTACTCCTCCTGATGATGGAAACCTTAGTCGATATTATGTTCATACCGCTGATTTTTGTCACAAGTTAGTAAACATATACTTATATAATATAAATTAATATAAAAAATAAATCAAGAACATAAAATAACTGTACAACTCCTGTCCAAATGATTGAACAGAGAATCTCGAAATAGTGAATCATTTAAAATAGTAAAAATATTTTTTAAACCACTGCTGTAAGATATTTTTGTCAACTAGCGCCATCATTATTTAATAAATATATAGTTATTTTACTAAATTTTTAATAAATTAGTAATAAAATATAATATTTAAGTTTGTTTTTCATTGACATTGTAGTTTTCAGTTCTAGATACTAACTAATGTCAATTCTTAAAACTTTTGTACAGTTAAATATTTAGCTAATTCCAAAATATCAAGACAAACTTTGATTGTTAAATTTACCAAGTAGTTTAATATTGACCGATTGGGCTAAATTTGGGGAATTAATGAAAATGT
Organism: Kuschelorhynchus macadamiae; assembly: GCA_030620095.1. NCBI lineage: Eukaryota > Metazoa > Arthropoda > Insecta > Coleoptera > Curculionidae > Kuschelorhynchus > Kuschelorhynchus macadamiae. The sequence goes on along the minus strand of JAUTXW010002702.1, from coordinate 372,707 downwards.
GTGAAGTTAAGTGGCAATATGGCGTTTATAAAATTAGAGGATGATAATTAATTTCTTTCCTCATTTTAAATAGTACATTCTATATGCAATAATAAAATTTGGTCTAGGAAAATATTAAAATGGTCATGTTAAATATTTTAGACTTCCTCCAAACATGGATCTTGATGATGGAGCACTTATGGAACCTCTCTCAGTAGGAGTTCATGCTACTAAAAGAGGAAAGGTCAGAATAGGTGACGTCGTCCTTATTTTAGGAGCTGGACCTATTGGTTTAGTAACTCTGTTATCAGCTAAAGCCATGGGAGCGTCTAAAATCATTATTACAGGTAAAAATATATTGCAAGTCGATAATATATATTTTTGTATTCATTTATGTTTTTAGAAATTATGAATATATTACTACCTATATTTTCAGATATTTTGGATGTGAAACTACAGAAAGCAAAAGAACTTGGAGCTCATTTTGCAATTAAAATGGAACCAGGCCAGAGTGAAGAGGCCATTGTCGAAAAAATCAAGGAACTTCTAGAAGAAGAACCGAACAAAACTTTTGATTGCACTGGTGCTGAGCAGTGTGTTAGGATTGCACTTAGGGTAAGCATATTTCATGTTGAAACTGAAAGTCACCACATAGAAGGTCAAAAATAAAGTCAGTAAAATTCTTACTCGCCAAAAAAGTGGCAAATGATATAATGGCAAGGACCGGCTACTTGAGGTTAAAGAAAGCTTTATGCACCACGGGGAGACCCACGTAAGATCACTACCACCTTATCTCAGACGTGGTATGACGTACAAAAAGCTAAACGAAAAAGTTTCTTAGTTTAATATGAATTTTTAAATTATATTAACTTCATGTATACAGGGTATTTATATTGTTCTGACCAGGTACCAGCTTTATTATTTTAATCGAAACAACTTGTATATGTATAGATATTTTGGTAGATTTTTAAAGACAAGCTCGACTATATATAATAGTGTGGGTCTCAGATGCTGCGTTTCTGATATATTGACATTTATCTTCAGGATTTGACATATGTTTAAAATGTAACTAAGAAACTTAAATGATTTTTAAATATCTACTTGTGCCAAAAAAAATCCTAGTGTATGAGTTTTCTAATTTCAAATATTCAATTTTTTAAACGAAAAAATGGTGCAGTGTTGCCAAGTTTTGGGTTTTGATAATTTTCTTTTTTATGTAACCCCCGGTACAATATATCAATTTTAAATAGAGCTTTGAAAGACAAACTCGACGATATATAATACCATGGGTTTACGGGTCAACGTTTCTGACTTATTGACGATTATCTTGAAAACATTTTATTTGTAATCTGTTCTTTTACATAGTATTCAATAAAAATTACCTAATGAATGACAAATTCTTGCGATCTAGGGCAACTTTGTGTGTGTGTCATATTTTGCAAAATAACACTAAGATTAAATTTAAAATTCAGCTTAAGAAGAAATGTGATTATAAAAAGTATATCACTTTATTTTATTGTCTAAATACATCCAAATAAATTACCACAGAAGGCCTTATCTTGTCATGGCTAATTATCATAGAAACAATAGTATCTACTGTTTAATTTGCTAATCACTAAGTAATTTTTATTATTTTGAAAAATTGCTATTTTTATTCAATGCATCTAGTGTTCTGGTGCTTACTAGGTAAACGAAGAAATTAATAATAAAAATGTTACCTTTTATTAATTGAGATAATATATCTGGTATTGATAATCTCACATAAAACAAATAAAACTCTTCGAAGATAATTATCAAGAAGTCGGAAACAATGACGATATAAAACACACGGTATTATATATATTAATGAATTCATCTTCCAGTGCTTTCTTTAAATTTGAGATAACATAGAAGGGGATACATTTAAAAAACCAAAAATGATTAAAACTTGAAACTTTTTCTACTCCTACTATGTTAAGGAATGTCCAGTATATTATTGAATTTTTGTGCTGTTCTGAACATTCTAAACCCTTTTTGTGCTATGTTTCCTACACCTAAATTCAACTGTGAATGTTGAAAATTGACATTTTTGACCCTTTGAATTTGCAACAAAATGGATTTTACTTTCCTATCTAAGTTTTTAATTAACTTTTTCCCCATTGCAATTTCAGGAGACGTCAAAATTTGAGATTTCCTGTTAAAGCAGAAATTGATATCAGATAGATAACTAAAAACTAAGACAGAAAGGTACAATAAATTTCCTTGCAAGTTAAGTCATTTAGGAGTTACAGATATAATCTATAGATCATTCCATTAACCAAACGACTGTTGCCACCGCTTTAAGGTAGAAGCGGCGACACCGCACAATCTAAGATATTTTAAAAAGATAATTCATGTTCATCTATGTCTAGAACCAAATTTTCAAAGTTATCTATTCATTGTTTCTCCAGATACTTCTAATTGGCCACTGACCGTGGAAAACCCTGTGTATTGTTGGTCTTTAGCAGATCTACTGAAATATCTATAAATATACGAGGTATTCCATTTAAAATAAGAAAGTTGTAATGTAATTTAAAAACTCAAATTAAACCAAGAAACTTTTATATTTAACTTTTGTTTCTATGACTTACAACTTCTGAGATAAAGTAATAGGTCCTACGTGGGCCATGTTGTACGTTTACTGTAAATACTTAAACACTGAATTTGTACAGGGTGGGCATTTTATTAGTGGCCTATAACTTTTCTCCGAAATTACCAAAAAAAAAATGTTACTACAAAAGTTTCTTTGTTTTAAACATTTTTTTTAATAATTTGAATTTTATTAATACAGGGTGACCGAAAAGTGCTGCACCGACTTCAAAACTAGAATTGTATATGGGACACTTTATATATTTTTACATTTTTAGATTCCTTGGGAGAAATAAAAGTAACTTTTATAAGAACTCCCTATTCGATTTTGTGTCATTTAGACAGAAATTAGGGTTATGTATTTTTTTAGCAAATTTATGGCCTCAGCAAACAGCGTCTTTGTGCAGCTGTTAGTTCAGATTACTTAATCACATTTTAACCACAACACACATTTATACAGGGTGTCTCAGATCACTGGACATTTTTTTATATACTCAATTGGCAATTTCCAATTTTTTTTAAATAGGTCACCCAATAAAACCATAAACAATCTACATAGGCAATCTAAGCCATAAATTTATACTAAATTGGAATCAGTGGTAGATTATTGAACTCGCAGACTATACTGCCAGCCGTAAAATTAATCAATATAGTATTTTATTTTTACAAACTCCTATTCCGTCAGCTTTACTCTTGTTAATATCTTAAAATTATCTCTTATATCTGGATTGTTTTGTCATATTTAATTTAATTTTTTTAACGATAAGTGGATTAGCAGATTTAATTTGAAAAAAAGACACCTTATCTTTGTACCACTCTGAAGTTATTCTTAACAGTGCTTGTAACTTTTTAAAAATTACTATACAAAAATCAGGATCTGGTTATAAATTTGAGAATAAGGGGGCCTCATCTTGTGAATATAGATATAAACTTTTTTGGTTTAAAAAAAAAGTTTGGTATAGTAAAAACATATTCATAAAATGTATGTAGGTGATGTAGATAAGAATTTACTTATTTTCTTTTTACAGGGTGGGCATTTTATTAGAGGGCTATACCTTTTCTCAGAAACTACAGACTTTAGAAATTAGTATAAAAGTTTCTTGGTTTTAAACAATTTTTCTTGATTATTAGAGTTTTATTAAAACAGGGTGTACGAAAAATGCTGCACCGACTTCAAAATTAGAATTTTAAGGGGGACACCCTGTATATTTTTACATTTGTAGATTCCTTGGCAGAAATAAAGGTAACTTTTATAATTCAAATTTTGTATCATTTAGACAGAAATTAAGGTTATGTATTTTTTTTAGCAAATTTATTCTCTCAGCATACAGCGTTTTGTGCAGCTGTTAGTTCAAATTATTTAATAAAATTTTAACCACAACTATATATATATATATATATATATATATATATATATATATATATATATATATATATATACCTCTACCTAAATCTAATAGTTAACAAAATATTTAGAAATATATAGAAGATTACAACTAATTAACGCTGTCTATAATGTAAAGCCGTAAAGGAAATTGAAAGAATTATTCAAGGATATAAATTTAAAGAATAATCGCGAAAAAATACAGCAACTCCTAAATTAAATCTAAGTAATAGACTAAAGTAAGTTTTTAATATGCCCTCCATTTTGAATAATATAGGTAGTATAAACGGCCTCTAAATGTTATACTGATACTTCTTTGCACTTCGTTTACCATAGTAGGTCTTTGTTTATATACAATATCCTTTAATGTTCCCCACAAGAAAAAATTTAGGGAGGTAAAGTCTGGACTTCGAGCTAGCCACGAGATCGCTCCATTTTCCCCTATCCAACGGCAAAGGTTGTAATGTTGGTTTAGAAAGTCACTAATATTGTTCCCTCTGTGGTACGGAGCGCCATCTTGTCATATTAATCGATCACGATCGCAAGTCGGTATCTCATTTTCTATTAGCGGTTGTATTTCATTTCTTAGCATGTCTAAATACTTTCTAGAGTTCAAGTTTCTTTAAAGAAAATTGGTCCCATAATCCTTGATCGATAAATTCCGCACGACACCTTCACGGATCGTCTTCCTTGCCATTTCACTACCAAAATGTTTTTATTTTTATCACTCCAATAATGCGTACTTTTAAAATTTACTGCCAATGTTTGGAAAATAGACTTATCAGTCCACATAATATTTTAGCAGAACGCAAGAAGTATCAGAGAAGCTGTAACCTACTTAAATGAAACCATTTTTGTGTCCAATGCTATACAACATTTAGAGGCCGTTTATACTACCTATATTATTTAAAATGGAGGACATATTAAAAACTTACTTTAGTCTATTACTTACTATTACTCTATGGCCATCAGTGTTGAATATGTGTTAATGCAAAGATCGATTATACTCCGAATAGACAATCCAACAAATAAACGGAAAATACGAGTTTACTAATAAAATGCATTTTATTAGTAAACTTGGGGTCTATCGGAAGATTTCCGCGGTCTTGATTGCCAGCAACCCGGCCTTAGTTGAGCGCTCTAGACTCTACAGACATAATAGTGCTAGTTGCATAAATATAGAAAATTATAAATTGTTCTCCTTCCTACTATTCATTTTAAATAGTCATAATAATATTTGTTCGCATGAGTTGCTTTCAGCTTTTGTTAGGATACATTTTTTCTTCAAATTTAAGCGTTGTTTCTTTTAGGTAACGAAAAGTAAAGGAATAGTGGTTTTAGTTGGAATGGGTAAATTTGAACAAACGTTACCATTATCCAGTGCAATTATCCGGGAAGTTGACATCAGAGGAGTTTTTAGATACAACAACGAGTAAGTATTTTTAACGCATTTTAAGCGTTGTATTCAGTTTCACTAGATATAATATTTTATTTTCATTTTTCGAGTGTATTGATGTTTTAAAAATATTTATTTTAAATTAGATATGTGATGCACGCATACGGAATTTTACCGTTTACGGTACGAAATGAAAATTCAACAATAATCAAGAATACAAACGAATAATATGTGTTGCAAACAAATTTGAGCAGTCTCCGGTAGTAATGTAATAGTGTTTTTTAAGAGTTATTCATAACTGAATACTTGGATTCTAGTTCTTAATTAAAAAATACACACACATAAAACATTGTAATAAACTGATTTTTCAACATTTGAAAAAGTTAAAATGTCATGAGCAAAACTTACCTGAAGAGCAAAGTTGTGATGAGAGCGACCATGAGGTTTAAACTAAATAAAGATATTTATCTAGTCTTATTTTTAAACAATATTGTCTTGTTTCAGCACTCGCTTGTTTTCTTAAAGTTTATATTGAATTAATAATTACCTAAAATATTTTATTATAAAACTATACCCCGTATTCACTAAAAAGATTTAAGAGTTAGACCAGGTATAGTTGCCATGGTACTTAAAACTCCTAGTTCGCCAGTTATGTTTTGCTTATGTCACTGTCATTTTGCAATTGTGATATTTAGAAAAAGTATTTGTTCAATTGTTGAAAATGTCATCTTAAACCTGTAACTGTCAAGTTAGACATGGTCTAAATTTAAACCTCTTTAGTGAAAACGGGTGTGGAAATTTGCGAAACTTTTGAATTTCTGAAATTGAAATTATATTTTTTACCAACAACTATTATTATATGTAAAACGAGTTGGCATGTAGTAAAATAATTTCCTGCATTATTCAAACATAGATCATTCTTAGAATTCTGAATACCCAAGTAAAAAATTGAATAAAATCAAAATAAAATTCAATTTTTAGACCATTTATATAATTAATAGTTTTGAAGTTTATGGTTGCCAGTAATTAATGTATTATACACCACTGAACTTAAACCCCCGTATTCACTAAAAAGGTTTAAGCGTTAGACTAGGTCTAGTTGCCATGGCATTTAAAACTATTAGTTCGCCAGTTATGTTTCGCTTATGTCACTGTCATTTAGTAATTGTTACATTTAGAAAAATTATTTGTTCAATTGTTAAAAATGTCATCTTAAACCTATAACTGTCAAGTTAGACCTGGTCTAAATTTAAACCTCTTTAGTGAATACGGGTGTAAAATTTTTAATAAAAACCATTATTCAAATATATTGTATGAGTAACACGAGAAGAAATTGTATTAGATTTAGTACATGTAGTTTGTAAAGATTGGCATTTTGTTGTTTCAGTTATCCAACAGCTATTGACATGGTTGCTACAGGTAAAATTAGCGTAAAACCTTTAATCACTCATCACTACAAGATTGAAGATACTTTAAAGGCTTTCCACAAAGCCAAAACCCAAGAAGGAAATCCCATAAAGATTTTGATTCACGCTAATCCCAACTGGAAGCCATCTTAATTTTTCTACATTTAAATTAAATAGTAAAAAAATAATTCATAATGCACTACGTAAGTGAAACGTAGAACAAGTACAACTTATTAAAGAAAGCACATATTGTATTTTCTTCTATACTTAATTAATAATTTTATTTTGTTGTAAACATTGTTGTTTAAAGACATAACCTTTATTTTTGTAAATAAAATAATAAACATCCATTTTAATGTCAGATGTCTTTTATTGGTTGCTTTTGTTTATCAATTGCTTATTGTAATTGTAAATTTGGCTACGTAAAGTAAACTGAGTAGACTTCTAAACAAAAAGTAATAAGTCTTGCAAAAAATTTCTTATAATACACATGACGAGGCCCCTGTATATTTAAACAGGACCCTCGTCTCGAATACTTTTGAAACACAAATATATACCTAACTGATAAATGTTATTACAATTTTAATAAAATAAAACTTAAAAAATACTAACATTGTAAATAAACCATACAACGGATATAAATTAATATATACCTGGTGTAGACAAGATAAATGTATATATATATATATATATATATATATATATATATATATATATATATATATATATATATATATATATATATATATATATATATATATATATATATATATATATATATATATATATATATATATATATATATATATATATATATATATATATATATATATATATATATATATATAATTCTGCTTTCTCCAAAAATATTATTGGAGTTATAAAACTTTTAACATTGTTCAAGGTTGCCAAAAACTAAAATTGCCTGAAGAGAAAACTACCCATAAGTTTAGTTTTAGAGCAAAGTACCATAAGAGAATTATTGTGAGTATTATGAGGTGTGATAAAATACTACATTTCATAAAAAATTTAAATCTAAATGCAATGTACGAGGTATACAAAAAGTTTTATTTGACAATATCGTATAAAAAAATAAACTAAGAATGAACAATGAACAAATTATGTTTCCATAACGTGAAGATCGGCAAATGTGGTCTTCATCCACAAAGCAGAGAAGAAAGACTACAGCGCACCTAAATCCTTCGGAGCAATTAGCTTGCGGTTTTTCCTAATAAAAACTTAGATGGTAGGCAAATGCCTAATAGAGGACACTCTTATAGAGTATCCAATATACAGGAACCAACATGCATACAGCATACTCCCAGATACTGACACATAAAGCAGAAAAGGCTGTAGCAGACAAGGAAGTAGGACTCTCACCCTTCTTCTATGTGGAAGATGACTTTGATAAAGCCAGGATATCAACTATCAGCTCGTCTGGTGAGCTGGGTGAAATCTGCGCTTCAAAGCCGAACGATTAGTGCTTCCATGGGAGACTGCCAAGTTGAAGCAGGGGTGCGAGGCGGCTACCTTTAGGGGAGTAACACCTCGAAACGTCTCTTGTACAATCTAAGGGTGAACGAATGCAAGTGGAGTGTAGGATAATTGAACAATGGTGCACCGTGTCGCGACTCTCAGTCAATCCAAACCAAGACAGAGCTTAAACTCTTTACCAGGAAATGGAATTTAGTAAGATTTACATTACGAAACTCGTACCAGAAACCTCAGTCCCTACAGCAGAAAGTCAAATATCTCGGGGTGGTTATGGATAGTTGAATAGGTAACCAATAAATCAATGGCAATAATGTGGCAACTACGTCGAGTGGTGGGTCGAAAGTATGGTTTATTCCCACAGATTCTCCACTGGCTCTATACTACAGTCATTCCACGGAGGATTACTTACGGATCCTTGGTCTAGTGGCCGGTGGTGGAAGAGGCAACATATTGCCAAATATTTAAATTATTAAATAACACTTTCGATCTTTTATCCCACTTTATATAAGTTAAGTTAGATCTTAACTATAAAAGTCTCATTAAAAAAATTAGCTGTTCCCAAATTAGGAAGGCTAGACTTTTTTTAACAGCTGCCAAAATATTTTTCTAAAATAAATTACGTGATAAAAGTTACATGGATCTATGAAAAACGTATTTAAACATTTTAAGTAGTTTGAAGTCACGGGAAAAAGAACCTTCTTTTTGACAGTTATCAAAATATTTTTTTTCTAAATTACGCCACTAAAATTAAAATAAATAATCTTAATTCATAAGCGCATGCGCAGTGATAGAAAATATGTGGCCAAACGAGAAAATTTGACAAAGTACATTCATAACTTATTTAGAAAGTGCTCATATCGGTATTAATAAATGCGGGAAAATTTCTCACTGAATTCCATATGTGGCACTTCCTTTTCGACTAAATAGAGTTCTCTGATTTCGTCTTTGACAAAGTTTTGCAAAATCTTAATTCATTTCGGATATACACGTCATTATCTAGTCTATGCCCCTAGTACTTAGTCGAGAACTTTAACTATGTGGCGGAAGTACAACCAAACCGAATGGCCACGCATTGTCCCATTTTATTATATGGCAAATCCCCATTATCCGTGGCCATAGTAGAAGATTTAAAAGTAAGCTGCAAACCCGAAAACAGACAGTTCACACCAAGTCTTCAACCAGAAACACCAAAAGCGGCAGTTTGCATCGGGCCTTCGACCAGAAACACCAAAAGCAGCAGTTGTCACCGAGCCTTCAACCAGAAGCAGCATTTCACGCCGGGCCCTCCAAGCAGCCACACCAGAAGCAGCAGTGTTCACCCAGCCCTCAACTAGAAGCACCAGGGGAAAGACAGTTTGCATCGAGCCATCAACCAGACACACCAGTAAATTTGTTCACACCGAGCCTTCGACCAGACACAGTAGAAGGACTTAGGTTAGTATTAGTAGTACGTACGGAACCATCAAACCTGACACCCCCCCGAACAGAAGTGCATACCGAGTCTTCTGACTAGAGACCAGCGAAGAGAAAGAAGACCGCTACCAAAGAAGACCAGGCACTTAAAGGAACCGCTACTGAAGAACATCCCGAAATCCGCTTGGACCTCACCGTCCGATCCAAGAAATAGATGTTAGCCTTGCGCCCAGACACACGCAAAGGAACCATTGCAAAGATCGTCCAGAAATCAGCCTGTACCTAGCAAAACATCAGACACAGGCACCGTATCTGCCGTTTTTCTGAAGTTTTCCGTGGGCCCGTTAGAAAGAAGAGTCTGAAACCAACATGCTTCAGGAGACAGAAGAAGAAAGCTCGACTGAAACAAGCGGAGCAAGTTTAGAAGAACCGACCACAAACTGCTTTCAGTCACACCCGTGTACAGAAGCGAATGGGCTCTTTCAGACTGGCCAATAGTACTAGGCAACCGACTCATAGTCCATAGGAAAAAATATCTTTTAAGTATCCAAATTCATGTAGGAAATATATTACATATATTGGTAACAAAAAAACTACATATAAACATTTGTACTTAATAAGTATGATAAGTGAAACAGTTTAAAATTAAGCATAAAACAAATAAAAGGTCATAATGCATCTAACAAATGTTAAAACAAATCAGTCATAGCTAAGGAACACAAAATAAAAATAATATCAAATAATAAATTTCTGCTGTGAAAAAATCTTTGGAACCACGTCGTAACTCACTATACTATAATAATAGTGAGTAAACAGACTACTAAACCTAATGAATAAACCACTACCTTTTATAAGGGATAACAATGAAAAGTTTCACACAACAACCTAATTTCCTTCTTCTATTTGTTACGATAATAGCCAGTAACTTAACAACCTGCGCAATAGGCTACTTGATCCAACTAGTTCGTTAATAATATCCTCATTATCAATTTTGCTAAGGATCTCTCTTTCTATGTTCGTAATTATGAACGATTCCAAGTGTTCGAAGTCTGTGTTTGATATATTTTAAAACTGAAAAACTGCGTTCGGAAGATACTTGTATAACAGGTAATGTTGAAATAAATTGGTAAACTAAGGATAAGTACGGGTATGCATTTTGAAATATGTATTTAACTATGACGAGATAGCAACACTGTATGCAGTTTTTACAGTTTCTTCCACTCCACGTTGACATTTATTATGACAGTGGCATATTTTGAAAAGATTCCTGTAACATCATTTTATAAATGGGCCAATTCCTTGTAAAATGTTTTAATTCTTCTTTTATTTTTGATGGTTGGATTTCTTCATCGAATCGTTTACTTGAAATATGTTTTAAGCTATTTTCGGGTACAACATTGTTTTTTAGGTCAAGAAAACTAATTGGATTAAATATTGTCATATCTGCGTATAGAGACATATTTTTTCATACCGTTTTTCAATTGATATAATAGATTGTCCATTAAAATATAAAATACGCCGATTTTGAATTTTTCTTTTGTATTACAAACAGCCTCATCCGAACACTTTTCATCGAAATGCTTTGTTACTTTTCTGATTCTATTAACCGGAAAATCATCTTTAGCATCAAAATCGATACCTCGTTTTTCCATTTCATCATATGCCTAAGAAAAAAAAAATTCGGAGAGGCTTTGAATGTTTCAAAGTTACGTTGAATCTTTTTTAATTCAATAATTGAAGTATTGATGATCGAATCTGCTTTTAATAAATTTGAGCCTTTGGTTTTTGTAGGTACCTTGAGCGGGCCAGTAATTGAAAATATTTTCAAAAATACTCGAGAAAGAAAAATAATTGAGATTTTCAATTTTGAGCAGTAGAACGAATGTCAGGTTCTAAATCCAAGTTTTTTAAAATACTGGATAAGGCTTCCAGAATATCTAAATACAACCGACAATCTTCAAAGAACTCGTGGTCCTTTGACCACAACCTTGTTTGTCCAATAAACTTACTTGCAAAACCATTATATGCATATTTGCCGCCTCGTCTGTGGAATCAGCTATGCAGAGATTTGAGTGTATGCCTTTTTTTCCAAAACTTGGTCTAAAATATCGTGGAACTCTTGGCCACTAGTATCATGACATGAAATCATTGCAAGCAGCCTCTCAAAAATCTGACCCTGATAAATATATCTGCAAAAAGACAATAATTATTATTTGATTAACTACAGACAGCTTCCTCAGTCGTTAATCAAGTTTCACCGAATTATTATTATTACATACATAATTGAAGATTAAGTCCACAAGTAACACTGGAACCTGTGGTGGAAGACAGATTAAAATACAAGAGTTCTAACCACACTACACCACAACTTGTTACGTTCTGGACGTTCGTTTCGCTAACCAAGTTAGCATCATCAGCAGATGATATAAACTAAAGCAACTTATCCTAATCGAGACTAGACTAGAAAGTCGGAGAGTCGGATGTTATATACATATCAGTATTAGTAAATTTCCTATAAATATCAAATTGCAATTTATCGTTATTTCTAATAACCAACGTGTGGAGAAAAGGTAATTGCCCATTGTTCTCCTTTTCGTACGTAAAAAAGTGTCCAAATTTTCTGTTTTAGTATCGAAAACAGCAAATATATCGTCTACGTATCTGTACTACACTCTTGGGAAATACTTGAGGTATTTTTTGAATTGGGTTTCTAATCTACCCATAAACAAATTTACAAGGAACGGAGATAAGGAATTGCCCATCGCAGTTCCCTTAAGTATATGAGGGAACATCCGACTTATTTTATTGGCGTTAACACAAAATAGCAGCATTTCATTACTTAACTCACAGGTTAGTCAGTTTTCCATTAAGTAAAGAACGTTTAAACAATCAAATTAATCGGATCAAAAATATAGCTAAAAGTAATGGATATAATGATACTTTTGTACATAAATTAGTAAATAGACATAAGCATAAGAAAATGTTAAAAGATGCTACTACTCTTCAAGCACCTAAGAGTCCCAAAGAGTTCATAGTAATCCCGTATGTTCCCAGATATACGAGAGGTCTAGAAAAAGTATTTAAAAACGTAGGTTTTAGAGTAGCCTACAAGACGGAGAACAATTTGAAAAATCTCCTTAGAAACCCTAAAGACAAAGTCGACTTGAAGGGGAGGAGTGGCATCTATGAAATTAGCTGAAATTACTGCGATCTAAAATATGTTGGGCAAACTAAACGCTCCATAAACATTCGTTTTAAAGAACACATAGCACATTTAAGATACGGAAGAACAGAAAAGTCAAGCATTGCCCAACATGCTTTGGAAAACAATCACCAAATAGGAATAAATAATCTTACGTTAATTAAGATTATTTATTCCATCTACTAATATATATACCATCTAATAATAGACTATTGGATCCATTTGAGAGTTTAGGGAGTTTAGTTTTAGACAGAGGGCCTATTCCCTATAGCTCCCTCTATTGCTTACTTGACAATGGTGCAGTCGGGTGCAACCAAGTGTGACCACATTTATCCATAAATAGTCTCAGTTAGGATAAGTTACTTTATCGCAATCGCGCGTCTAGAATGTAATAAGTTGTGGTATAGTGTGGTTAGAGCTCTTGTATTTTGATCTAATTGAAGATAATAGTTAAAATATAGGTTTTTAATTATTGACATTTGAAAATCCGAACGATTTGAGATAGAGAAAAATGGTTTTCCCTTCTTAATTTTCTAGGAGCAATTCTCTGATATACATTATAGATGCTGTTATTTGTCATCTTTTTAAAAAAAAATTGACATTATTGAAATTTGGGTAGCTTTTAAAATATTAAGATAGGAAAGTGAAAACTATTTCCCTTTGCCTTAAACCGTTTAAATTTTATTGCACGTCAAAGATGCAAAAAGATCGATTTTCAAATATCAATATCTCCGAAACCATTGAAAATATGACACATCAAATTTCTTAGAATTGTATAGTAATATCAAATTTTAGAAAATATATAGGGTGTTCCGTTTAAAATAATAAAGACGTTGCCGGTTTTATGCAAAAGCGCCAACACTGCATTTATGAAAATATTTTAGAGGGATAAATTTATCGAAATTGTTCAATGTTGTAAAATTTTAGATCTGTCGAATTTGCCATTCTCTGTATATTTCTAATAATCCATCCACTCTGAATCACCCTGTATATCTGTTACATTTTACATATGTAGATTAATTATTATTGTTAATGAGTGTTCCAATTGTTTTAACTGCAAATTCAAGTATTCATAATCTAGACCTTCAATTGAGTTGACTCTTCTAATGTGTAAGGCACTTCTTCAAAAATCGCAACAACGAAATTTTACTGTATATTACAGAACTTCCTAACACTGTACAAGAGTTAGAAAAATTGCCAACACTCGCCGGTGTTGAACCTACTTCAACTGAAAACCAGATTGATAGCATAACTGAATTAAAGAGCGGAAGCGAAAAAGCCAGAAATGTGATTTTGTTTAATACTGAAGAGAGTATCTCCGAGCAGCTAAAGGAGCGTGTTAAACATGACAAAACTCAAGTTGTTAATCTTCTTCAAAAAATAAATCTAGATACAGATTTAGAATTTAAAGTTGTTAGGATTGGTCGCCTCAGAAACACTTCTTCAAACAACTCAAAACCTCGACCTATTAGGATTATATTTACAGACAGTACAATAGCACAGAACCGTTTAAATCGAAAACATAAACTAAAGGGTTGTAATATGAAGATAAGTCCCGACCTTACTTATCTTTAATAGAAAGAACAGAAATCCATGTATGTTAAACTCAGTGAAAGGAAAAATAACTCAATTAAACTTCAAAAACGGAAAATACTATATAGCTAAATTCGACTCAACAACTCATGCTAATGCAAATACATCAAATGGGAATTCAAAAAATGATTAAGGTATGGTAAGAAAGTAGAAAAGCTTCATTGCTACTTTCAAAACATTGGTGGTGCTCGTACTAAACTGCATGAGCTAAGGATGGCTATAAATGCATGTGCCTATGACGTGATAATTTTAGTGGAGACTTGGTTGACATGTAAACATAGTGATGCTGAACTGGGCTTTAAGGACTTTGATGTTTTCTGATGCGACAGAAACCCATTCACCTCAGCAAAACGCCGTGGAGGTGGTAGTCTCATTGCAATACGTAGGGATCTGAAGCCAAGAGAATTTTCAGTAAAACCATCAACTGTTGAACATGTGTTCGTACAACTTTCTTGTGGCAGTATAAAATATGTGTTCGGATCGGTATACATTCCGCCTGATTCCAAATCGCAGACGTATGATCACCATTGTTATACTCTTTTAGACTTAGCTGATCGGTATTCAGCCAGTGAGTTCGTGATTTGTGGCGACTTTAATTTACCGGGATGTGCGTGGAACAACTATGGTTTCCTAAATGTGGACTGTCCTCGAGGTTCGCCTGCTAGTGGTATATGTGCAAACTATAACTATTTAAATTTAATACAGTTTAACCAATTCCCAAATGTAAATAACACCTTTCTAGATTTAATATTTGCTACTAATAGTTGTGAGGTTGTCGTTTCTTTAGCAGATGATTATCTCCTCGGTACAACCAGACATCATTCGGCATACCATTTTTTAGTACCAAGTTATAAAGAAAATGTAAATCTAAAATATGATGTTATGTACTATGATTTTAGAAATTGTGATTTTTCATTAGTCAACGACTATCTCCATAGCATTGACTGGGATTCCGTTCTCGCCTGTAATGGTGTAAATACTGCAGTTGAACTCCTGTATGACCGTCTATACAATGCATTAAATATGTTTGTTCCACTGATACATTCAAAGTCTTCAAATTTTCTAGTGTGGTATACTGGAGAACTTCGCAACCTAATAATAAACAAAAAGATTGCTCATCGTCAATACAAAGAAAGTAGCTCTATGATACATTATAATGAATTTTCAGTACTACGTGAACGATGCAAAGTTGTCCAGGCTGCATGTTACACTCAGCACTTAAATAATTTCGAAGATAATATCTGTAATAATTCATCATTTTTTTTGGAAATATATACAGGACGTGTAACTCTAGAGCATATCCCAACTCAACGTTTTTTGGGGATCAGTCAGCAGAGAATAGCGCTGATATAGCCAATCTGTTTGCCGAACATTTCTCAACAACTTATATCGAAGAAGGTTTCGAATTACCTGATTATTTGCCTGGCAAAATGGTTATGCCAGTGGATCTGATAGTATATCATCTGTTTTAATAAAAAACTGTGTGTAAGCTCTGAGCAAGCCCTTGCAATTTATATTCAATATCTCCTTAAAATTAAGTTGTTTTCCAAATTTCTGGAAAACAAGTTTTTTAACACCAATATCAGGAAATAAACAGGATATTGCTAACTATCGTGGTATTTCTATTCAATCCGTAATCCCAAAACTTTTTGATAAACTCGTTACAGATCAATTAGCCTGGAAATGTAAAAAATTAATAGTAAATGAGCAGCATGGATTTTCTCAGGGTAAGTCAACAGTGACTAATTTACTTACATACGAACAATACCTGTTGAATGCCTTTGAGAGGAAAGGGAATGTGGATAGTATATACACCGATTTCTCGAAGGCGTTTGATAGGGTCAACCATAAATTACTGTTACATAAACTGGAATGTTTAGGATTTGGCAGGTCTGTTGTAGGATGGTTGTCGAGTTTTTTGTCGGGTCGTAGTCAGTGTGTTAGAATACATAACTATATATCTAAACAGATACAAGTCTCTTCAGGGGTACCGCAGGGTTCACACTGTGGGCCTTTACTTTTTAATTTGTTTGTGAATGATATTGGTGATGCAGTGGTGCATTCTGAGTTTGTGCTGTTCGCTGATGATCTCAAATTATACAAATGTATCAACACCCAAAGTGACACTGATGAATTACAATCCGATTTAAATAGAATATATTTTTGGTCAGAGGAGAACGGCCTGTTCTTAAATGCTAATAAATGTTTCTCTGTCAGGTTTGGTCGATGTAGGGGAGATGCAAACCGTTATATTCTTAATGAAGTTATGTTAAAAGCTGTAACGAAAGTTCGAGACTTGGATGCGCAGCTTACCTTTAATAATCATATTAATAAAAGTGTTCAAGAAGGATTTAAAAGACTGATTTTTATCTAGATATGGTGCAGAACGAGGCGAGCGTGGCGCCGATGACTGTGTGTTTGCGGTTCGGCGCCCAAGGTCCCTGGCTCGAGACAGACTTTGTTAAGAATACATAGTGCGCTCGCCTTCTGATGGATTGGTGGTTGCGCGCTACATCAGTAATACGCTAAAATCACCTCTCAAATAGCGTTGTTCGGATTCGGCGCTAAACTGTAGGTCCCGTATACCTGTGTAAATTACAACTAAGATACACAGCATAGGTATATGTGAGAGTTAGGCCGATATCCAGCAGTGGATGAAAAGGCCGTTGATGATGGCGCAGATTTGTCTCCACCCTCATTTAAATTACTATACTGTGCTCTAGTACGTTCAGGTCTTGAGTATGCGTCCACGGTCTGGTCTCCCTTTTATCAATATAAAATTGATGCTCTTGAGGATGTCCAACGGAGATTTCTGCGTAAGCTGGCATTTAAATCAAATATTAATATTTATAATGAATCGTATTACTGCATCGATTATAGTGTGGTCATGACTAGATTTAATATTAATTCATTAAAGGAGCGAACACTGTGTGCTGATTTGATGTTTATGTATAAATTATTGAACGGTATGTACTGCTGTCCTGAGTTACTGCAAGTTGTAAATTTTAACACTGTACATAGAACTAGACAGAGTAATTTATTTGTTATACCGGTTCAAAGCACAAATTACGGTTACCACGGCCCTATTTCACGTATAACTCGCCTATTCAATAAATTGCGTGTAGATCCCTTTGGTATGGGTTTAACAACTTTTAAAAGACAATTACCTAATTTACCCTTATTGTGATATTTGGCTTGTTGTGATACTATGCTCTTTTTTCACTTTGTTATTGTGATATTTTTTTATTGTATTTTTGGAGAGTTTTTATATGTAATATTATAGAAAATGTTTACTTATTAAGGTTATTATTATATATACTTGTGTAAAATGGATTTTCGGTCGAAATAAATAAATAAATAAATATTGATTTTTATTAGTGCTTTTGCCTAGTTTTTTTATATTAGTATTTTATAATTTACCTCATAACTACAGAGCATTGATCCTTCACAGAAATATCCTGCGTAGTAGTTCCACTTTCTATGATCTGCTTGCAAATTATTTTCTTGATAGAGACAGTTATGATGTTGATAATTACATTTAAAGTAGATTTTGATATGAATGTCACGAAATCTCCTGCTGTCTTCATATGACCTCTATCTTTATAATGTTGGCTACGCTTAATTCAAATGATTTTTAAAAATAATGTCGTATTTTGAAAGTAACAAAATTATCTTCAAAAAAGTGCCATGGTCTTTACTATCACTAACATTTTTTAATGTATAGGCAGCTTCATGCATCTTGCCTCTAAAAGAACTAAGATTGTAATCAGTGTTGGAATAGCCTTAGATCTAAGTGTAAAAGTCATCATCACAGAAAGATACAACAAAGCAGCTGTTGGCCAATGTTGTGACATATAATATACATCTTATCTGTCAAATTTTCTTATAACGCTATCGTTACCGTTAAAATAGTAGAAAGTGATACAACAACGGAGGCGTGACCTAAGTAGTTGAGCACATTATCTATCCGCATTCGAGGGAGGTTAGAGAAAAAATGCGTAATAAATATCGATACCAGCGGAACCACAGACATACTTAAGAAGCATCTTATAAAATTTTTCAAGGATAGTCAGGCCACCCATCCCGCCATCACCACCACTGTCATGTTGAGGCAGGGCATGTTGACTACTTCTGCAACGACATCATTGCGTCTGTGACTATCTCACTTCCAACGACTACACCATGCATGTCACATCCGGAACGGATAAGGATAGCTTAAGAGCAACCCGATTGATATCAAATTTTGATCAAAAATTAAGAGTCATATGGGGATGATCTGGTAACATTTTGGTATAAATCCAATATGGTAAAACAAAATAACGGCTTAGTGAAAGTGAAGTAACAAAATTAATATGAAAAAACTACTTACCCAATTACTTCAAAATTTTGTACAAACATTAAGTATTATGTTGGAATCAACTGGTAAAATTTTGGTACTAATCCAAGATAACGGAACAAAATGGCGGTATAATAAAATATTTAAACATTCAGCTTGAAAAAACTACTTAATGGATTGATTTCAAATTGTGGGCTATAACTAACTGTGCTACAGGGCACAACTAGTAAAACTGTGTTAATAATTCAAGATGGTGGAACAAAATTGCGGTCAAATAAATTTTTATATTTGTGAAAAAATCACCCTCTCAGGTTTTACATATCTTCACGTTTTAGAGTCCCTAGATGCCAAAAAACATGTTTTATCAATTCCGTCGATCCGTTTATCGGTCTGTCTGCCAGTTCGCGCGATAGCTTAAATACTACTTACACGATTGACTTCAAATTTTGACCAAAAATTAAGGGTCGTATGGGGACGACCTGGTAATATTTTGGTAAAAATCCAATATGGCGGAACTATGTTAAAAAAATTGGTGTGTTATTTGGGGTTAAGTTCCAGTTAAAAAGAACAAAACCAATATTCGTACTTCAAGTTAAAACTTTGGTTTGTGGTAAGTTTTATGAATGTTATTTTACATGTCTAACTGACTCCCTTTTGCGGTGTTTTTACAGACGATTTTTTTGAAGAAGGACGTACCTGACTGAAACGTCAAAAAAGAAAAAAAATCAACAGAAAAAACACTTTATTTTGAACTCCTGGATTTAACATTCCCAAGAACCAAATACCTAAAATATATTAAAGATCCAAGAAACTAAGACAAAAAATAAAAACTCCTGTAATAAAAACAAAATAAGAATATCGCTTAGCCTGGAATGTATTTTTTTCTAACCAAACTCTCTAGCACTCTGTCTTTTTCCATTCCAGCCTCTGACGGCATAGATAGCTCTCTGAAGTTCTTGTGCACTCCAAGCAACTTTTTCATGAAGATTCTTGTTTGTTTTTGGCATTGCTACAACTAAAAATTAAATATCACAAACAATTAAAATTTTAAATCACTTATCCGCCATTGCATTTTGTAAAAAAATATTTTTGCATAAGTATTCAAATATGATCAAAATGTTTATATGGACATATAGGGAAATAAATAAAACAAATCACACTTTCATAATTTGGTAAAAAAATGAGGTACTTACAGTTTGTTTTTTAGAATTTTAAATGTATAACAACTCCTCGTGTTTACACATTTATGTTTGTTTAACAAGTAATCTTGAGATTGTTGCGTAAGACGTAAAAAATCACCCTCCCAGGTTTTTATAGGCTTCACCATTTAGGATCCCTTGATGCCAAAAAACATGTTTTCTCAATTCCGTTGGTCTGTCAGTCTGTCTCTATGTCTGCCTTTTCGTGGCATAGCTACTGAACTACTTACCCGAGTGACTTCAAATTTTAGCCAGTATTTAAGGGTCATATGGGAATGACCCGGTAACAATTTGGTAAAAATCCAATATGGCGGAACAAAATTGCGGCCTAAAGAAATGTTAAAAAAATTATTACTTAAAAACTAGTTATTGAATATATCTCGCATTGTTTGTGTAACTTTGTTTTACTTTACTTTTCTTCTTTTTTTTTTTTTGTTCATAAATTTCAGACCAAATCAAATGATAATTAATTTTCAATTTTTTCTAAATTATTTCCTTTCGTATTCAAATACACAATCGCAACCCTGTGATTCGTCAAGAATACGCAAGAAACTCCCTGGCTCGCGCAGGTCAGGATGCATTTGAGGACAGTACTGTACAAGTCACATGTGATACCGGAACTCGTTCACTTAGCCGGCCGGCACAGATTTTCGGATCGGTTTCCCGAGAAAACTGGAAAGGTGGCAAGATTAATGTAGTGTGATGGTCTTTTAGGGCGAATTGAGTAACCCGGCTACAGAAACTAGTCGGTTCTACTGTGATAGGTAAGCGATTGTGTTTCCTTCCATCAATTATTTAATTTTGCTAGTTACCATTGTTTTATTGTTTTAAAGTTACCCAATCCTACAGTCCTCTATATATCGAATTTTCATATTTCCTACATCATTTTGGTCCTTCGGGCCGAATAGAGATCAAATTAAATATTTAATAACTTAAATTGCTTTGAAACAAGATTCGTTGGTAGCCATTTTCTTAATTCCGATCTTTTATTTCATTTGCGGCGAGCTACATTCGTTCCGATCCACATCGATTCGCCTTCGCGACGTCACTCTGACGCCCGACGCCAGTCTATTGTTATTTTTTTTTTAATCTCGCAGTACCACATTTAACAAATAAATATTTTCATACATTTAAATTCAGAAAAAACTTATTCTCTTAACTCGTTCTCCTTTAAATAAACGAAATACTCGTATGTGCATATTTTGCGAACTTTAATTATTTTAATAAATAATACAACTTATTTATTCTACTTTGCCATCATATAATATTAATGTGGCAAGTACGATTCGCTTAACTTTAAACTATTGATATATTTTGTTTGTATTAAATCAAAAATAAAATAGCATATAATTTTGTGTAGGTATAATTGTTGTCTTATATATTGACCATTAGCAGGCATATGTTAAAATAATATCATTTATTGAAATAATAAATAAAATATATTTTGATATTTTTAACGCATTTCTGATTTTAATTTTTTTCTTGTTCTACTAATAATATAATAAATAAAGATATAAAATATAAATTAACAAAATCGAATTTAAAACGAACCATCGCACTCAAGCGGTTGGAAGAGGCACACGAAATTGGGCTGAAAGCCGTTTCGGATGACTCTTTAAAATCTAATTTTTTAGTGAGGGCAGATTCTGTTGATAGCACTTTTGACGAATTTCAATCAGCTCATAATACCGTCATATCTTTAATTGACGACAGTGATTTTGCAAAATATGATGAAAGTAGACAAAGCTTATTATGGCATAAAATCTTTGAAACATGATTTTCTCTTAAGTAGTCAAGCATCTCTATCTGCTAATACCTCAGCTAGTTCCACTTTCGCTGCTCACACAAAAATGGCGGTTAACCTTCCCAAGCTTAATTTGCCCACTTTTGATGGCAATTACAAAAACTGGCCTAGTTTTTCTGACTTATATAACAGTCTTATTCATGATAATTTTGACTTATCGAACATTGAAAAATTTCAATACTTGCTGACGTCATTAGACAAGGAACCCTTAAGTTTAGTTAAGGGCATCCCACTTACAGAAGTTAACTATTCTGTAGCCTATGATATGCTGATCAAACGTTATCAAAATAAACGTATTCTAGCTACACAATATTATAATGAGCTTTTTCATGCTGCGTCTGTTCAAAAAGCTTCCTCAAAGGAACTTAGTCAAATTTTAAATATTTTTTCTGAGAACATAGCGGCCTTTAGAGCGTTAAATTTCCCAGTCGAATATTGGTGTTTTTTATTGTTTAATTTGTTGATAAATAAACTGGATTCATAAACTAGAACTGACTTTGAGCTCGAACATGGTTTTAATCAAAACCTGCCAACTTTTAGGCAATTAATTTCATTTTTGGAAAAGCAATGTCTAGCCTTGGAGTCGGTTCATTATTCTTTGAAAAGTGCGGAAATCCCAAAAGGTAATAAAAAATCGTTTCTCAATTTAATGCTTGACCCCGATGTTGATAATAGGAGTAACATTCTTGCATTCTGCATTTTTGGCTAAATCGCCGCATGACAGATTTTCATTTGTCAAACAGCACAAATTATGCGTCAACTGTTTAGTATCTCCTCATTCTCTTAAAAATTGCGGGTGTTCCCACAAATTCAGGGTGTGCAAATCGCCACATCATACCACTTTGCACTTTGGTAAAACGTCTTCTACAATCCCTTCAGTCTAAGGACAGCCTTCTCGAAGGGATACTTTTCAAGGAACTCCTATGCCCCACATTTCTACTTCTGAACCCATTATTAATCCTGCCGAACCAATTACCAATACTCATTGTATTGCGAATCACTTTTCTGCATCTCAACAAACTATTCTTTTGTCTACTTGTGAAGTAGATATTAAGGATATTCGAGGTAATTTTCAGAAAATTCGTGTAGTTCTAGATACCGGGTCCATGGCAAATTTTATTTCCGAGTCTTGCGTACGGCGACTTGGTCTTAAACGTAAGAGTTTTTCTGTCCCTGTTGAAGGTTTAAATGGAATGTCTACTTGCACAAAAAGTGGTTCTACACAGTGTATAATAAAACCTCATGGTCAACCAAATCCCTTGCTTTCGTTTGAAGCTATTATCATACCAAAGGTTTGTTCTAACCAGCCTAAGATTCCTATTAACCCTGATAAAATTCAACACATTAAATACTTGAAGCTTGCTGATAATAATTTTTACAGGCCGGGTTCTATCGATATGCTTATTGGTGCTGAGCTCGTACCTCTTGTATTAAGATCTGGTCGTATTGTTGGAAGTACTGATCAGCCTGTTGCTTTAGAGCCCATCTTTGGTTATGTGTTGCAAGGAAAAACTAAGTTTCTTGCGAAATTTCAAACTCTGTTTTGAGTTGCCACATCTCAGTGAAGGATAATCTTGACATTTTATTAAGTAAATTTTGGGACATTGAGAACCTACCTAAACAATCGTTTTTCTCCCCTGAAGAAAAACAATGTGAGGAGATTTATAAAACACTGACTTTTAGGGATACTTCCGGACGATTTTCGGTACCATTACCATTTCGTCAATCAAACCCCAAATTTATTGACAGTTACTCTCAAGCTTATCGCCGTTTCGGCATGCTTGAAAATCGTTTTTTTCAAAAACCCCGACTTGCATACAAAATATGTAAACTTTATGCTTATTTTATTACTTAGATAAAGGTCATATGTCTTTGGTTCCCCAAGACGATTATAAATCTTTATCGGGTTACTATATCGCTCACCATGCTCTCTTTAAACAGGAGGCATTTGACTCTAAAATTAGAGTTGTGTTCGACGCAAGCTTACGTGCCATTAACAGCGTTAGTCTTAATGACACTCTTCTTGTCGGTCCTAAATTGCAACAGGATATTTCTACGCTTCTTTTAAAATTGCGATTTTACGTTGTGATATAAAACAAATGTACAGACAAATTTCTGTTCATCCTAAATTTTGGAACTACCAAAGAATTTTATGGCGTTTCAAACCGAGCGATCCTCTCCAGGAATATTTCTTACGTACTGTGCTTTATCGAATTAATTCTTCACCATACTTGGCCTTAAAAGAACTTGCGGCGCAGGAAGAAACTTCTTTCCCTAAGGCTGCTCAGGCTATTCGCAGTCAGTTCTATATTGATAATGGATTATTAGGAAGTGATTTGTTTGGAGTCAGCTTTAGCACTTCAATCTGACGTCATTGTTATGAAAAGGGGAGGTTTTGAAATGAGCAAATGGGCAAGTAATCACCCTGCTCTGTTGGCCTCTATTCCATCTTCTGATGTTCAAAGTTTGATAAAGAGGAACCATCATTTATTAAGGTACTTGGTCTCAAATGGAATACGAATTCAGATGCCTTTTCATATACTTACACCCCTATCGACCGCCCTTGTACAAAATATGTTACCGGAGATTAGTCGAATCTTCGATCCCCTTGGCTTTATTGCTCCTTGCCTTCTACTTCTACTACTTTTGCAGCGTTCGTGGGAATCCAAAGTTTCATGGGATGAACCCCCATCTAAGGCTATTTCAGATATTTGGGACACCTTTAAAGCCGAAATGCCTCATCTTGGTATTATAAAAATTCCTCGGTAAGTCGGGTCTAATTCAGTATCTCGAATTGAATTACACGGCTTTGGCGATGCGTCACAGAACGGATATGCTGCTGTTTGCTATTTTCGTGTGGAGAAAACATCTGGAACAGTAAAAACCTTTTTTATTTGCTCAAAATGTCGAGTAGCGCCATTAAAAACGCAGTCCATTGCTAGGCTAGAACTCATGGCAGCCATTTTGTTGATGGATTTAGCAATTTTCGTTATGCTGATCTTATTATTTTTGACGATCTATACTTGTGGTCAGATTCTATGGTCATACTTACCTGGTTGTCTTCTTCCCCGCACAAGTGGAAAACCTTTGTAGCTAATAGGGTTAACCATATTCAAGAGCTCGTACCCGTTTCTTCTTGGCATTTCGTCCCGACAGCGTTGAATCCTGCCGATTGTGCTAGTCGAGGTCTTACCTCTGCACAACTTTTAGGCACAGAAATATGGTGGTTTGGTCTCTAGTTTCTTTCATAAGCAAAGGATTTCTGGCCAACACAACCTAATTTTTACTCCCCAACCGATCCTGATATATCTAAGGAAGAAAACACTGTGGTCTTATCTAACTTTATATCTCCCCCGAACTTTATTTCTTTTTTGTTAGAGAAATTTTCTAGTTGGCTGAAAACTCTAAGAATAGTTTCTTAGATTCTCCGCTTTATTTCAAATATAAAATTAAAGACAAACCTTCAAGGTGGTTTAAGTTCTCATGAAATTGACTCTTCACTTAAAATTATCGTAAAGCACGTCCAACAAGAGACGTTTTCAGATATTATTTTAAAAATAAAGCAAAATTCCTTGCTGCCTAAACCTTTTAGAAAACTTGCTCCTTTTATCGACGCTGACTGTTTACTAAGAGTTGGTGGTAGACTCAGAAAATCTCAATTTTCATATGATGTCAAACATCCAATTTTACTACCTAAGTCCCATAGGCTTACTGAGTTAATAATTGAATTTACTCATAACACATATCTGCATCCTGGGCTTAAAATGATGCAATTTTTATTACTTCAACAATTTTGGATTCTCTCGCCTCGGAGTGCCATCTATAAATGCGTCTTAAAATCACTTGGAATTTTAACCCCCCTGGTGCTCCAAGCTTTAATAGACTTGCCGAAGCGGGTGTCAAATCTTTTAAAAGTCATTTTTACCGTGTTTTAGGAAATCAAAGCTTTTCTTTCGAAGAGTTTTATACCATTTTAACGCAAATAGAAGCGGTACTAAATTCAAGGCCACTATGTGCTATGAGCGAAGATCCAAACGACCTTCAACCTTTGACCCCTGGTCATTTCTTAGTTCTCGAACCTTTAAACAGCTCTATTCCAGTTCCTGATCTTAGTCATTTAAACCTGAGCCGGTTAAATCGTTGGCAATTAATTCAGCGAATCCAGAGTGATTTCTGGAAACGGTGGTCCACCGAATACATTAATTCTCTACAGGAAAGGTCCAAATGGACAGTGCCGTCACCTCCAGTTAAGGAAGGCGCTCTTGTTCTCATTAAAAATAAACAAACCACTCCTCTCCACTGGAAGTTAGGTAGGGTAATTAAATTGCACCCTGGACGACAATGTAGCTCGCGTTGTAACCCTACACACAGCTCGCGGAACTTTACAAAGGTCTGTTCTCAAGATATGTCCGTTACCAGGCAACTAATTTTTGTATTTTTTTTTCTTTCAAATATTTACTTTTGAAATTAGGTTTAATTTTTTATTTATTTCTAAGTTTAAAAACATTCGTTTTAGTGGGGTGAATGTTTGTGTAACTTTGTTTTATTTTACTTTTCTTCTTTTTTTTTGTTCATTAATTTCAGAACAAATCAATTAATAATTAATTTTCAATTTTTTCTAAATTATTCGTATTCAAATACACAATCGCAACCCTGTGATTCGTCAAGAATACGCAATAAACTCCCTGGCTCACGCGGGTCAGGATGCATTTGAGGACAGTACTGTACAAACCACATGTGATACCAGAACTCGTTCGCTTAGCCGGCCGGCACAGATTTTCGGATCGGTTTCCCGAGAAAACTTGAAAGGTGGCAAGATTAATGTAGTGTGATGGTCTTTTAGGGTGAATTGAGTAACCCAACTACAGAAACTAGTCGGTTCTACTGTGGTAGGTAAGGGATTGTGTTTCCTTCCATCAATTATTTAATTTTGCTAGTTACCATTGTTTTATTGTTTTAAAGTTACCCAATACAGTCCTCTATATATCGAATTTTCATATTTCCTACACACATTTTGCACAAAAATCAAATAGTACGTAGGAATGAACAGGTAACATTTTGTTACGAATCGAAGATGACAAAACAAAATGGAAGACTAATAAAATATTACAAAAATGAGCCTAAAAAAACTTCTTAATAGATTGAATTTAAATTTTGTGCAAGTATTAAGTTTGATATAGAAATGAACTGGTAAAGATTTTTATAGATCTTCACGTTTTAGGGTCCCTAGATGTCAAAAAACACGTTTTCACAATTCCGTTGGTTTGGCTCTCTCAGTTAGCGGCATAACTAAAAAACTAGCTACCCGATTGATGTCAAATTTTGGTTGAAAATTAGAAGTCATTTGTGGATGACCTGGTAACATTTTGGTAAAAATGCAGTATGGTTGAAGAAAATAGCGGCCTAACAGTAAAACATTATTACTAAAAAATGTATTATCCAATTTACCTCAAACTTTGCACAACAACCGAATGTTATATGGGAATGTAACAATTTGGTACGAATTCAAGATGGCAAAACATAATGACAGCTTTATAAAATATTTAAAAAAATATTAGATTGATTTCATGCAGGAATTAAGTGTGATTAGAGATAAACTGGTAAAATTGTAGTACGAATTCAAAAATACCAGTCAAATAAACCGTTTAAGAGATTAACGTAAAAAAAACCTTGTTATTCAATGTGATATGCTTGTAAAAATTTTGGTACGAATTCAACATGTGGGAACAAAATGGTGGTATAATGCGGTATAGTAAAAAACTACTCGTTTAATTCATTTTTAATTATGTTTAAAAATCAAGTGTGGCATAGATAGAAACTGGTAAAATATTGGTACGACTCAAATATGGTTGAACAAAATTGCGATCAATAAAAATATTTGAAAAGACAGTATGTGTTACTATGTTTACACTGAGAAAACTATATATTAAATCTAGATGAAATTCTATTTGTTCTAAATAAAAAGTTTATTTAACTATGTGACAGATAAACTGTTTATTTGGTTTAAATAAACTCCGTTTTCTAGAATCAGTATATTTATATCTAATAAACTGTTTTTTACAATACTGTTTATTAGATCTAGGTGGACTGTTTATCTAGAGATAATAAATCATTTTACTAGGATAAATATACAGTTTATCTGGTCCAAATATTGGGTAAATTTGAAATAGAAAAATGTGTCTTAGATCTAGGACACTTTTTTTATTTGGGCCAGGTAAGTTGCGGATCTGGAATAAATAAATTTGTTTTGCCATTTTTTTAGTAAAAGTTCTTGATAGTATTTTGACCACCTTCTTTTCATTTATTTGTAAAGCTAGAATGATTATTGATTTACCAGGTTATAGATAATTAAATACATTGCATTAGTAATTGAGAAAAATAAAGAGAAAAGAAATTGTGGACAAATTTGTTTTTAGTGGAACACTCTGCATATTTTTCGTTCAGTGTCACGAACAGTTTTTATTTATATATAAAATATACACTTCGTTTAAGTTAGTTTGGCTGATGTCTGACTAACTGACACAGCAGGTTTTTGTAAAGATCTAGTTAAATTCGATAAGCTTTCTTTTTTCACTGGGGATTTCGATATTCTTTTATACGATGTTAGTTGTCAGTACTGATTTTCCAGGATATTCTGAATCTGTCCATATAAATAATGGTGTAGTTAATGACATCGTTAACAATCTTTCGGCTACTGCAAAATATACAGATGGATTTAAGTTATCGGAGGTTGTGGGTTTTGCATTTCTTGTATAAATCATGTCAGTGTTTACAAGGGTAAAACTGCTAAAATTGGCACAAAGGAAGGTTAATGTATCCTTTATTTTGGTTAAAAGTTACGTAGGTATAAGAGAAATGAAAAGGTCCATACATTTGCAAAACAAGCCATTCAGGATATTTTTTCCTTATCTCAGGGAAAATATTCCCAATATGTGGAAAATATTATGTGATAATTGCCAAATAGATCAGTTTACCAGTGTGTATGTATTATGCTTGTAATCTAAACCATACAATCCTATAATTTGTGGTCTCACTACTTATCTATGTGTCTAATATTTGAAGCTGCCCAGACAGACCTCTGTAGCGTGAAGTGAGAGACCCCGTCCTTAATAGGTAATCAATCAATCGTAGGTAATCAACGGATTGTCGTGTATGAAAGATCCGACTGCTAGTGTGAATATTGTTAGGTTTAAAAGCCGTCTCTTCCTTTTTGGTAGTGGTTGTACGACAGCCAAAAAAAAATTATTGTCAATGTCCATCAATATTTTATATTAAGATATATTAACGTCATTTGGTTAAAATACTGTTAGTTAAATGTATACAAATAAGTCTGTAGTTAATAAGATTATTGTAATTATTAGGAGGGACACTGATAATTCAAAGAGGGGGGGTAAGGAACGATGGTGAAAGGGAGAAACTAGTCCAAGTGTGAACCTCTCCTGCACGAGAGGTGCGCACTCAAATCCTAAAAGTTGAAAGCATAAATCCGACGGGCATATATCTAAAGTTGTCAAATTGTATAGTATGCGTATAAATTCAACGCCAAACTTGGGTACAAACTGGACGATACAGATATTGTCATAGGCACCTACGGTTATAGGTCGAGAAATAGTTGAGAAGATATGCTTTTAAATGTTTTACTACATCAAGGCCTGTGAGCTATGAACTCTTTCTTTAAAAAGGAAACCAGCGTAAGCAGACTTGGGCAAGATCCTGAAAAAATTAAATCGATTTCTTAATCTTAGACAAAAAGAACATCAATGAAGACATCACTGTATTGAACAAATTACCTACAGGCAGCAACTACCGTCCTGTTAGAGCAACAATCAAGATCAACGTTAAAAATAGGAAAACAAGAAAAATGGCAGATACAAATACAACAACTTCCACGGAAATGAGACCAATAAATATAGAAACTTTCAAATCCATTAGGAAAGACATTAGGTAATACAACACCAAGTATATTTGTCAGGTGGTAGAAGAAAACAAGTTTAAAAGGGCTCCGACGGGGGTTAGCTGAGAGTAAGCAAAATATCTGTAAGTTAAGGGACAAGAACGGAAACATCGAAACCAATAAAGATAATATTCTTAAAATCGTTGAAGTTTTCTATGCAGAGCGCTATAAGCAAAGCTTAGAAAACATCGTTCCTAGCCCAATACCAGAATGTCGGTTCTGAAGACATCCAAGTATATCAGCGGATGAAATAACAATAGCTCTTTCGGCAACGAAAAGCAATAAATATTCAAAGATCACGATCTAGCTACTGAGTCAATAAAAGAGGGCGGCGAAGCATTTGTTGTTCTTTGCGGCCTTCAAACCCTTGAATTTAGAAGAAAGAAGGCACTTCTGGTCTTTTTGTATAAATTGGTCAGTGGGGGGATTGACTGTAAACTGCTGCTGGGATCAGTCCCGTTTTTAGTTCCTATTAGAAGAACAAGACAATCACAGCTGTTTGTTGAAAGGTACCACCGAACAAATTATGGGTTTAGTGCATTTGTTGACCGACTAGTTCACAATTACAATCGTCACTTCTTAGAATATGATATTTTCAGACTAAGCACTTTGCAGCTGAAGAGGCAGTTGACCGAATTGGTTTTGTAAAGTTTTTTGGCTCATATTGATGTTCGTTTTTGTTTATGTAGTTGTGTAGTTTTATTATTATTCATGTATTATGTTACTTCAATTGAAAATCTTTCTTGTTGGTAACTTTTGTTTGCTGATCTGACATATTTTTTCCTAGTTATTGACTTCATTATTTATTTATTTGACGTTATTTGCGATTTCGTACCATTTGGAATGTTTAGCATTCTATAGTGTACGTTTCTGAAGGGCTACTTGTCCGATGCGTGCATCGGCTACGTCCTTACATTAATTAAATTAAATTATTTAACCCCCTCCCATTGGCCCAATGCAGATATCGTTATAATGCAAAAAAGAAGACATTGCTGATTTGAAAAACGACCGACTTATAAGTCTGCTATCCCACATTTAAAACTCTACAAGACTCTACAGAAGCAAATAGGCTTGCTGGAAAGTTAGATAGCTATCAACCCTATGAACAAGCTAGCTTCCGCCCTAGGTATGGAAAGAACGATCAATTAAAAGTCATCAGATCTTTTATTGAAAAGTGTGTGGAATATAAAAAACCACTTATTCTAATCTTTATTATCTTAATCTTTAATTATGAAAAGTCATTCGACACTATAGATCACCGGAAAATGTTGCGGGTCCTTGCAGATTTCCGAATTGACCATCGCTACATGGTACTACTAAAGAACACTTACGAAACAGGTACAGCTTGTATCAGACTTCATCAAGATACAAACAAATTTAATCAGCATGAAGTTGGCCATACTATTTCCCTAAAGTTATTTATAATCCTCCACGAATATAATGACTAAACAAATTAAGTGCGAAAACCTGCGAGGAAACATATATGGAGAAGACCTAAACCATTTAAGATCTGCGGATTATATCGTTCTCATATCGGATAGAGTAGATAAAGCTGCTATGAAGCTGAAAAGAGTCTACCAAGCTTCAGGAACGGTAGGGCTTAAAATTAAATTCCACAAAGAACCAGTTTAAGACAAACTTAGTAGTGAGTGGAAATATACCTGTGGGAGTAAATAAAATTAACCAAATAGCATCTTACAAGTACCTAGACTAGAAGATAACAATAGGTCGAGACAATCAAACCAAGGAGATTCATAAAGGAGTGGGCGGCTTTTCGGAATTTAAAAATAAATTTTAGATCTTACATTATCATATGCCTGAAACGAAGAGCATTTAATCAATGCGTGTTGCCCTTTATAGTATATGACAAAGCATTAACAAAATACAAACCGCCCAGAGAGCTATGGAAAGGTCCATGCTAGTCATCTCCCCCAGGGATAAAATATCAATCAGGCAAATAAAGAAGAGAACAAGAATTATGGATAGACTTTAGAGTGGTAGACACTCCTTCTGCTTCGTGCTACATAAAGGTTCCTGGAACAAATAAATGAATGTAATAACACAAAAAATAGGCCCCGATGCTAGAATCTGACCTGCGAATTTTTAGCTAAATTAGAAAAAATAGTTCTGAAAGGTTAGTTTTTAAAAGTAAATTAAAACAAAAAAACAAATAATAACGCCTTGTATCTTGGTAACAAAGCACTTCCGGTCACATATTTTTCTTTATTTTCATCCAAAGAATTTTTCTCTAAAAATTTTTTTTAAATATTAAAGATGACCCTGTTTATAGAGAACGCCGATTTTCATTTAATGTATAACAAATATTGATAAGATAAGATATTAATGATACAATTGTAGAAGTCATACACATAAAATTTTGGTGGTTGGAGTAAAAATATATTTCTAGGATGTTTTAACTAACATCCTAGAGTTAATAAAAAAAATAAAATCTGTAAAATATGAGTTAACTTGCATGTGCAAGGTTCTACCGTACATATTATACTATGATTTTAACCTCTGGAAATATAAAACTAAAATTGCAAATATAAATTGCGGCGCGCCAAATTTAACTCAAAAATAATAAACCTAGGTAAAATCTAAGTTTATGACTTACCTATATTCACTATATAATTCCTCTAATCTTTACTACTTATTTTATTTGCATGATTTTTTGCAGCATTTTCAAAGCGTTATCTAATAATATAATCTCCTAAGATTATGAGAGGATATACAGTTTTTTTTTTCAAGTTAAAAAGATATCGAACCCTTTTTTAAAATTATTTTAAAATCTACAAACTACAAACCAGTGGCGTAGCCAAGGGGGTTGAATGCTTCCCCGCCCTTTCGCCTTCCGGGGCCCCCTGCCTTTTGGCGCTTACTGTGAAAAAACTTTATTCAAAAATACTCAAGGGATGCAAACAAATTCTTCGCCGGTCAGATGTGAAGAGGTTTTTTTTGGTCCTCGTATTTTTTTCTACGTGTTATAAAGTGATGATCTTTTTTTTAAATTTTACTTTGGGATCCTTATTTATGATTGCCCCCACCCCTAAAAGCTGGCTACGCTACTGCTAAGAACCTACAATAAAATTTTTTACAATAATATCCTACTTTATAGGATGAGAAAAAAAAGATTATGAATGGGCTTTGTTACACATTTATTATTTGTGCTTTTGTTTTCAAAAGTCCATATAATGAATGACAAATTCCTTCTTACCCTGCTCATTAACGTCAAAAAATTAAAATGTAAATGACCGTTATCCATATCAATTTTAAATGAATGGATAAAACAAAAAAAACTGAAATATTAATTGTTAGCTTGTTTTAGTAAACAAAATTTGAAAAACAAATTTAGATGCTGCCAATAATAGTGCCATTGTACAATATAGTATGAAATAGTACAAATCCTATTTTTTTAAGTCTAATTTGGATCCTGCAAGCGTCACTGAAAATTGGCCAATGCAAGAGATTAGATATAAGCTGATTTTAATCAATCCTGTTTTCATAGACTACAATATAAAATAAATTTAAACGAATTTTTCGAAGTGATCGAAGGAATCTTATCTATCCTTGTTTTTAGCCAAAAATAAAAAGTAAATTAGTGAAAAATATAAATAAAAAAACTGTTCTTGTCACTTCACTTCAAACTTCAATCCGACAGGCTGAATCTGCCTCGATTTCAATAACATACCTTCACGTACCGTCGAGTCATCACTAAACACAATATGCGAAAGTTGGCGTGTAATCGGCCCAGACCCTCGACCAATGAAACATCTAAAAGAATATTATCATACGTCCGCAATATTATGCATTTACTTAATGTACAGGGGGGGGTCCAGATCCCCCCTTTTTAAATACACCTATGTCACTAGTTTATTAGATCTATATAAACTGATTTCAGAAAAATCGTTTTAATTGTTCTAGAACGCACTTCAGTCTAGAATTAATAAACGAACCTCCAGAAAAAATAAACGTTTTTCAGCTACACCAGTTTATTTGCGGAGTTGTTCTCAGTTTATGTGTCGAACTAAATTGGGTCGCACTTCATTATTAATAAAGGAAATATTCATTGCGAGGGAAGTTCCGGGTAAACAAAAATTTCCAATTTTGTTTTTTAATAATTAGAGCTTTATCAACATTAAAGAATATCAAAATAAACCATTGATAAATGTCCTTATGAATGCCTAAACTTTGACCTCGTATTCACTAAAAAGGATTAAGAGTTAGACCAGATCTAGTTGCTACGGTAATTAAAACTTTTAGTTCGCCAATCAAAAGTTGTTGCTGTCACTGTCATATTTTGTACTAGTCACATTCAGAAAATTTATTTGTTCCATTGTTATGTCATCTTAAATTTACCAATTGCCTGTTAAACCTGGCTTAAATTTAAAACTCTAATGATTATCGCTGTTAATTGCAAAGTGGTCTTTTCGCCAATTTTAACCCATATCATTCAGTAGGTGTTATAATAAAATATATATTTTATATCATATAATATATTAACAATAAAGCTAAACTGATCTAATTTTAACTTAATTAGCAACCAGCTAATTTATTTATTAGGTTTGTGCCTGTATTTATATTAATTAACAGGTATCTTCAGTATTTGTATTTAATACCTATAATACCTACCTTTCACATATTACCAAGTTTCTAAAGATTAAAAGGTTGAAAGCAAAATAATAATAAAAAAAAACTAAAATTAAATAATATCTTTGCATCTCCGCCTCACGGTACGATCCAGGCTAGAATAGTTGACAAAAATAAATGCGTACGCCAAATGCTTTTTTTATTCTTAATAGATTATTCCGACCTTCGTCACACCAGATAAGGACAGGCAAATTTATTATTTAAATTTAATTTTTTTGTTGTTATTATTTTGGTTTAAACCTTTTAATCTTTAGAAACATGGTAATAGGTGAAAGGTAGGTATTATAGGTACTAAACGCAGATACTAAAGATACCATCTAAAATTGCTAACTGATAATAATAGAAACAAAAACTTATTAAACAAATTAGCCGGTTGCTAAAAGTTAAAATGAGACCAGTTTAGTTTTAATGTTAATATATAATATGATTTAACAAATACATATTATTGCAACACTTTCTGAACGATGTGAGATCAAAACTGGCGAATTAATGAGAAAAATACGTTGCAATTCACTAAAGATGTTTAAATTTAGATCAGGTTTAAATTGGCATTTATAGCTTTAAGATAGTAACATGGGAGCAAATAATCTTTCTGAATGTCTCAATTACAAAATATGACAGTGACATCAACAAAGTATAACTGACGAACTAAAACTTTTAATTACCATGGCAAATAGATCTGGTTTAACTCTTAAACTTTTACCCCCGTATTCACTAAAAAGTTTAAGAGATAGACCAGGTCTAGTTGCCATGGTACTTAAAACTCTTAGTTCGCCAGTTATGTTTCGCTCGTGTCACTGTCCTTTTGTAATTGTGACAGTTAGAAAAATTATTTGTTCAATTGTTAAAAATGTCATCTTATACCGATAACTGTCAAGTTAGACCTGGTCTAAATTTAAACCTTTTTAGTGAATACGGGTGTTAGAGAATACGGGGATCTTCTCTCATATTGAATCTTTCTTTCTAATAAGAATAATGAAGTGTGACCCAATTTAGTTCAGCAGATAGTGAAGTAGTAATACGTATATACTGTCTTTTCAAACATTTTTACTGGTTGCCTTTTTGCTCCACTATATTTGATCGTACCAATATTTTACCAGTTTCTGCCTATGCCGTACTTGATTTATAAACATAATTTAAAATAAATTAAATAAGTAATATTTTTCCCTGTATCCTATATTACAAGTGAATCACTATATCATATCTAATTTTTGTGCAAAATTTGATGTCGATTGATTATCAAGGTTTTTACATTGATTTTTTAAACAAATTTATTTGGCCACCATTTTGTTCCGCAAACTTGAATTCTTAGTACAATTTTACCATCACTATATCATACTTAATTCTTGCGCAAAATTTGAGATCAAAGTAGTTTTTTCAGGTTCATTTTTTAAATATTTTATTAGGCTACCATTTTGTTATGCCATAGTGAATTCGTACGATTATATAACATTCGAATTTTGTACAAAATTTGAGTTAAAATGGATAATTGGTTTTTCAGTAATATTTTTTTAATATTTTACTAGGTCGCCATTTTGTTTCACATTACATTTTTACCAAAATGTTACCCGGTCTTTCACAAAGGACTCCTAATTTTCGACTTGAATTCACTGAAGTAAGTTGTTTTATAGCTATGCCGCGAATTGACAGACATAACGACGAAACTGACAAAATATGTTTTTTGGCACCTAGAGACTATTAAACGTTAAAATCTATAAAATCCTAGAAGGGTGATTATTCACAATTATAAACATTTTTTTTATCACACTTAATTCTTGCACAAAATTTGAAATCAATCTAATAAGTAGTTTTTTTCAGGCTGGGTTTTTAAACATTTTGTTTCTCTGTCTTGGATACGTACCAAACTTTCAGATTTTTGTGCAAAATTTGAGGTTTTGGAAAGGTGAATTGGATAAATAGTTTTTAGTAATAATTTTTTTAACATTTCATTAGGTCACCATTTTGTTCCGTCATATTGTGATTTACCAGTGTTCTCAGGTGATCCCTATATGACCCTTAATTTTTGACCAAATTCAATTGGGTAAGTAGTCTAATAGTTATACCGTGAGCAGACAAACAGACAGACAGACATTTAGGGACATAAAACGTGAAGATCTGTAATAACCTGGATGGACGATTTTTTCCACGATTACAATACTTCTCTTTTATAAAGGAGGTAAAAATATGTTTAATGTATTAAAATTAAGTACGACTTTTTTTATCGAATTATAAAATTGTGTTATCTAATTATAATTTGTTTATTTCCCTTCATGTCCATATAATAATTTTGATTATATTTAAATATGTTTATAAAAAATATTTTCATTGGCCAATAAAAATGGTATTACCTTCCAAAATTTTAAAAGTGCGGTGTAGTCCGAATGTTTTGTGATATTTAATTTTTAGTAGTAGAAATGCTAAAAACAAACAGGAAACCTCATAAAGATGCAGTTTGGAGTATAGAACAATTTCAGCATGCTATCTATTGTATTAAATGCGGGAAAGGAAAAAGACAGAGTGTTAGAGCGTTTGGTAAGAAAAAATCCATTCTAGGTTAGGCGATATTCTTATTTTGATGTTGTTACAAGGGTTTCTACAAGATATTCTTACAAGAAGTCTACTTTAAAATAAATAATGCCTCAGCACCTCGTCTTGGGCGTCTCTCCACATTTACACCAAGTAGGAGTCACAAGTATCATCACTGTCTGAGTCGTTCTTAAAACGCTATCCTTATTTGAGGTTAAGAAAACTTCACCCGATAAGTTTGGGGATAATTTCTGGTTTCAATAACGAAAACCAACTTTGAGCCATGCCATGTGTTTAATGTGGATGAGACTGGGAGTACTCTAAAGTCACTTGACGTTAATGTGGGCCCCGCCGCTTGATCTTGGATCTGTTTGAAATTGACGTTTTGTTGGTCAAGTTGATTTTGAGATGTCCTTGACTATTGACTTTTGTTTGACTTTAAGATGTCATTGACCCTTGACATTGAAATGACCTTGAGAATGTTTTTTGATGGTCAAGTTGTTTAACCTTGGGTTTGAATTTGAAACGTCCTGGATAACCTTAAGATGCTCTTGACATTTCACTTTGAAAATCCTTGAGAATGTTTTGAAGGTTAAGTTGTTTGACCTTGACCTTAAAAAAGGTTAAACTTATAATGACTTTGACGTTATGTTTTCTACAAAATTGGGTGTGGGGCGGGGTGTATTAAGTATCGAGTAACGTTCTCTTTGCTAAAAATATAATCGTGAGATATCTGTGAAGATTGTGGTGAATCATTTTCGTGAAGTTATAGCACGCAACGCCACAAAAGGGATACTTGCAGAGAGAACGATTTGGTAATGGAGTTCAAAATAGAAGATGATTGTAGAGTGGATCATACCCAGACACAGCCTTCAACCTAGCATCAAATATGAAACATGTGTTGCATGCCATACATAAGTGCCAACGACAAAATGACCTCTCATCAAAGAACATTACAGCATTGAACTAATTCATATTTACCACTGTCGACTGTTGTTCAAGTTATCCAAAGTGCTTTCAGAAGCACAATTGCTACTTATCTGATAAGCAGCGACAATTACCATATTTTGTGTATCAAGAAAAAGTTTCAGGCATGGTAAACTTATATTAAGTTGAATCGCTATTAATATTGTTCAATTTGTAGCAAGTATTATTTTTCAAATATGAATGTATTTTTCAGAGGTTGGGTTCTACAGAAAAACCTATATCTAGAAGTTAACATTAAATTTCTGTCTGTCGGTGCTTCTTCGTAAATGAAGTTGCCCAAACGTCTCGAAAACAAAAAAGCTGTATGCTGTTTTGCCTGGGCGATAACTTCAACGGTGTATCCCACAAGCAGAATGGTTTCAGAACTTGGATTATATCCGCTTTTTTCAACAGTTTTTAAAAATATCCACTTAATTTATTTTACAAAAATAAAACACATGATAATTGTTTCGCCAATACGCTGGCTTGGTTAAAATGGATTCCCATCAAGTAACGGTTAGTTCTGTTATGTACATGTGAAGTTGTTGGTCCATTGAGACATTCAGACCGAAAACTGCAAGTGCATGTAAATTACTAACTCAACAAGATTGTGCTTTTAAAGTTGATCTTAAACATAATTTTAATTAATACTGCTTAAAAAGTCATTACTGTGGGATCAAAGACTTGTCTCGATTAGTTTCAAGCCAGATTTCTTGCAGTAGTAAAATCTATTTTTTTGCGATGGATCTTTAATTTTTTCCATCTTTCATACCACAGCAGAAAAATTATTATAATCACATATACACTAACCGCATAAACTGCTCAAAAAGTAGATAAGTTTGGAAATACTGTAGCGGAAAATATAATAAAATTTGGAGGTATCGAAAAGCAAATAAAAGCTTCTTTTGTTGTATATGCAGACTTGAAATCTGTTTTAAAACCAACAGAAACTACCGAGCCAAACCCCAAAAAACATAGTAACAACCGTTAAATACAAAACGTGTTCTTTCGCATACTTATTTAAATGCTCTTTTTGATTCAATTTCTTAATTAGCGCAGTAAAGAGGGGATGATGCGGCACAAGTTTTTATTTCCCGTATCGAAAGCGATTTATGGTATTTGAACCATACTTATTTGAAACATATTGTATCAGTATTTCGATTAACCGCTGAAGAAGTCTAAAAATGCTAAAGTATGTATTATGTGTGAACGATGAAAATGATGTGAAAGGAAAGAACCATTGCTACATAACTGGACAAAAAAAAATTGCCGCGGCAAACTCTATTTGTTATTTAAATTATAAAATACTCTATTTTATCCCCATTATATTTCATAATCTAAGTGATTACGATTGCCGCAGGTTTATTAAAGAATTATTGACGTTATAACCCAAAGCAAAGAAAAGTGCATATCATTCACAACAATCGTTTATGTGCATAATTATGTTAATACAACTGCTGATGTGACAAAAAGAAGAAATTTAAAATTAGGATTTATTGATAGCTTTAGATTGTTATCAGTATTATTGCAAAATTTGGGTCCTGGTTTAGAGATTGATAAGTTTAAAGAGACCCGAAAACATGGAAGAAGGAACTGATGGATAATAAAGTTGATATGCAATCATTTTTAGATATGTATTTTAGCTTCAAAATCCTCCTATAATTTGTTAAAAGAAACATGAATAGTAATTCTACTTTTATTTTATTTGTAAAGAAAGTAGTTGTATTAAACTGATTCAAATATTAGATTACAATTTTTTGTTAAAATGTTAGACGAATTGCTCTCTGAAAATTTGAAGAATGTTTTTTAACATAATGTGGGTTTGTGGTTTCGAATTTCTTTTTTCTTCCTTAAAAAAGCGTGTGGGGTGTGACAAACAACTCAGTTCACGCTTGGCAGCCTAGTTAATATACATTTATGATGAGCATAGCTTAGAAAAATAATCACTAATATCAAAAATAATAAAATGACCCAAAATTGGAAACGTCAAGCAAGCTTTTCTTTTTTTCGAATACCTACTAGCCTTAGTAGATATTTGAGAAAAATATCAAGTAGATTGTTATATTTGTATGTACTTTCCTAATTAAATAGGTTTTGTTATAGGGTTGAATTAGTTATTTATAAGGATTCGCGAGACCACGAGACTAGTCTCGGTCTCGAGACTTGAAAAAGTATTGACCGAGACTTGGTGTTCAAGACCGAGACCGATACCGAGACTTACCTATCGAGACTCTCGGTCTCGATCTCAAAGTGAAGTAGCAAAATAACTAATGTTCGTAAATTATTTGTTCTGACAAAATAATTAAAAAAATATATGTTTGGGGGCAAAAAAATTGATGCAAAAAATAATTTTTCTATAATCAATTATTATACTAGCGTTGTATATGTTCTTATAACAATGATAGTAGTGAAATAGTCATTTAAAAAACGATATGAATAACCATAAAAAGAGAATTTCCCAAATTTAGAAATTCTAGTAGCGAAATTCCACTTCACATGTCGAAAACCGTAAATTGCTACGCTGTTCTCGAAAAGAGACACTTTATCACAACTATACTATATAGGATTTTGATATTGTGATCTTTATAAATTTATAATCGGTTTTTATGTTTAATTATTAAAAGTAACTAAAATCCAAAAAATGTTTAGTTTTTTGGTTCAATAATTAATAACTAATAGACTGTAACAACCAAAAACATCGCAATGTCATATTCTTATACAGTATAGATACGGTAGTCTCCAACAGAAGTAACTGTTTAAAAATGTTCCGACTTAAAATAAACAAAAAATTGTTTAAAAAAATCAGCGAAAATTTTTCTTAACATTTTCTTCTTTAATCGCTTCGATGGCTTGCTAATTAAAGAAAAGTGTTTTATAGAACAATATTTTTGTATTGATTTTGTTTGCATTTGAAAATAATAGACGATGTAAAATTTTTAACTATATGTGTATAATAAAAATAATACATATACATACGGACAAGATTTTCAACAAACAAAACACAAAGTAGAATTTGGCTTAGGATTTTAAATAGATGATCAATAAAGCTAATTCAACTATTAGGCTTAAAAAATAACGAACTGTTCTAATAACAAAGTAAAAATTTAAATTTCTAAACATACGTTATAAGCAACCTATATAATAAACCTAAACATATTACAGAAAATTTAAACTAATATTTTATAATTTCATTTTTCAAGTTACTTCTATACCATGAATGAATACATAATAAGCATTTGTTTGAACTTTCATTTAACACGCTTCTTAGTTTTGTATTAATTAACCCTGCTTGTGAAAATAAACGCTCTACTGCTACAGAGGTCGCCTGTATAGACAAAAGATCTTCTGCCATTTTGGCTAAATTTGGAAATTGTTTATCCTGTGCTTTCCACCATTCTAAAATATCTGTACCCTTTGCAGCGCGGTTTAATTGCAAATATTCAATTATTTCTTTTCTCCGATTTTCGGAATCACTTTTTTTTTCAAATAGTGATGTATAATCGATGTCATAGTTATCATCGCTTAAGGAACTTGATATCATTGGTGATTCAGCAGGCACAATATAATATTTATCCCTGTACATTTTCTCAAAAAAGGTTATAGATTGATCTTTCAGGCGAAAAATTGAACAAGTAGATATTTGTTTAATAAATAAATTTGCTTTTAAAATCTACTCCAGTTTTAAAATTTATAGTTAATTTACCAAAGAACAAAAACAGTTGGTTCACAAGTAGTATTATGAACTATAGCCGCCTTTGTGCAAGCACAACATGCAGACTCCTAAAAACGGTCCTGATTAAGAAAGTAAATACGCATCAAAGTAATAAAAGTTTGGTTCAAAATAGCAAAGTTTACAGAATACCTAAGGGTGCTTTACTTGGCCATCGATCTTTTTCCACCTATTGAATTATAACGTCTGTCCCTAGAATGCCCAACACGTTGCTTGCATGAGTTCGGCAGCATTATACAGTGTATCCTTATTTTGTGTTTAATATATCTTATTCCATTTGTATATCTTTCGAAATGTCAAATAATTATTGTTCTGTGGATGGTTGTATAAGTAACTCTAGTGATGTGTGGCCTTTCTGTTGACGTCCAAAGAACAAGGGATATGTGATATTTATTTTGATACACGTACTATTGTCCGTATATCTTCATTTACTGATTCCATCTGTTGGCAACATCATTTCGAATTATAGATTTTTGGAATAATTTTTTATATAAATATACCTACATTTTTTCTACTTTACTGAAATGTTCGAACATTGGGTTTTTTTAAATTAAATTTTTAAGATTGGATAAACTCTGGGTTTCGAACGTAGGCTTCCATGTACTTTTGTCTAAATAACATCTCGGCGAACAATTATTATTTATAAAATTTTGTTTTCGAGACCACCGAGACTTTCGAGACCGATACCGAGACTAAGTAGGTCTCGGTCTCGAAGCATCGAGACCGATACCGAGATCGAGACCGTAAACATTTTCCGAGACCGAGAAGTTATTTACTTAACAAGTGCGGAAAGTGATACATTTTTGCACGCGATGGCAGGCAGGCTTTTCAGCGCTAGTGATCCTGAAAAGTTACTTTTGCGCGCGATTTTTCTTCGTGCGGAAAAATGATACTTTTTAGTTTCTTTTCCGCACGACCGTAGGAAAACACATTTGCCGACATTATAACTTATCCACCTGCTAAATCTTGTTCTACTGTTACATATGTCATCTTAAACGTATAAATGCCAAATTAAATCTGGTTTAAATTTCAACCTTCTATATGGCTGTTATTGCAGCGTACTTGTGTCATTAATTCGCCAATTTTGACCTCACATCATTTAGTGGGTGTTTTAATTGGTATATTAATATTAAGGCTAAACTGTTTTTGTTATATAGGTTTGTGTTTATATTATTATCAGTTAGCAATTTTAGGTGGTACCTTTAGTATCTGTATTTAATACCTATAATACCCGCATTTCACCTATTATCAAGTTTCTAAAGGTTAAAAACAACTTAATAATTAGAAAAAAATTTAAATGAAATAATAACTTTGTCTGTCCGCCTCATTTCCT
Organism: Kuschelorhynchus macadamiae; assembly: GCA_030620095.1. Classification (NCBI taxonomy): domain Eukaryota; kingdom Metazoa; phylum Arthropoda; class Insecta; order Coleoptera; family Curculionidae; genus Kuschelorhynchus; species Kuschelorhynchus macadamiae. The sequence continues at coordinate 329,738 of JAUTXW010002702.1, read as the reverse complement.
ATATTGCAGGCCAGAATAGGTGACTAAAAATAAAAGCGTTCGTCATTTTGTGAAATGAAATATTTATGCCAAACGCTTTTATTTTTAGTCGATTATTCCGGCCTACATCCTACCAAATGAGGCGGAGAGGCAAGTTTGTGTTTTCTTGTTTCGTACATTTTAATTAAGATTTTCGTTGCTGTAACATCTACCTTTTTGCTAATAACCACAGGTGTTATTTTTATATTATTTTGGTTTTTAGATGCTGTATCAAGTATCACAGCTTTTATCTTTACCTATTTATGTACACGGAAACTTAAACTCTGCCTTTAGGCAAAATGTTGAAAAATGAGAATTTTATTATATAAAATATACGTTAATCCATCCGGTAAGATAATTTGCTTTGCTTATTTTAGAAGTTATTTTTAGCAAAACATATGGTTGTATGCTATTTTAAAATTGAAGTACAGTAAAGTTCAATTTCTAAAAATTAAGAAGTCATGGAATACCTATTTTTATTTTCTGTATTGCTAAGTTCTCGTTCCTATTTGTGATTTGAAAACTAAATCAAACTTTCTAATAAAAACTCTTGCAGTAGAAATATAAGAAGTTAGTACCTCCTACGGAAAAATAAAATAGCTAGTACCACCACAATATTAGGAAGTAAGTTAGATATAGATTAGAAAGAAGATATGAAACGGTAAGAAAAATTCGTTCCGAACAGTTATACTTTGTTAATTTAACTGTCATATTTTGTAATTGTGACATTCAGAAAAATTATTTCTCCACTGTTATTACAGCGCACTTTTTTCATTAATTCGAAAATTTTGACCTTACATCATTTAGAGGGTGTTGTAATAAAATGTATTTTTTAAATCATATAATATATTAATATTAAGGCTCAACTGATCGTATTTTAACTTTTAGCAACCGATTAATTTGTTTAATATGTTTGTGTTTATATTATTCAGTTAGCGATTTTAGGTGGTACCTTTAGCATCTGTATTTAATACCTATAATACCTGCCTTTCACCTATTATCAAGTTTCTAAAGATTAAAAGGTTTAAAGCAACAAAATAATTAAATAAAAATGAATTGAAATAATAACTTTGACTCTCCGCCTCATTTGGTACGATGCAGGCCAGAATAGGTGACTAAAACTAAAAGCATTCGTAAAACGAGAAGTTTACGCTTTTATTTTTAGTCGATTATTCCGGCCTGCGTCCTATCAAATGAGGCGGGGAGGCATGATTATGTATTCTTGTATAGTACATTTTAATAAAAGCTTGTTATTCAAAAAGAAAACATTAACTAATATTTTCATCGTTTAATATCTACCTTTTTGCTAATAACCAAAAGTGTTATTTTTATATTATTTTGGCTTTCAGATGCTGTACCAAGTATCACAGCTTTTATCATTACCTATGTATTTACCCGGACACCTAAAGATGAATAAACTAAGCCTTTAGCAAAATGTTGAAAAACGAGAATTTTATTATAAAAAATATATGTTATCCGTCCGGTAAGATAATTTGATTTACTTATTTCTGAAGATATTTTTAACAAAATGTATGGTTATATGCTAGTTTAAAATTGAAGTATAGAAGAAAGAAGAATTCAATTTCTAAAAATTAAGAAATCATGAAATACTTATTTTTATTTTCTGTCTTGCCAAGTTCTCGATCCTATTTGTGATTTGAAAACTAAACCAAACTTTCTAATAAAAACTCTTGCAGTGGTAAAATAAATGGTTAGTACCTCCTACGAAAAATAAAATGGTTAGTACTACCACCATATTAGGAAGTAAATTAGATATAGATTGGAAAGTAGATATCAAACGGTAAGAAAAATTCATTCCGAATTTGTCCTATGAAAATGGCTAATGATCTTATCAGACCACCATAAAGAGCAACTAGATAGAAGGGATGTCATGATGCTTTAACAGGTGTAAGAATATATTCGAGTTCTCTGGGTTCTTAGATTAATCCTCAGCTAAATCACCCCCACCGATCAGTTTCAGACTTACTTAGAAGGCTCGGAGCACAAATGTGTGTCCTTTTTACCTTTCTTCCTTTAACCGCTGCAGTAAAAAAGTCACGAACGCAATTAACCTTTTATGAAAATATGTCACACCCTATATCTTCTTCTCAATAATCGAGAAACAATACTTAATTCTAAATAGAAGACTTTTTCGGCATTGGTCACTTAAAAATGGAATCTCTGACCGACGTTTTGCCTTCGATTGCATAAGGCTTCTCCAACAATCAGAACACTAAATTTAGTATTTTGATCTCATGGGGTAAAGATGCATGAAAACTTCTCGTGCAGTCAGAGGCGAAACGCTGGTAAAGAATTTCATTTTGACACGGTCTAATCCCAAAAACAGTAATTTTTATTATTCGTATTATTCGAAAATGAATGCAACAATTAACGCGAGCCTTAACATGTATGTAAATAACGCAAAATATATTTAACGTTTTATTCGGCCATTTACTTAATATATGTATAGTTCAGAGATATTTTGTATTGAAATTTGATTTGCAGACATTGATCCATTTAAAATAAGTATATCTGTAATATATATTCATAACGGGCATAACTAAATCAAACTGAAAAAATGTCACAACAACTAACTACTAACAACAACAATAGCAACCAAAACAGTTATTACAATACTTGAATGGCGCATATGTATTTTTTCCGTAATCTCAAACAATACGTCAAATACTGAATCATCAAACTCAGCGAAATTTCTCTTAAGGCTGCCAAGATTTTAAATTTTTTGAAATTAATCTATCAGACTATTTTGATATTGAATGTGAAATGCATATATATTTGTATTTACACATATAAAGCCCATCTTACGAATAATGCATGTGTTCGCTCGTTTCCTTCTAAAAAAAATTATTTCAAAATGATCTGACTAAAATATTAATCATTGAATTACAAAATGAGAGAGATAATGATCCTAAGTAATTATATATTCACAAGACAGGAGAGCAGGAACTAAAGTAGAGAATATTTTCAGTTGGGTTAGAGTTAGGTCTATATTGTTAGAATCTGTCATTATGATAATAAAGCAGCACTAAAGGTAAAAATAAAAACGTCACTATGCCGGACATGAGCAAACGTTTTCATTTCAAATATAGAACCCGATATTTCTTTCACTGACACTGATACATCGTTATGGAACTGAAAGGACCCGCCACGGATATGTATAGTATAAACAGACCCTTTTTTTTATAAAAAAATAGTCCTAGGTCGTGAGAGTCGAATATAATTATATAACGACTCTCACGACCTAGGACTATTTTTAGCTTTGTTTTTCATTGGCTACAGAGAAATGCAATGTGTTATAAATAATTTTGTAAATTACATCTTTTTAATTTAACGAAATATTATTTTTGTATATAAGTGGCTTGTGGAGATATATCGTGTTTTTTAGTTAGTTTTAGGAGTACATATACTGACCACTTTTTCTTTATACTATTTAATGCCGCTCCATGTACAGCCAAGAAACAATATTCTGATGTTAGTTTCAGAATTTTATAAACGAAAAATTAGAGTGACTACTGAAATTTATACGCATCCAAAAAATGTCTTTAGAGATACATTCAACGTGGAAAAGCTTGTTCACGTCTGGACAGGCATAAACAGAGAACCGTTCGAGAATGTTCAAGCTCATTCCCTAAAAACTGAGCAAAAATATCTTAAGGCAACTCATTATTTAGTCCACTTTTTTTTTATTTAGCATAGATTACTTTTAAGTTAGGATTAAGCCCAATGTAACATGACAATACATATTTAGCTTTAGGCAAAATATTATCCTATAAAAGGTCCACTATGTAAGTAAACTTATCAGTAAAATAAAATCTCAGAGAGCACTTACTGTTCTCCTCTCGTTAAATATAGTTTCCTTAAGAAGTACGTGTAATCAAAGACAACATTTGAAACATACGAAAATATACCAAAAAATGGTTCAAGCTTTTTTAAACAACTACTTATAGAACAGTGAGCAATTTTTTGTAATTTATAAGACAGCAGGACACTCACAAACTAAATATAATACTGTTTTATTATCTTATGCGCAACCATTACAAATAGAAATGCCACTTATTTTTACATTTATTTCTTTTTAGATCAGTGTCCTTCCTAGCAAAAGCTGTAACTATGATCAGAGGCAAATATGAGAGAGCTCCCATCAACAGTTCTTACACTGGGTTTTTCTTACTTACTCCCCCCAAATATTTAATATTGCTGAGCTAGAAGACGGAATTGTACTGTTTTGATCGCAGGCATACACTGTAAAAATTGTTGTTTCTCTGGTCTATTGTATCATCTGGACTGGTTGATTCGAAGGGTGTTGCCAACTCTTTTACATACAACAAAATCTTAGTCATAATAAATGTCTACCAACAAAATTTATACTTGCCAATAATATTCAAATTACTTTTTAAGGGAGAGGTAAAATAGGTAATTTGTTTTGCAGTCAGAACAAAGTTAATAAAAATAAACTAGCTTATGTATACGTTTTTACGCATAATGTAAAAAAACAGATTAGGTATGTTATTAGATAGGCCCGCTATGATAAAAGATTTTAATTTTTATTGGCAGTTAAATTATTGTAATACAAATACGTTGAAGGATATTACTATTACTAATATTACGCTAATGGCCATTAACATATTATATGACAAAGGCAAGAAGAAGAAGTCTGTCATTATAACTTTACAGTATTGCCTTTTGTGGTATCCAACAAGGAACAGATTTTTTTTCTTTGTCACACTTACTCGCAATACATGTTTACTTACTTTAACCATTGCATCAAAACATACACGATATTACGAATGAAACAGCACAAGGTGTTGGGTCTCCCTTTTATTATGTTTATGGAGCTAACTATAGGATCGTGATTATGACCCATCTAGGATACAAGCTAATATTTTATTTTGGTAACTTACTTTATACTTGATAAATATAGAACAAAATGACGATGATTGTGAATCGTGAATTTTTTTTGATTACTATCATCATATTCATTCATAAATTTGCAAGACATGTTGTCCATTGTCCTCAACTTCTTCAATAAATGCAGCTTAATGTTCCAAACAGGTCACCATAACTTTTTTCCATGTTGGCCTCCGCAAAACAAATTATTTGCATGAACTCCTCCGAAGGTTCTTTACTAAAAATAACCATTTTTTTGACAGTTTTTTTGCTACTTAAACGGATTGAGCCTAGTGTTTTGGATATAAAAATTTTTTTAACTACGTATGTCTGTATTTAGTAACGTTTGAATTCCAAATATAACTAAACCTCGAAAAATAAACATCAATATCCTACTTATTAATATAAAACCTTTATTAAAACAAAAAATAGAAAATATAAAAGTTATTTAAACAAATAAACACTACGAAGGGATGGGTGCAAGCTATCGACGTTACAAAAACATCTATTTTTTTCGTATTAGAGTTTATGTTAAAACAGTGCAATCGCACTCTTAATTACCAACTGCCGATTTTTTTTAATACTATAAAGCCGTTGTTTTTAATATGGCTTGGGAGGGCGGCCGTTCTGAAGTTATAGTGGTGCAAATTTTGTTTAGATACACACACACACATTCACATATGTACAAACATCATATTTTTTTTTTTCTAAAAATATGCTTTTCATATTTTAGGGACAAACATCCCTTAAATTGAAGAAATCAGACACTTGACAGGTACATATGTAAATTGTTAGGCAGTTTATTTACATTGGACTAGACAAATACTACTATAGGTAAACACTTACATGAAAACAGAATTTTTAATTCAGTGGCTTTCCTGAACCACTCTGCTTCTGTACACAGGTCAAACTTAAACTTTTAGTTAAAACACTGAAGTTTTTGTCTATATTAAACTTAGTCTTTCGTATATGATATACAAAATTCCGTTTAAAATACTAATCGAGAAGATATTTGCAAATATCTGGAGCTACAATTACTGGATTAAACACTTGGTGCCTTATAAATGTGTTTATTTTGACGTTTATCAATCAAATGCATCCATCACGGCCTATCTTAAAAAAGGCTGTAATCTTTAAAAACGACTAAAATGTTTTTTTTTGGGTGAAACTTGATTTACCGAGTTTTTGTACATGTTATTATATGTCTTGTAGAAATAAGATTGAGCTTTTGATCTGCCTAGTAGTTTTTGTCCCAGTAGGTACGAAACATTTCTCAAATTTCATCCTTAATTTCGATAAGGATGAAATTGGAGAAAACTTCGATCGGACAGAATTTTATGCTAGTCTCTAGAGGAAACATAGACGTTTCTTTGTTACTATCACTTGATTCACCTGAGTCAACCGTTCAGATGCTGCAGTGCCAAACGTAAAACACTAGTGAAAAAAAAACAAGATTGCAGTTTTATTTCTAATTTGTTTGCCCTGAATAAACCAGAGAGCAATTTTGGGCGACTGCTCTCATTACTCTTTTCGCAAAAAAATGGTGAAATGTGTGAAACCATTTTAAGTTTTTTTGAATATCGTCCACTTTCTTCGCATTTGAGGTATAGGCATCCTATTTCAATTTTGAATTTCTTTTATAATCCCGATCGAACCCCCGTCTCAGCTTTATTAAAGTGTTCGGGTCCGCAAAATGCCTCCAAAGTTACCCCATTTTTATTTTTTTAAGCGACATCCCACGCTCCGATGTAGCTGCTAGCTAGCTATCTGCATTTTGAAACATCGGGATATAAAAAAAACGCCCTTATCGAATGCCACTGCTAAGTTCTCATAGACTCCATCGAAATTTCATTATTACCAAACGACGCACCCACTATAATTGGCCAAATATAGCTAGAAGCCGTACCATTACCGAGCTAGAGCGTGAATACTGTTGACAAGACCGTTCGATGTCGCTTCTAGAAACGCCGAATCCGCTTGTGGTTTGTTTATACGTCGTTCTGCCTCCCCTTCGACCCATCAAGACAATTTTTCTAGCTACGCTAGTAGTTCGTTTTACACTTTAGTTTAATGGTATACATTCAGGTAGTAGATAAATTTTGGTTTCATAAACTTTAAATTAAGAATATTATAAAATACATTACAGATTAAAATTGACTCATTGATTGATTTCATAACATTTGCCAAAACCTTTTTTAATATCATGTAGTGTGAATTGTATAAAACAAAGTAGCTTGTAGGAATAATACAGCTTGACTAGATTATTATCCGTTATCTATGACTCTCTATGCTGCAATTGTATTACTTTTAAGTAGTACATGGAAATTGTGATTACCTCCTCATATTATTCCGTTTAATATGCACGAAAAAAATCGATAATCCCTCTTAATAAAGTTTGGAAAAATATTTATGTAGGTGTAACCGACGCTACTGAAAAACTTCGAGGCTATAAGAGAGAGACGTGCGATATTCTACCTAGTTAATCTTCGGTCCTCTCTTAAATCATCTTAGTGATCTTAGTGATAGCAGGTGATTTTTTCTATCTTAACAACTCACAAATAAACTAAAATGCCTGGACCCTCTAGACCTCTTTGGCAGGTGAGTAAATTTGTTGTCACAGTTTTTTGTGTGTTTATGTTAAAGTGTATGTAGTTTAAATGATGATTTTCCTTCGATATCTATATTTCCTTAAAGTCCTGTTAAAAAATATTTCACTTTTGTTTACAATTATTATTTATTAAATTATTTCTTGTTTTAAATAAAACAATTAAGCACTGCAATAGTTAATATTGTTCCCTGCACGTAAACAATATTAGCTATTCGAAAAATGTATACATGCAAACAAAATAAGTATTTCGTGTATCATCAAATATTTCACAGACAAGAAACATTTTTGTCTTCGTACTTTTCTATTTTTATCTAAGAACTAAAAATAAACCATAATGGAATAAACACTCGCGTTCGACCCATATTTTAATGAGTCAGAATCTTTATTACATTCAAAAATGTTAATATAATTTACGCAGGTGAGGTTATTATAAACAAATAGCATAACTACAAAATAGACATAACTATATATTATTGAATAATGTTTAAGAAAATTACATATCTGAGCACGTAGACTAATCGGTCTACGATAGCTTTCGATACAAAAAAAAATGCATTTTAAGACAAATAGCTTTTGATCGACTCATCAGGATGCCCAACATATAAAAAAACATTACCTAGGTACTGTTAAAAAATTAGTTACAAAATTAAAATATCTTAATTTGTCTTACATGTACTTAACCTTTGTTTTGTTTTATGGTCACATTTTCCTTTTTCTAGGTTACAATCAGTAAACATCAAACAAATAGCGAAATTATGTTGCTGTCGTAGACAGACCGATCAGTATACATACTGGGATACGTAATTTTCTTAAATATTCTTCATTTATTATGTATAGTTACTTTTCTTTATTAGATGGCGAAAAAGCCAAAAAAAAAATAAAGTCATTACGCAGCAAATAAATTGAATAGTTTTAAAACATTTGATTACTCTAGGCCGAAAATATTTTTGAATGTTTCCGAAGGCCAAGATTTTGTTTATAAATAATAACTATACGAAGGATTTAGAACCAATATCTGTTTTACATTATTTCTTAAGAACAATGGTTTAATACTAACATTAACGAGATACTTGCTTATAATACATTTCAAAGAAGTAAAAGGTTCACTGGATCTTTAAGCCCCACTTTTTTTAATACTAATAAAGTATGGCTTTTAACTCGGTAATAATGACAATCGAAGATTTTTTTCGTACTCATTTCAGTTTATTATAGAACAATTTTGCGCATTGAATCATTTGAAATCGGATTTAAAATCCCTAAAATTACTCACTCGAAGAACTCCAAATGTTGTGTTTTTAGTTAAAAGTAAGTATATCTTAGTATTTTAAACATTTTTCAATTTAAAACTGTTTTAGATTTCTAACCTTTCATTACGAATAAAAACTTTTTTTGTGCATATGAACAATTACGTATGAATAAAGGCATGCAATAAACTGCAAATTTAATATTATTTGAGTAATAAGATCTTCTGTCATTCAATGTTATATGGTTAGTAACTTCAACCTGTTTTAAGAGGCTCCCGGTATAGTTTTACAACATTGCAGGGGTAATTTTCTTCGTTTTTCTCAGCGTTTGTACCAAACTGCTGATTAACACATCGTAACATCATTAATGAGTTTGAGATTTATGTGTGGTTCTCACAAATGGTCATTCCTAATACTTAAAAAAGTATGTGAAAAATGCATTCTTTTATCTTATCTATTTCTAGGGTTTTATTTTATTAGACTGTTGCTATTACTTTTTGACTTAAAGGGGAAACAACATTAAAATAATGACTTTATTTTTTTTATCGTACACGACCTCAGTTTTGATTTACAAAACAGTCCATGTAAATGCGACGCCTTAATTTCGGTCCATAGTTTAACATTGATCATTTTTTCTTTCTTTTATCTTTGTTTATCGAGTTTTGGACACGATAAAATGGTAACCTAACCTAAGTGTATTCTGCTATTGTTATTGCAGAATGCATATCTTATATCCTGCTCATTGCTCCTTATACAAGCTGTTGTAAAGGTATACGCCAGAAGTGTAAAATTATTTTTTAACGACTTAAGGTCGCCGTATTCTTCCAGGTTTACCAATATTCTTTAAAATGTTTTTAATTTTTCGTCCATTTCCACGTAAATAATTATATTAACTGATTTATTCCGATTATGCTCTACCAAAAGACCAGCGACGTACAAGATAAATAAAAATAATAATACAAACTTCAAATAGCAGGTACTGTATAAAACTATGCACAACTTAATACATAAAAAGATATTTTGCATAAAGTAGCCATGCCGTTACTCGTATCAATTAATTTACAAATAAATAAATTTTTCTGACATGGATTGAAAAAATATATATTAATTAAGCACCTGTGGAATTGTGTTTTTCATTTTTCATGAATCATTCTCTCAAGGTCTTCAATGTTTGATGGTTGATCCAGATGTCTATTAGTTATTTTAAGTAAGGCACGTCTGTTTTTAGAACAATGTCGCGCAAAGGTGATGACTTTTTAAAAGTAGGAACAATACGCTGATGTTTAAATTTAATATTACCAACAAGCATACAGAAAAAAATGTCAAAAAAGGCTTGAGGTATAAGTCAAAGAAATCGAGTACCACATTCTTTAAATTTTCGTTTAGTTTTGTATTGCCACATATGTAAATGAATTGTACAATTTTGGAATTTATCTTTTTAAAATCCTCAAAACTTTCGATATTTTTTTTGTTTCATAACTAAAGCAGGCTTTACAACCTTCAAAATTAAAAAAATACATATTTTCAAATATAGATTAAAATTAAAGCGTCACACTATGTTTTTTTTTGAGGATAGTAACGGATAAATGATAATATGTAAACACTATTACTAAAAATCGATACAAATGCGCTCTCACACATCTTTATCAAAAGTTCTTGGCCGGAAAAGATATATGTATAATAGCAGAAATATATAATTTCTGCAGGTGCAAAACGGCCTAAAAGAAGAATTGCTTTCGATTATGTAACAGGGTACTCTCCTGCATTTTTGCACCTGCAGAAATTATATATTTCTGCTATTATACATATATCTTTTCCGGCCAAGAACTTTTGATAAAGATGTGTGAGAGCGCATTTTTATCGATTTTTAGTATCTACTCTCCGCATGATGGTGCTAGTGCATGCTTTTTAAATTACCTACGGGTTTGCAGCCGGAAATCACCGGAGCCCCGATAGGTGGTGCTAAATTTTACATTTAACTTGTAGTACTGTTTCAGTATGATAGACGTTTCGTTTTCGATTTTGTCATATCGAGCAATCTGTTATTTCAGATCTCCCTGGGTACCCGCAGGAGAGTACCCTGTGACATAATCGAAAGCAATTCTTCTTTTAGGCCGTTTTGCACCTGCAGAAATTATATATTTCTGCTATTATACATAAACACTATTAATTAAACCATATTATTATTTCATATTTTAATTGTATATAATTAATTCTAATTTTTTGTTAGATCTATATAATCATTCTAATTACATATTTACAAAACACAATTAAGAAGTTTGGAGAAGATAACCCTAACAGCTTAACTACTTAACCGAAATTAAAAACATTTCAAAATATCCGTTACGACTTCAATATGTGATTTCTTTGAGTAATCAAGGAAATTAACCTACGGTAATAATGAGAGCAAAAATAACAATTTTAAGGATAACTTTAGTGTTAACTATTTTTATGATTTTTTAGTGTGAAGGTTACTTAAGATAAAACTATTATGTGCCTACTTTAAAATAATTAAAATTGCATAATTTTTTGAAAAAATCGTCAGTTTCAAAAACAATTTTTATCTTTTGTTTTCTATATTGACATTTTCCAGTACATTTCAACATCCTGTGAAATAAACATTAAATTGAAAAGGAAATTAACCTTCTGTAATAATAAGGGGCAAAAATAAACCTTGCTGTTGACTATTTTTATGATTCTTTTAGTGCAAAGGTTATTTAAGATAAAACCTAATCTTTGCAAAATTTAAAATAAATATAACTTTACAATTTTAGTATATTAAAATTTTCGAGTACATTTCAATATCCTGTAAAATAAAAATTAAATTGAATTTAAAAGTTTTTTCCGCTAATGTGGAATATTAAATTTCCCTTAAAATTAAACGTATTTTTCTCTACCCCGATACATTTAAAAAATTAAATGTATATTTCTAAAGCGACAAAACTACCAGTACATGTATTTTTATTACACCCGCCATTTATTTAAAACTCATAATACAGGCTAAAAATAAATTGTAATTAATAAGAGCTAAAACAATATCGACGCCGTCATCAGTACAGGCGTAACATGAAATACAAAACAATTGTACAAACTTTCCAGGACTACATTTTAAATGTACATCTTTTTCAATGAGAGTTTTGTTTATTGCACCAAATTTATTGCTATATTGATTTCTGACATGAAGCGTATCTTTTATATTTTATCTTTTACTAAAGTAATATTTTTTTTTCAGTGAGTTGTTTGGAAACATATTTTTTTAAATAATAACAATTTTTCTCAACTTCTGATCTCTTGTCATATATTATATAATAATATAAATTAAATTAAATTATTTATTATTTAAAAAATATATCCCAAATACCGATAAATTTCGTACAAATAAACAAAATTTCGAGAAATGCGAGAAATCGACGTATGTAATTTAAATGAAACACTCTGTATACCTCAGTAATCAGTAATCAAATTAGGGCATATAACAAAAATGTCTTAGGAATAGGCATGTTTTTCAAATCTGAGACATAGTTTTATATTATTAGCAAAATGAAAACAATTTAGAAATCAAGTCCATTTTTACTTAACCAAAGCCTAGTCGTTGGCTTTGACTAAGTTGGAGGGAGAAACAAGTGGACGTCACTTAGGTTAAACGAGCATAATCTTCTTTGCGCTAAACTCACATCGCGAAAATTTGGTTTAAAGAAATTAGAATCTTTAAAAAATATTAATATTTTACATAAATTAACTAGTTTTGAAAATTTAGATGTTTGATATACAGACTGGAATAGAATACACTAGCATCGGTCCAATACTAACTTTTATGAATAATAAAAATGTTTCTATTCTAATTCATCAGCAACCGATTAAATGTTTGAGGCAAATCTACACTTACTTGTGTGGTAAAAATCGTATATTAAAAATAAATGGTTTCCAATTATTTAATTTAATTACTAAAGTTAATGGCTGCAGATAAGCTAAGGTTCAAAATGTTGTATTCAGAAACATATCAAATACAAGAAATACACAAATAAGACACTCTTGTAATACTTTTGGTAAGCGACACGCTTTTTGTTGGTCCCCAAAGGCCCAAACAAAATACATCGAAAAAACACGATGACACCAAATTAATTTTTTCAACATATTTGACATGTAGTACTTCATACAATACGAAAACAATGGTATGTGAATGTGAACATAGATCTGCGTGAAAACGCTGTGTTTCCGAGATAAGTATAGAGACGATAAGCTTTGCAACATAACACTCGAAAATTAAGCATTTGTAAATTGTTGTTCATAAAAAAAATTGTTTTATGACATCCTGTTTTTCCCATATATTTTATAAGGTATGTGTACAAAATTTAACATCCTGTATCTTAAAAACTAGTCATAGAATTAGGTTGTGCTCATAAATTTTTTTTATCAGGACATAAAGAACTGCATTATATCAAATAATTAGAAAAATTCACGAAAAGCCATTATCCATAAGAACTGTACGAGGTTCTTTCGTACGTTTGTAGAGATTTACCAAAACAAAGGAAAATGGCACGATACTTGAGGAGTTCATGGCTAAAGTGGATCAAGTCCATAATACTTAGTTTTGAGATAATTCAAGTTGAAGTTAATATGGAATATTACAGATAATACAATGCAAAAGTGAACTACTGTGATCTATTACTAAACTGTAATATCAAGGACTTGAGTCATTATGGCTTCAAAAAAGTGGATTTCAGGAGCAACATTCTACATCAAATTCTTTTTTTTTTAATTTTGGACATGATCCACTTTAGTTCTGAACTTCTCAATTGTTGTGACACTAAATATAATAAAAAGGGCAATTTGAGAAAGGACACATAAAAAAATCTCTACGAAATTCTGTGTAGCTTTTAGATGATAAGTTTGACTACTAAAGAATTAACAGACGTTTTATAGAACTAAAAAAACAAAAAATTGTTTTGGAGAAACATTACATATTGCTAAAAACTCAATAAAATATTTAAACTATAATTGGCTCTTATCCTGTAGGCTATTGAAATGTATTTCAATAAATTTTAACCAGCTTATGACTTAAACTAATGTTAATTTTTCATAATTAATTTCTGGATTCTGTTTTTATTTATTTACGTTTTATTTTTATTTGACGAAGCTTTGTTATATGTTTCCAGACTTACATGTAATAAAAAGACTTGTTACGGATTTTGAGAAAAATAGTTGTTTAAATAAGAAATTTGTACAAAGAATTTGATATCAGATGTCAAATGAAAATAAACAATTTGTTTTTTTTTTATTATTGAGGTATGGCAAAAAATTAAAAGTTTTAAATTTAAAGGTTATGAAAATGTATGCGGTATTTTTTTGAAATAAGTATTTATTTTAATATTACCTGATTATCTTAAATAGAACACCCTTTATATTTTATCACCAGAAGAATCTCTGACCTCTTTTTAAAAATGTATACATCGTTTTAATTTATTATCAGTTTCTTTAATTTATTATCAATTCTAATTAACTTACATAAATTATAAAACATAGACTAACCAAACCTAAAATCACAAAATAATAAATCATTTGTTGGATGTGTCCACTATTGACATTTACCCACTCATCTAAAATTACAATCAGATGATCAAACGCGTTTCTTCTTATGTTATTCATCAGTTCCTGCAATGTATGTGGGATCGGATTATAACATCTCTCCTTCACATAACTCCAAACAGAAGAATAATGTGGCTATTCTATTGGACCTGCTCTACCTGGTCCTATTAACCAGCCAGGAAATTTTCTGTTGACAGATTCTCGAGCAATCATCGAAAAATGTGCTGGAGCTCCGTCTTGTTGCTGGATGGTCTTACGATTTTTCTCGACTGAGCCATTTGTTGTACATTTATGAGCCCATAGCAAAATAGTTCTTCTTGAAGGAGGATTCCTACCAAAAATTGCTCGAAAACATCTTCTGGTGAGAGTAATTGATTTGAGATAAATGATAATTATAGGATTACTGTTCGTATTTTTTGTAGTAAGGTAAACATTTGAATTTAAAAGTTGAACATGGTTTTAACATTGACACTGTCATCTTTTCGTTGCTTTGCAGCAACGCCGACAAATAAAAAACACAAGGTATTAATTTGCAAACATTTTATTAGTTTACTGAAAACTGCATTTTCTTTTAGACAAATTAAACAATATATACATTTTTGAAAGGAGAATGGTCAGGCATTTTTCTGGTGATAAAATATACAGGGTATTCCATTTAAAATAATCGAGTAATATTCATTAAAATAAATACTTATTTCAAAAAAATACCGCAATGAATTTGGAAATTTGGCCACACCGTCAAAAAAAATTCAACAAATTCTTAGTAATTCTGTCCAAACCGCGTTTTGATACCTTTCTTAATTTTTGACTTATGCTTACGCTAACACTAATCATCTGTTTTTGTTGATTATACTAATAATTAAACTTTAGTTTAATAACTCTTAACTTAATACTATTGAACAGTTATTTCAAGAAATTAATAAGATATATTAAAGCCGAATGAACGGAATTTAAGATTTTTTAAAAACAGTGAGAGGTTGGTAGGGTTAATAAGTTTGTTAAGTTAAATCAATTATAAGAGATATGGCGAGATAAAAAATCTAACATTTTATACTAAAAAAATATATTGCTAAAAGTAAACAGAATAGTAGATGACAAATCACAGAAAACAGAATATCATCAAATCAGTGATTAGTTATACTAATTAAATATAAATACTGATGTGTAATGCTGTAAACTATAACCAGAACAAAAGCATAACATAAATCACAATATTCAATTTCATTAAAACATGTTCGCTCTTAAAGAGTTGAAATATTAAAAATGTATTTTCTTTCAGTGTTATTTCTAGAGAATTTTTTACATACAGTGATTTTACAGTATCTGTGTTTAAATATCTATGACCTTTTCTTATATGCCTAACGTACCATGTATATTTAGAAAATAGGTCAAGAGCTCTTAAAATTAGTTAAGCTTGAGATCACTGTATTTTTAAGGTTAAGACAAAGTTATGTCTTTGCCGAGAATTGAATGGATAGGAATTTCATAATAAAACGGGTATATATAAGCACTGAGAATAAATTGTAAAAGTAGATACTAAAATGCACTTTTATGTATATACGCTAAATATAATTTACAAAATGAGCTACTGATGACATATGGGTGATACATCAAAATATGAAATTGTCGAAATTGGTTGAACTTTCAGGTAACTACTACTTTGTAATTAATTTGTTAAATACGTAATGTCATGGTAATTGCAACATCTTTTTAACACTCATAAATAAAAATAAAGTTACACACGTCTTTTGGTAAACTATTATGATATTTGTTGCGAAAAGTGTTTCCCTTTCCTTTTTTCATTTTCTTCAATATCACTGAGAAAAAAATCTGCTGGGATATTATCGAATACTTTTTGCAATATTTCAAGCATAATGTCTTCAATCGTTTTTGATAAAATTGGATTTAAGGATTCTGCCACTGGACGCCAATTGGCATTGAGATACGCGTTAGTCGAATCCTCTGAAAGAAATAACACAATATTATTAAGTCAATTTGTAAATTTCATTTTTACATTAAGAAAATACAGATGCCTTTCAGGGTTATAATAATAGATCCATGGGAAATTAAGCTATGGGGCTACTGTCGCAATTTAGCCCTTTTTTATATATAAATCCCCATTAAGAAAATGTAAAGTCCGTTTTCCAATTTTAGTGCCATTTTAGGGCGTGGCCCTTCCTACTCATTGTTGACAGCCGTTGTTTTTGTTAAATAGGTGAATACAATTCAAAATAAAATGTCGTTTATTATTCCAAGTGTTTATAAAAAACATTAACATCAATATCTATGAAATATAATAGATGTTATTATTTATTTGCACGTAAGTGTGTGTGCTATGTTATGTTGCGTTGCGTCGTGTTGTATGTATGTATTGAAATACTCGTACTCTAAGAATACCTCAGAGAAAAAAGATGAATTTGAACAGTTTTTACCTCTCAACATTTGCCACATATTTCTATATGTGGCAAATGTTGACTATGAAAACATAAACGCTCTAGGTTTTTATAAAATACTTTTAAGAATGGTTATAATAAAAGTCTATATTTTTTTCAACTGCATTGACTCTATATAAAACAGGTATATAAAACAAGTATTATATGAAACATTTATGTTTCTTATACTTAACTACTTAATAGGCGTCATTTGAGGAATTTCGACCTATGGGTTAGGTCCTGCGCATGCTTATAGGCTACCGGGCTATACATTTCGTTGTATGGTTTATAAAACCCAACAAGAACTTGAGCTCTTAACTGATCTAAACATGATTACATTTATAGTGCGTGGAATTAGGGGAGGTTTAAGTCAGTATTCAAAGAGTTATGGAGAAGCTAATAACAAATATATGTTTGAGTACGATCAGACAAAGGAAACTTCCTATCTCACATATTTTGATGTAAATAACCAACATGAATGAGAAATGCATCAATACCTTCCCTATGTTAGATTTAAATGGATGAATGTGAGTGATGTGAAAGCTTTTAACGTTTCTCATTTCCTAATAAATCCGATTTATTTTACTAGTGGATCTAGAAATTCCTCACGAATTACATGATAAGTTTTCAGATCTTCCACCTTGTCCCGAGCATCGTGACAATTTTGGCAACATTGGATAACAAGATTGAATATGTCCAGAGTCGCATTATCCATTAGGCCTGTGGAAATGAGGGCCCGCCGCTCCCTGTATCAAGAGTCGCTTATATAATTTATCTTGTTTCATTTCATCAATAAAGTAGGTACTTTTCATTTCTTATTATACCGAAGAAGGAGATAAGCTTGTGATGCTATTTGAAAGTGAGGACCTTTTTTTGGTGGAGATTGGGGCCCGTAAATACGTTCGGGCGAAAAATTATTAATCCGGCACTGGCTGCAATGCTTCTAAGGGACAGGGCCAATAGGGGCTCGTAATTCTCAAGTGGGCATAGAGGCCCAAAAGTTTTAGATGCGGTACTGAATATGCCATTCATTATATGAACCAAAAACAGGCTTTGACAATGGGAGTGAAATTAACAAAAATTCACCTAATCCTTTCTGTTAAGCAGTCACAGTGGTTAGAAAAATATATTAAATTCAATACAGAATTACATCAGCAATCCAGGGATGAATTTTACTTTTTTTTAAACTGATTATAAATGGCGTATTCGGAAAGACTATGGAAAAATTAGAAACCATTTGTCTGTGAAACCGATTCCTGAATAGGAAGGTAGATATGGAACCGAAGCACTGATCTCAAGAACTGAATTTAAAAGCAGTACTATAATTAATGAAAACTTAGTAATCATCCAGCTAGCTAAAACCAATGTATATTTCAATAAACCTATATACAGTTTCTTAATAACAAGTTAATATTTAAGTAGGTTATTCTGGGGTCCCTTTTAAGCAGAAACTTCATATGAACATATGTCCTAAAGGTCTTAACTTTTGAACTACAGGGTGCTAAAATTTTAAGGTAAAAAATTGTTGTTTCAGATAATTTAAAAACTACTCCAGATATTTTTGCAAAACTTGGTACGCACCTTCTATGCATCAAGATGCATTTTCTGGCGTAAAATTTATTTTTTTATTCTTGCCAGTGGCTTTCGAACGGGATTTGCCCCAAATCATTTTAAAGATGAAAGTAATACGCTACTGTTTTCCCTTAAAATATTTTTTTTTTGTAATCCCAAATCCTTTTTGAGCAAATAATTCATTCATTTGTACGTTGTTTTGAAATTGGGTAGTATCAAGGATTAAAAACGTCTCTAGTAAGTAAGAAGCAGATTTTGTTTTGTAAACATAAACATTTTTGACAATTGTCTACTTAGTTCAGTTGTCACGTATTTAAGTCATTAAAATAACAATACATATTCTTAAAAAAACATGGTCTATTTTAATAATTTACGAGTGTGCAGATATGCATTACATGTATGGGCTTGCTGATGGTAACGCACTGGAAGCGAGGAGGCTGTATGAAGAACGCTGCCCAAATAGAAATATTCCGGATGTACGAATATTTACAAACATTCATAGAATGTTGTGCGAAAAGGGAAGTTTTGAACCAGACAATTATTAAATAGGAGTACAATGTAATATAAGAACACCAGAAATTGAGGAAGCGGTTGTGAATTTAGTTGAGGAAATTTTGGATTAAGTACACGAAAAATTGGGAACAATTTGAATATCTCAGATATTCTTGTTTGGAAAACACTCCACGACTTTTTATTATATCCTTACCATATCCAACGGATTCAGGCTTTACTCCCTCGCGGTTTTTTATTACGGATGAAATTTTGCCAATGGTTTCTTCAAAAAGTATATGATAATCCATTATTTGATATTTAAATTTTATTCACCGATTCACAATAATTATTTTTGGGCTGAAGAAAATGCACATGTAATTTTGGAATCCTGTCACCAGGAGCAGTTTTTCGTTAACGTATGGGCCGGAATATGCGGTGATTATTTAATTGGACCATATTTTCATCATGAGAAGTTGAATGGGCTCAATTACCGTCAGTTTCTCGAAAAAGAATTGCTAGCTTTGATGAAAGCACTTGGCGATCTGGCAATGCAAAATGAATGAATTTTTTTTATCGAAAGCAGCAAGTGAAACGTAAAAAAATCAAGAGACTGGATATGCTCAAAAAGGAATAAGGATTTCAAAAGTAATTCCTATTTTAGGAAAAAGCAATGACGTATCAATTTCCTCTTTAAAGTGATTCAGTGCAAATTCCCCACGAACGCCACTGCCAAGAATAAAAAATAAATTGTATGCCAGAAAATGCCTCTAAATGCATAAAAGTTGCATACTGAGTTTCACAAAAATGTCTAGAGTAGTTTCGCAAATTTTTTACTCTAAAATTTTAGAACCCTGTAGCTCAAAAGTTAAGGCTTTTAGGATACATGTTCATATGAAGTTTTTTTCTCAAAAAAGACCCAAGAATAATTATCTTAAATATTAGCATGTTATTAAAAAACATCCTGTGTACCGGAATGCGCATTCTAGATATTGCTCAAACTGCAATTTATGTTTTCACTACAATTATATGTGTCAAAGAATTTCCAACTGTCATATATTTTATACAGACACGGACAGCCTTATATATGAAATTAAAAACACTGATCTATGTAATGTAATTAAACAAGATTGTTATAATTATTTTAATAAGAGGCGAATATCCAATTAATAATATACATTACACTCCACAAGTTAACAAAAAGGTTCTTCGAACGATGAAACATGAAAACAATATGCGAATTATGATTAATTTCACTGGTCTACTCTCTAAAATGTATGCAACTAAATTGCATTATATGCCTGATGACTTCTATTACAACCGTTTTTAGAAGCATATGTGTGTTATAAAAACCTAGAGCTTCTATGTTTTCATAGTTTTATGAAATATAGGACAACTGTTGAGAGGTAAAAATTGTTCAAAATTCATATTTTTTCTCTAAGGTATTCTTAGATTATGAGATACATACCTACAACACAGCATAGCATAATACTTGCTTGCACGTGAATAAAAATATCTAGTATATTTCATACATATTGCTGTTCATGTATTTTATAAGCACTTAATATATCAAATGACATTTTGTTTTTTATTCTTTTTACAAGAAAAAGGCTTCGCGACCGTCAAAGCTGAGTAGAAAATGCCACGCCTTAAAATGGCACCAAAATTGTAAATCGTACCTTAAAATTTTGTATGGGCATTTACTCTTAATTTACACGTAAAAAGGGGCTAAATTTTGGCAGTAGCCCCAAAATCCAATCTACTATTCATTATTAAATCAATAAATCAAATTAGAATGCCGAAATAAGAAATGTTCAGGTCTAATTAAACAAATATTTGGAAATGATTTGTATGTAGGGTGTACAAATTTGGATTTAAATCAAGAGTATCTCGGTAATCAGTAAATATAGAAAGATGCGGTTTCCTCATCGCTGTGCTATTTTGTTATGTAAAGGAAGATATCCTTAATAACAATTCCATAGCCACCTTAGTTCTGAATATACTGGACGAAATTGAAGATTTCGCATTTTGGGCCACATGCTGTATGACACATGGTGGCAATGAATAAAAAAAAATTAATAGTAGTAGTAGTAGATTCCAATGACGAAGCCAATTTTTTTCTACTTATTTTCGTTTTCAGTTATAAATTATTGCGTTTTTTTTACAACGAAATATGTTTTGAACGCAAAACAAAAAGAAATAGTCTTTAATATTTGTATACATTTTATGAAAAATACAAATTCATGTTGTATATTGCTGTGGTAGGTTTATGATATTTTACTTTAGTTTTAAGGGTGGGGAGATGTTCTTATATATTCTTGTCTATAAAATCTTGCAGAAATACAATTAAAATGCAGGTAATTATTTTTCAATGAAATAATAAAACAAGTTATTAATTAATTATTACGTTTTTGGCAGAGTGATGCGTTTAAACGCTGTTATCTCTGTTTTTTTAAAAGAATAGCTATCATATATATATGAAATTTGTGCAAAGAAACTAAACAATTTTAATGTAACATACTCCGTATAAATATTCTATCAGAATTCTACTATATTCGAAATATTGACAATAAAAACTCGGCAAAACGATATGCACATTTCTGTTTAAGTTTTAGGCCATAAGGACCATAAAGGATAAAATAGAAATATATAATTGGTTTTGACCTAGGCCAAACCATTTAGATCTTACCTCCTCTCAAAATCTCAAATTGTCAATTTTCAATTGTCATTATTTCGAATCAATTGAATTTGATTATAATGTATGCCTCATGAAAAATGTTTAGAATTTAGGGTAGATATTAACATGTAACGAATTCCATTTAAAAAAATGATCACCAAGATCACATGCTTGTGTAAAAAAATCAAAATTTATTATAATTATTAAATTACTTTAAATGCTTTATTATTTCTTCAAAAAAACCTGATTTATAATCCAGTTTGTGCAAACTTTATGAACGAACTAATTTCTATCCTAGGATTTGTGATAAAAATAAATATTACTATGCGTCTGCCGTCCATTCATTGCAATCAGCGGCATAGAGGTGGATAAGAAGAGTGGTAGAAAACAGGTCATTCTATACTGTTCGAGCAGTGTAGATACAAATACTGCATAAATTTTTTCGAAGCCATACAAATGCTTGTCAATCACTAGGAAAATATTTTAGTTAAAAAAAACTGACATTCCAAGTCAAGAATCTACGAATAGAACCGTAGAGAAAACTGTTAAAGAGTAACTCATGCTAGACTTTATTGAATAGTCTAGATATGTCAAGGGTAATAAGGTTGGATTCACCATAGAATTTAATGGATTTATTTAAGTTGTACTTTTTTTTTTCGATGGCAGAAGTATGTGTCTGTATATTTTATCCTTCAAAGGTAATTTAAAGGGTCAGATTATGATAGATATATTGCTCATGCCCGATAATTTTTTGTGTTAAGAGTCTTCAGTTCGACGAATATGTTTAACCTTTAGAGTAATTTTATGTATTTTAGAGTTTAAAGATACTGTTGAAAGATGACTAAATAAATGCAAATTTGTAGCAAATTATTCTGCAAAAATTTGCCCTTTGCTTTAGAAGTGCGAGTTCCACATCATTTGCCAGAAGTCAAGGGTGACAAGGAACTTGTGTCCAAGATTACTCCATAATTGGTAGACAGAACTCGGCCACATAACCTTGTGTTGAAGCTGTTTTTGTCTTCAGAAATGACTTGTATAGCTGGGAGGTTTTGAAGTCTTAATGGTATCTGGTAAAAAGTTTTCTAGTCTAGTTAGATTACAAGCTTGTAAGCAAGTTTCGTAAAAACCTGTATAAAGGAAATGAATGACCCCAAGCAAAATAGGAAATCCTATATTATAGTACGAGGTGTTTTAGTTATGCAGCTTTTACGAGGCCAGTACAATATATCGTAAATAGGCCATGATCCAAAAAATACAGAAAACCGGAAAAAAACACCATTTCAAAAAATACATAAAGATAATGCTTAATGTATTTATTAATTACCGGATTTGATTCAAATTCGTTAAATATAATCTAGGTTACAGAAAAAAATGAAGCTAAATAAATTACTGCGTAAATAAGCTATCTGATAATCGAATACTAGAAGACATTTAATAAATATGTAAATCTGTATTAAAATATTCTATTTTTTAATATTTTCTTACCTAACGCCTTAATTCCCTCGAACAAATTTCCCATATGTAGGCTCAGTCCACCTATGCTGAATTTCACGTGTACGTTAGTAACCTTGTAAAAATGAAATCCATCACGTTTTTCCATATTAACATCAGATTTAACATCAATGTTTAGGTCTTCTGAAAATGTTTGAAAAATATTATATAAATCATAATTTCCGAATCAAAGAACCCTAAATGCCATTTACATATTTCATACTTAAGACAAAATTATAGTTAGCTCAAAATTGTTAGATATATAGGTAATGGTATGTGGGTTAATATCGCTATAGTATGCAGTTTAACTCTAAATTTTTATTTTATTTTTTGGTATATTTTACAAAATTGTAAGCAATGCAGTTATACAATTCTATTGTTGAAAGAAAATGCTTGCTTAATGGATTACAGGCTTCTACTCTAAGATTAAGTAATTTGCCAGGGCCATCTGGTTGCATCGAAGCAATCACCAGGCTTAAAATACTAACCCAGGTACTAACAATTCTTAATTTTTTATTATAATTCTAACTATATGATTGCCTCTATTATTTCTTTAGATTACTACCGATATAACGCCTTTTCTGTTAATTTATATCAGAATCCTTCCAATTCCCGCGCCAAAATGACCAGTACGTTTTTAGTTACATAATATGTAGCCGTGAGCGCCAGCGTCGGACCCTTTCTAGCTGTATAGTGACCAGTTAGAGCGGACTAAGTTTTCTGCAGGTCTCCGAAACAACATAGAAAACCCAGCATACCGAGTGAGTCTTATATAGAGCTTCGTATTAAGCCGACCGGAAACATCAGTCCGTCTAACATAACTTAACTTATTTGCTTATCTTGCCATGCAAGTAATTATAAATACATTTCATATTTTTTGTGGGTATTGAAAACAAGAAACAAACTGCAATAATGCAGATAGACAAACCTACGCCAAATAAAAAAACAGTAGACACCGGAGGCATTTAAACGCAATGCACCGTGTCACGATCAACAGCCTGGTCAATCACTGGTTGATCACACACTGGTGCATTTTGCATTATTTGACTAGAACGCGGTGCACTGTGGCTTAACAGTATTTTGAAATAATTCATTTTATTTTTTGTTCCCAACCTGGTACCGATCCACATATGGAAAAATATAGACGTGCGTCGGTGGTAGCTTTTAATGTAAATGGCGAAATCGTGCATCTATAGTAATAAGTACTTCTTTTTATAAATATGATTTGCTATATGTTAATTTCCTGAATTGCCTTCCTGAATGGCTTATTTTACAAATGTAACGACCTTTTCATTTCCTCTTATGTCTGCGTGACCTTCACCAAACAATATTTTAACCTTCCTTAATACCAATTTTAGAAGTTTTTGACATATTAAAAATAAGTGGATTTTTAAAAACGTCATAAAGCCTATTTTTAATTGCTTTAAGGCAAGACAGATTGGGGAGGGCTTACATATCCCATCAGTGAGTTAGCTTGATTTCCAATATAATCCAGAGCCTGGCAAATGGCGTTAGCCTCTGCGGAAAATATTGATGAACTGTAATTACCCTGGTAAGCATTGACATGATTTATACCAGGAATGTAAAATGCAAAACCAACACCCTCCGATTACTTAGATTCACCTGTATATATTGCAGTAACCGAAAAATTGTTAACGATATTATTAACTACACCATTATTCAGTATATTATGGAAAATCATGACTAACATCGCATAAAAAATATCAAAATCCCCAATGAAAATGGAAGTTTATCGAATTTGACCAGATCTTTACAAAAACCTGCTGTGTCAGTAAAGGCATCAGTACCGATTTACTTAGTGCTTTCGCGTTCCTGCTGATACCGATCCACCTATGTATGTAACAAAAGTGTCCATAATTAATTTGTATCAATTAATGTTTTTCTTTAAAGTTGTATTTCGATGGTTTTCTATGATGTCAACATGCCAACATGAAGGAAAAGTTACTAGGCCAAATAACATGAGGTATGATTGTTGTTTTTTAAGTGTTCTCCAATTTTTATATAAAAAAGGCAAGAAAAACAAAAAATTTATTTTACGTTTTTTTATAATTTTTTGTAGTAGTTTTATACAGATCCAGGGAATTTTCATAAAAAAAAAGAAAAAAGTAAATTGGGTTTACGATGTTTATGAACTTTGAGAATGAATAACTCAAAAACGAAACGTGACCAAAAAAAATTGACTACAAAAAAAAAAGTTAATAATTACCCCGCTTTTTAATGTAAATAATAAATAGATTTATTTTAAATAAATTCACAGTAAATTTCAAAATATTATCTATTATAATACAGAAAATAACTAAAAGCAAAAAAATTGTTGAGAGATCAATCCATTTCTCCGTTTTTAAACCACGCGCCGACGTAGATATCTTTAGAGAATCGGGAGCAATTTACTGGCATACTTCAGTTTATGGTAACTTCCAGATACAATTAACAACCAGTGATAAACGATAAGGTTTAAGTTATGTTGCTTGTTTATTTAAATATCTTGTAAATATATACTTAGCCAAAGAAATTAACTATTTTATGTATGTAGGTACCTTTTGTAATTTGTCATTACGTATACTTAAACTTCTGTTTGATACCTATAATGGCCTATTTAGAAAGGAATGACGTCTCTCTGCAGCTAATCAACCCCAGACATTACCACGATTTTATTCGGCTCACAAAAAGTGAGATTCTGATTTTCATGGGTGTTTCCCTTATGTTGTGTGTTTAACAAAAGCAAGGACCGCTGGGTACTCCTCTGTTAATTTTTTATTATCTGATATTTTAAAAAAATGACAATAAGGAAAATGTCTCGCTATTTCCTTTAACGTCCCACTTTTTTTAAAGAAAATCCCACCAAACACCAATCAGGATTTGGCAAACCTACTGGAACACCCAGTATTTACTTGTAACGATCTTTAAAATTATATATCCAATTATTAAGTTACCTCTATGCCATTTAGTACATTTTCCTTATAAAGATTATTTTGTTGTTTTACTATTCCTAACAATGCAAATAATTTCTAGCCATTTCAAAATTACAAATTTATTTTATTACATTTACACCTGAGCAACTAATCGCCTTTGTTAATTTTTCGACACGTTTAACAGCAGTTGTTATGACACTGACAATAGTAAACAAAGCAATTTGTATGTTATGGGTATATAATCATAAAAAGTGAAAATAACTGTAAAGCTTGGCAAGTACCCAACATTTTAAACCATCATCTTTTCTGTTATTTCGAAAATTGGAAAACAGAAAACAGTTTTAAAATCTTGATGTTTATTCAACCTATTTGCAGATGGAGCCCGTAGGTAATATTTTCATTTTTTTTTTCTATTTTTGTCAAGTTTCTAATATTAGCAAATGAGTCAGTACGTTATATCTACAGTCATTTAGTGCAAAATGAAAAATAAATTGAAATATAGAACTAGTTAAAGATCTTAAATATGTCATATATATAATTGTCTAAGATTGGTGGTAACAGATACATGGTTCACAGACATCTCGTTGCACACTATTGACATTTTGTGGTCCGAAACCGACAAGCATCGAAAAATAAATTGAATCAAGAAACTTAGTGTAAATTTAAAATTAAAATATCGGTACGCTGCTTTTATCCGGAACTTCCCTCGATATGAATCTTCTTTTCTTTTATTAGGAATAGTGAATGTGACCCAATTTAATTCGGTACATAGTCATTTAGTAACACATACATACTGTTTTTTAAATATTTTTATTGGGCGCTATTTTGTTCCACTATATTGGATTCCTACCAATATTTTACCAGCTTCTACTTAAACTACACTTGAGTTTCGGGCATAATTTAAAAATAATCGAATAAGTAGATTTTACATTTACAAACATCGTCATTTTGTCGTATGCGTAGCTAGGTGCAGAGCTGTGCAGGTAAAAATAGCGCCGTAGGCGAAAAATTTTCGGGGTACCGTCCATAATGGCTATTTTTTTACCTTTTTATGATGTTAATTATCCATAGCTTTGGAGCGTTTTTTAATACTTAGGGGAAATAATATGAATTTATAAGATTTTAAGTATATTTTTTTGTTCTTAGAAAACAGTTATACCACGATACACGACACGATGCAAAACTGCTTCCGCCTCCGATGATTCAAACGCGCTAATTTACTTTAATTCTATAACAAGAGAACAGGCGCCTGCAGCCTGCAGCAGCAGTCTTATGCCGCTCCCGTCTCTATTTGATTTACGGATATTCACCATTGCGTTGCCATAACAACTGCCGAAAACAAATCTGGGCGCGAAGCAGGCGTGCGGGGGGACTCTGAGGCGGAATTTGTTAACTGCTGCATTATTATTTTTTGAGTATATAACGCACTAGTTTTGATAGAAAATAATGGTATAATTAAGCAAATAAGGTGAATTTATATAAAACATACTACATTTTTATAATAGAAATGTAGATAATAAAATGCTTAATATTTTAAAAATATTTTTATTTTTAAATAAATTGATCGGAAAATGTAGGTGAAACGGCGCTCCATCCGCGCCCCCTGGCGAGCCGCCACTGCATTTTGTTCCTTGCCAGTTTATCGCTAATATCACATTTAATTTTGCTGCAAAATGTAAAGTCAAGTGAATAAGATTTTATTTTTAAGTTGATTTTTTAAAAATTTTATTTGGCCGTCATTTTCTTTCGCCATCTTAAATTTGTACCACAACTTTACCATTTTTTTCTATATTACACTTAATGTTTGCATACAATTTAAAATTAATCTAATAAGTACCTACTCTTTTCAGTCTGATTTTTTATAATATTTATTAGGACGCCATTTTGTTTTGCTCTCTTGAATGGATTCATACCAAAATATTTTCATTTCATTCATTTCAAGTTCATTCTTATGTAACACTTGATTTTTGTGCAAAATTTTGGGATAAATAAGATAATTAGTTTTTTAGTAGTAATTTTTAGTAATGTTTCAGTAAGCCGCCATCTTTTTCTGCCGTACTGGATTTTTACGAAATTATTACCAGCGTACCCCTATATGATCTTTAATTTTTGCCCAAAATTTGAAGGTAGTCGAATAAGCAGTTTTTAAGTTATGTAGGCAGACAGACATATAGCTAAAACGAACACATATGTAAAACCTGGGATGGTGTTTTTTATGGCCGCCCTTTTGAATTATTGCGACAATTTTACCAGTTTATCTTATTTTTATTATTATTTATTGCACAAAATTTTAAATCAATCCATTGAGTTGTTTTTTTAGGCAGAATATTTAATATTTTATTATGCCGTCATTTTCTTTAGCCATCTTCACTCATACCAAAATTTTACCAGTTGATTCCTACATAAAATTTGATTTCTGCGCAAAATCTGAAGTAAATTGGATATGTCATTTTTTAATAATATTTTTTTAACATTTCACTAGGCTTTCATTTTGTTTCGCCATATTAGATTTATACAAAAATTTTACCAGGTCATCCCCATAAGTTTTTGACCAAAAAAGTCAATCCGGTAAGTAGTTTTTTAGTTATGCCGAAAACAGAGATTACAATACTTCCCTTTTACGAAGGAAGTACTCGGTAAACTGGCTTTACTCGAAACTAGGTCCGTAGCCAAAAGTGTACCATGGGGCAGACAAAATATTTTTTAGGTAGGACAGGATTTAGTCTAAAATATGCTAACTAAACAAAGTATACCAAGGAGGAAGTAGAAATAACACAAAATAATTTTTAATTTTAGGTTGTTTTTTCTAATGTTAATTATTTTGAAAATTAATATAAAAATGCTTTACCTAACAAAAATTTTGTTAGAATTATATGAGGTTGTTGAAATAACTAGAATATCAAATTTATAACAAATTAACGGTTAAATAAGTTAGTTGTGTAACATTAAAATATTTGCTAACGTCTGTGTCTCTGATTTAATTAATATTGTTGGGGGGACGACTAATAGATGGTAAGAGGATGTCGGAGTAACTCTGAAACGCATGGACTTTTCAACGTCATATTAACTGATGACGAAAAGCATGTTCTGAATAAAAGTATGTTGTTTTTTCATTAAGCCCAAAAATTGGTATTTTATCATATTTTATTTTTTTCTTCAAAAAAATGTCTTTTTTTTTTAGCTAAACAACGACGCGTTTTCCGGCTCGTTCAATACGCTAATGAGTTTCAGTCGAGTACTAACATCGACCTACGACACTGCAGATATTTTGTGATTTGTCAAACAGCTAAATCTTTAAAAACTAGATTCACAAATTGCAGTACTGCAACCAATTACCGCAACAGGGGCTGAAATTTATATGAAAAATTTCTCTTGTGAACAGTGTGTCTTAAATTTATTAGGAACTCATAAGCTCTTCGAGAAACGAAGTAAGTTAAATTGGGGCAATTTACGGGTCATTAACATGCCACCGAAAAATTCGGAAACTCTAACATTTTTGGAGGTATTCAAAAAACTCATTTGTAAGGATTTTCAACTATGTATATTTCACTGTGTATATAAAGGCACTTTTTCTCATGAGAACTTTTTTGGCGCTTCTGATCTTTAAAACTATTTTTTAAGTTTTAGGTATTTTGAAATCGAATATTCTAAATACAATTGTGACATTTTTATATCAGTTTTGTTAACTAGAATTTAGAAACACATCAAATAATATATTAATATTACTACTTCAAAAATATTAAACTAAATTAATGGTTTTTTTAATATATTTATGGATAAAGTAATCTTTTGGTAAAAACCAATAATAAATGACTATTAGATAATACGTATATGAATTAACTTTCTATTTTTAAAACAAGATTTTACATTTGGGGTTATATTGTTTTAGTAAAAGGTTTTGAAAACTAGGAACCCTAAAATGTTCTTTATATTTTAACTTTGTAGAACCTTGGGAGGGTGGTCCATTTCACGTTCTTACAGGACTTATATAAAAACCCAAACGTAGTACTTAAATGTAGTTAAGATCAATACTCTTCGGTGACACCTAACAAATCTTTGATTTTGTTGCTTCGCAAATAAAGCAGATGATATTTTTTGCTTTACATGCCGCCCCACACATTAAAACATTCTAGTTCTGTTAATTATGTTTAATAAATAGAGCGTAAATAAAAAAAACAACCATCGATATATTTTTATATAGACATCCTTCCCTGTAGATTTGGCAATTTGGGGGGTGATAAGAGATTACCGGCTATAATTCACACTTTTACCGAAAGACATTTGTTGGATGGAATCCTATCTACATAGAGTTAAAGAACATTTTCCAGCTTGGCCGCCTTGGCTTTACTGAAATACCAAATATAATATCCAATAGTTCGATTCTCCCCTTAGTTTGCTTGTGTATTTCTTTTTATTTTTCAAAATTTGTCAAAAAAATAGAGGTAAAAAGGCAGAATTCTTAAACCTGAAGCATTTGGTTTATCTTCATTTAATCTAAAAACGTCCGTGGTTATTTGCATTTTATTAAAAAAAATTACTTCGGGAATTATCTACGTTTACCTACTTGTTGTTTTATAAAAATGAAATATAAAAAGATTAAGCATTTTTTACTTTCAATTTTTACTCATTTATGAAAACGAAAAGTTACTCAACCATCAATAACTACGAAACATCAGAGCCAAAAGAATAAAAAGTGTGTTCAGAAACAACAAATTTTGATCACCACATCCCTTTCATCAGGACTCAATTGCTCGAAATTCAATGGCTTATGTAAGGCCTTTATCAGCGCAGATATTCCATTGAACAAACTAACTAATCCTATCCTGAAGAGTTTTTTGGAAAAGTATACCATGCTATTAATTTCACATGAACCTACTTTAAGTACAAATTATGTGCCCGATTTGTATACCAACACTATTCATAGGCGCCGATTCCATGGAAGCTCTGGCGAGCACCCAGAACAAATACGTTATGGGTGCGGAATAATTCATAGGATACTTTGCAAAATTTGTGTTTCAAATAACCTATATTATATAAATATTTCTTTAGAGGATTTATTTTCTCACTATTTGTATTATCCCATTATTAAAACATCTAAAATTAAATTCTATTCCGTCAACATCGTTTAAGTTACCTCAGTTTTTCTAACGATCCTGCACGATTCCTCTGGAAAATGGATCTGTATGTAATTAGCTGATTTTTTTGTAATAAAGTTCATAACATTTTGACCAAATATTAATACTGACATACCCTCGTCAAATGCATCGTGTGTATTCTACATGCAGGGTGTCAAAGTTTAAGGTTCGACCTAATAGCTCCTTGTAGATTTAGACCATGTAATGACTTAAAATTATTGTATTTAAATTATTAAATGAATTTTATATAATAAGGAATCGTATGTAATGAAAAATTACAGAATATATATATATTGCGTCAATCACGTTTTGTAATATAATGGAATATTAATAATTCTGTGAATTTCTCAAGTAAGCGAAAATTGCTATACACTAATTTCCAAAGTTTTTTTTCCATAAATATATTGAAAGTTTTCTTAACAAAAAAATTATTATACAGGGTTTATTATTATATTGCTTACAAATGCTGAAATATTGTGTGATTAATTCTGTAAACATTAAAATTAAACCTTTAGGAAGCAGGGATATTTTTATATTTTTAAATGTAGTTCTAATTTAAATTCGTACGTCTAGGTGTAAACTGTAATGTAAAAAGCATTTGGTATACTGTAAGATTATAAAAACTTAATAAA
Source organism: Kuschelorhynchus macadamiae (assembly GCA_030620095.1). Lineage (NCBI taxonomy): Eukaryota > Metazoa > Arthropoda > Insecta > Coleoptera > Curculionidae > Kuschelorhynchus > Kuschelorhynchus macadamiae. The sequence goes on along the minus strand of JAUTXW010002702.1, from coordinate 298,013 downwards.
AGAAACCATGCCGATAGTTAACATTATACAAGGATTAACGCAGAGAAATTCTGAATTATTGTATTATTCAGTCCTAGATTAAAGGTAGGGCTATGGGGGCTATAGCCCCAGGCCACGTCGTCGATAGAAGCTCCAGCACAGAACCGGCGCGAGGTTTTGCGGCGATGTAACATTGAATTGCTGTAGGGCCCACATGCAGCGGTGACCCCGCGAAATATAGGCAAAAGCGGGAATAGTAACGTATCAGTTTTTGAAGTAATTATTTGTGATATTTTTTTAGTCTCATCAGTTATTTGCCACGCAACACTTGGGGTTAGTAGAGTTGGGCCTCCCGCAGTCTAAATTTTAAAATAATTTTTATGTCACATTTTTGCACACATTTTGCACAATTTTGCAGATTATATTAAAATTTTTGCACACCACTTCCGGGGCACTATGAACAAAGTTAAGTGCGTGGGGCTAACTTAACGGTAGCCTCCCCACCAAACTTTTTAATATTTTTTGAATGCGATTCGAAAGTACGATCTCTGCACGTTTTTGCACTTTTACTGCCAGTTTTTGCGCACTTGCCCAGAGCGAGATATTCTACTTTGTAAAAATAAAGTTAGCCTCCCCCACTAAACTTTTTAAGCTTTTTTTATGCAACTACGATTTTTGCACATTTTTGCACACGTATTGCCAATTTTTGCACACTTGCTCAGAGCGAGATATTCTACTTTGTAAAAATAAAGCTACCTCCGCCTACTAAACTACTAAAGGTTTTTTGACGCGATTAATTTTTTCACGCGTATGATTTTTGCACATCTATCGGCAATTTTTGCACATTTTTGCACATCTATTGGCAATTTTTGCACACTTGTGTATAGGGATATTCCACTCTGTAAAAATAAAATTAGCCCCCCACTCAATTTTTTAATGTTTTTTTAGGCGATTCGAAAGTAGGATTTTTGCTCATTTTTTCACACTTATTGCTGATTTTTGCTCTCTTGTCCAGGGCGAGATATTTTAGTTTGAAAAATAAAGTTAGCCCTCCACTCAACTCTTTAATGTTTTTCTTTAATGCGATTCGAAAATATGATTTCTGTACATTTTTGCACACCTATTGCCGATTGTTGCACACTTGTCCAAAGCGAGATATTCCACTTTGTAAAAATAATGTTAGCCCTCCCTACTCAACTTTTTAACCTTTTCTTAATACGGTTTGATATGAAAGTGGAGTGAGGTGGGTGGATTTTATCTTTTTGGTAATTGAATAACTGACAATTTTTTTTTCACAAAACACATTTAACGGAAGCTCAGCATTGAAAGACAAACGCCATATTTCATTTTTGTTTCAAGTTCCATGTTGCTTAATATATTAATGTAATGTTTGCCGGTTTAATCTATAAAAGCATATAGCAGACATATGCAAAACACTTTTGTATATGTAATCCTTTACAATACTGATGTTTGCGTTTCAAGGTCCGTAGGTGCCGAAAAACATGTTTTCTCCATTCTGTCAGTTTGTCTGTCTGTTCGCGTTATACCTAAAAAACTACTTACCCGATTAACTTCAAATTTTGCACAAAAATCAAGTATTATGTAGGAATTAACTGGTAAATTTTTGGTACGAATCCAAGATAGCCAAGAAAATGGCGGATTAAAAATATTTAAAAATGCAGACTGAAAAATCTACTTAATGGGTAGATTTCAAATTTTGTACAACAATTAATTTTGATATACAGATGAACTGGTAAAATTGTGGTACGAATTCAAGATGACGGCCAAATAAAATATTTGTAACCGTGAAGAAAATCACCCTCCCAGGTTTTACATATATTTACGTTTTAGCGTCCCAGAAATATGTTTTCTCAATTCCGTCGCGTCGGTCTGTCTGTCGGCGCAGATAAAAGGCTACTTAACGGATTGACTTCAAATTTTGGTCAATAAATTAGGAATCATATGGGGATGATCTGATAATATTCCAATATGGCAGAACAAATTGCTAATTCAACGTTTATCTTGTCAATATCGTTATATTTTTTGTTCCCTACCTTTAAAAAAATAAATGTGTGTACCTGTATAAAGCACCCAAAGCAGTTCTGAAAAGTCGGCGCCTGTGACACTATTAATGCATTGCTAGAGAAAGTGGCACAAGAGTATATGGGTTTCGCTAGATGAAACAAACTGATGTAAAACAAAGATGTCTCGTTAACTTTGTTTTGGTGTATTGAGAGTTGAAGAACAAAGAAACAAATCATATTTACTGATTTTAAAAGTGTTGGACAACTATTGCTGCATTTTTCAATGACTTCTTTAATCTTTTGTGCCTTGGTGACATCCTAGCATCATATATGAAAATGTGTAAAGCAATGGGTAGTCTCCAAACTTTGTATTCAAAAATGATACATGTTGCTTGTCTTACTCGTGGACTTCATTGTGTTGCTAAACATGAACAAGTCCGAGCTTACAAGGAATATTCTCCTTACTTCAGCTCCAGTTGTAACAAGATGGGGATGTGGATAAAAGCTGGTATTTACTATGTGGAGAATTTTTGCATTTTTGCAAAAAAGGTGTGCACAAGGAACGAATTTACGTTAAAACAAATTTTACTTTGCTGTTTATCCGGAGCTATAAAAGTACTTGAGACGAAAGGACTTTGTCGAAATGTGCCGAAATTGTAGAACAAATAAAAATTAACCATTATTTTGCAAAAGCATACTCGTTTCCAGAATTTAAAAAAATCAGATATTAATGCGTTCTTGGATAATAACGAGAAAAATTATTTGACTAATAAATCTGCATTTGTTAACACACCAGTGGTTGTTGTTTGTACGTATATTGTCCAATTGTCTCCTATGGCGTTGAGAGAATTATCAGATAATAGGAGAAAATCATAATGTTTTCAAATGTAACCGTAAATAATTTAATAGTATAGATTAAGGTAGTTGTTTGAATTAGTTTTTATTTTCTTATTAATTTTTAATATATACAAGTCTATTTTGTTACTATTTGTTTAAAATTATAGCGCATTGTACATATTTTTCAGTATCCATTTTTTTAAATAAACTATTATGAACCTATATTACTAAATAACAATCTGAGGAACTAAACTAAGTCCTAGTTTATTTTCTTAATAAAACGACATATTTACAACGAAGGAAATTTCGAGTAAAGCCAATTTGCCAATTTTTTAAACGTAGCATTTTAACAGAAAACATAGCATTTTAACACAAACAGTCTAATTAGAAGAATGATAATTAAATAATACTATACAAAAATTGTGATAATAAAACATAAAAACGCAATATTTTCTTATTAGGTTAGTATATTATTGTGTTTTTATATCGGTAACGTATTAAAAAAAATACTGAGAACATCAAAATCCACCAATAAATCAATCAATAAAACAAATAAAAAAGGGTTTTAAAAAAGAAATGCGAAAGCAAAGAATAGAATGTTTAGAAGCGACTAACTCTTTATGACTATCAAGGACATTCTATTCTCCGAGACGATTTACAGATGTAAAATACTTCCCTTTTACGAGAGAAGTAATAAAATACCCCCTAAATGAATTCCAACTTTTCGCGTCAAGATTTTCCGACGCACTGCATCCGATCGGCTCATTTAATTAGTTTTAAAGTATAATTTTTGCAATGAATTGGACCAAATCAGCGTTCTAATTAAACAGATAACAAACAATGTTTTGGTTGGTCATGTGCAATTTTATGATTCATAAACTTGTTCAATTGAAATAAAATCCACCATTTTTTGGGGGTTTTTCAATTATCATAACTTTTCGATATAATAAGTCAGCAGAATGTGCTTTTTTTGTATTAGATCTACTTTTAGGAAAGAGATGCATTTTCTTTATTCAATATTTTTAAATTTAGTATATAATATATATATATATATATATATATATATATATATATATATATATATATATATATATATATATATATATATATATATATATATATATATATATATATATATATATATATATATATATATATATATATATATATATATATATATATATATATATATATATATATATATATATATATATATATATATATATATATATATATATATATATATATATATATATATATATATATATATATATATATATATATATATATATATATATATATATGGGTGAGAAGTAAATAGTAATATATGGGGGCCGAAACCCCGCGGATAGGTCTTAAAGACCCTTGCCGCCAAACCAAAGCCGAGAATTCTCAATTGTCTTAAATTTATTTTAAAGTATATCCAATTAATTATTATGAAATACCTCAAACTTTTGATATCGTTCATATTTTAAGAAATACTTTTTTTTCGAAAACAAACAACCATCCTACACACGAACGAAAATGAAAAAACTAGTCATAATTGATTTTAAATCATATCCAGTCAAGCTCCTGGGTCGTGCCACATGTTATAGCTAAAAATTGTTTCTTACCTAGCTTTATATTTATTTTCATCTTTCTGCAATGTACAATAATAAACTGGAAAAGTTTTTTTGTTTATTCAAACATATGCAATTTTACTTTTAACACTCTAAAAATAAAAATTAGTATAGCACCCAAATATTAATTAAACAGAATCATTGGAGGATTGAAATAAAATAAAAATTGTACAGGGTTAGTTAAAAAATATGACAAAAACTAATGTTTCTGTTTTCAAATATGCTTCCAATTAGGCGCTCGCATTAAATCTCTCTCAAATATATCTTGAGATTTGATTCAAATTTTTAATTTAAGGGGGATTTTAAAATCATTGCATATTTATTTGGCTATACCCGGAACTTCTCTAGTCATAAATACTTAATTTTATTAATGAAAATGAAAGATGTATTTGTATATGTATGCAATTTGTATATGCGTGTATTACAAAATAACTACGTGCGGAATTTAACAGGATCGATACTTACGAATGAACCCTGAATATTTCTTATTTTATTTTAATCCTACAATGATATCGTTTAATTGGCCTTAAAAAATGGCTCTACCAATTTTTATTATTTTAGAGTGTTAAAAGTAAAAATGCATAGGTTTAAAGAAAAAATCATACCTTCGCCACTGGTCAATTTTTTCAAAAAAATTAAACAACCGCTTCAAGGGGGGGTTTATGGTATTATAAACCTCCCTAAAACGATAAGAGTTTTATTATTTTATATTCAGGAAAGACGGAAGATAAATCCATATCTGGGTAAGCGACAATTTTGTATTATAACATGTATAAATGCATATGGCACGCCCCTGAAGCTTGGCTAAATATGATTCAAAATAAATAACAGACAGAGTTTTAAAGAAGTGAAAATATCTAATTACAGAAATATTTTTTCCCTTAGCTTGCTCTTAGCCACATATTTTTGAGTTATCCGATTCCATTAGCATTAAACGTTTTTATTTTAGGTTTTTCTACAGTTTTATAAATTGCTCAATTAAGGCTGGGAAGTGCACGTTGCATATGATATAACAATAACTCATATTTACAGTTGTTTAACTTACTTGCGTCAAACCAGCAAGTACCTTTTCCTCGTAAAGGTATTACCAAAATTCTCCCCAAAAGCTCATAATTTCCATCAATTCTCATTCTTGGTAGATGCAATTTGGTGTAAAAGTCATATGTTTCAGGATCGACGGTATTCATCAGAATTTGTGTGTTTCCAAAGCCTATTACAGTAACATCAGTTAGGGATGCATTCACGGTAACTGGTCCTCCTCCTCCTTGGAGAATCTGAAAATAATATATAGATATTACCACTGATATTCCTTGATATACCCATGTTTACGTACTTATGAAAGAAAATACTTTTAAAGACAGTTAGTGTGTTTTTGATGTTGCGTTAAAACATTTATTATATTTACGAGAACGTTCCTTCCGAGTGCTTAATTTTACTATTCTAAAAATAAGCTTCTTTAAGTATATTCTTTCTTCGGTAAAAATTTGAACTTGTTGAAATTGTTGTGTGGTTGCAATTTTCCTCATTTTGATATTTTCTCATCGTCATTAAAAAGAGAATAAAATAAAATCAATTCAGAACTTCTAAAAATGCCGTGACCCCTTATTTAACCAAATACAAGAAAGATCGTCCAAAGTTGCCTACTTAAAACTACAAAATAGTTTCAAACGATTTTTCTTTTGGTTTTAAAAGTGTTGTGGCTCGATATTGTTACCTGGACTCTCTATATATGGGAGATCTTAAGTTTCTACGACTGTCTACAGCTTAACTTATGTGATTATTTATGTGTAAATGTTTGTAGTAGTATTTATATATATTATTATTTTAATTCTGTGTATAGTTATATTTTACTTATTTAGTAGTTCTATAGCCTTACAAAATTATTTGGTTTAAGATATGTGTATGAAATGACAACTATTGTAAACTTTATATACTAGCTATTGCTAAATAAAGGATTTGATAAAAAAAAACAAATGCGATGCTTTTAGGGGAGGTATTTTACAAATTACTTCATTCAAGTGGGTATATCAGTTTGTGAACGCCACCTTGGAGGTTATTTTATAGTTTTAATCTAGACTATAAGACTTCTATTATAGCGTAGATTAAAACTATAAAATAACCTCCAAGATGGTGTAAACACTGACTTTCTTAACAACAAAAATAAACAGCGTGAACAGTAAACTGAACCTAAAAGGTCTTCTGGAACTGATCCAGGATGCCTGGAAGATATATTGGGAGAATAGGTACTCTAGAATTTGCATGTAAAGGCATTTACTACTCAAGGCATCCTGTAATTTATCGTCAAGGCGCGATTCTCGGGGGGGGGGGGTTAGGATTATTAGGATAAGATTTACGGCGAGTAAAAGATTTTTAGTGTGCATGCCGGATTGTGGCCGGGCTTTGAGCCACCCCTACTATTACTACTTAAATAACTGAGGTTTTTCGCCTCCCTTCCAGCTACAAAAGAATGAAGTTAAAGTTTTGTTATGCAAATATTAACAAATAAGGTATAGTGAACAGTATAAGTAGGAAAAACTAAACATTCCCGGACGACCGTAAAGCCGAGACAGGCAATACAGAGTCCGGGAATTGGCTTTTTCTACGAGGTATATTATTTTTCCCAAAATCGACAATTGTTGAACGGACATAAATTATTAAAGAACTGTAAAGAAATAATTTTTCTTTACAGTGCAAAAATAAACATTTCTTTTTTCCGTTGTAAAAATATTTACTTTTTCTTTCAAAAACTCTATACTTACTTTGTTATAAAAATGTTTAAGGGTTGGTAGAAGTAACATTAAAATTTTAGAAAGTCAACATATTAAATTAAAGTTGCTGTCATATCAATAATTTATTTAGCAGACTTTTAAAAATAATTTTCTTTAAACTTTTGGAGGAGGGGTGGGGTATAAGTTCTGTCTCACCTTGGCTATGACCACGTTAAGGCATAAGTCTGGGTTAAAATTTTTGACGTCCCTAATATGACAAACAATACTGAGATCCACTGCTTTTAAAATTATGCTAGAGGTAACTAATATTAAATAGGGGTTTTCACAGTAAGTGACTCAAAAGAGAAGCTCAGTTATTAATCAGAACTACAAAAATTGGGTGAACCAGTCAGTTTTGTTTAATTTTTTTAATTTCAAAAAAACATTATTAATACATCTCAAAAAGCAGGATGCAAATCAACTTTTATTTTGTAAATATCATATTTCTACTTCGGATTTTGAATTATCCTCAAGATTTTAAAGATATTTCATTGTAGCATGTATTATACATAAGCAGAAGCGTAATCACAAATTATGAGCCCCCGCGCAGGTGTTCGTGCCCTATATGCACGTATAGAAAATTCATGACTGAAAAAAAAGATCATTTATAGGTTTGCATAGTGCCGGAAAAACCGATGACCCTTCTATCAGAGGCCTCCCGCTCCTGCGCTAATTCCGTCACTCTCCGTCCAAGCTCTCCCCCCCCTCCTGGTAGGTGAGCCCGGGTGCTTTGCGCTCTCGCGCTCAACGATAGTTACGCCACTGTACTTAAGTTCAATAGTTTTTGAGATATTGAAAATTTTAAAGACAGACTGTAAAATGTAAATGGTTCCACTTAAAGCAAAATGAAATTAACATACGTATTTTAGTTTTTTTTTTTGGTATTTTTATGATGTCATTTTCCATTTTTCTTCCATTCCGATCAAGTCGTTTATTGATAGTCGGATCACCGGATTTGGTGATCGTAAACGTTCTTAAAAAATTAAATGTATTCGTTTCATTTGTATGCTGTATTCATTTAAATACTTAAGTATATCTAAATACAAGAGCGAAATTATTTTTTAGATATTAGTATTCCTAAATCAAATTAATATATATCCTTACCTTTACAAATGGGACTTTTAAAGGATCTAGAACTTGTAATCCAATATCCTCATTTCCTTTTGGAATTTCGTTAAATAATGTTTGAACGGCATGTGTGGAGCAATTTACAAACTCTTTTCTTGGTTTAGTAATCATACATGTTTCTACAAATTCCGCTAGAAATAGAAAATTATAAATTTAAGGTTTAGTTTGAAACCCAACTACATATTTGTTCCTGTTTTCTTGTATATATATGTACATATATATATATATATATATATATATATATATATATATATATATATATATATATATATATATATATATATATATATATATATATATATATATATATATATATATATATATATATATATATATATATATATATATATATATATATATATATATATATATATATATATATATATATATATATATATGATATGACAGCAACTTTAATTTAAATCGATGAAATATTTGTAATCTCAAAAAAAAATTCCAACTTTTACATATATTTACGTTTTAGCGTTCCTAGGCGCCAAAAAATATGTTTTTCAAGGTTCCATTGGTCTGTCTGTGAGTTCGCGAGGCAGGTAAAAACTACTTACCCGATTAATTTCAATTTTTGGTAAAAAATTAGGGGTTAAGTAGGAATAACCTGGTAAAATTTTGATAAATGTGATTTGTTAAAAAATTTATTACCAAAAAACAAATTATCCAATTTACCTTCAATTTTGCACAAAAATCAAGTGTTACATAGGAATCACCCCGTAATATTTTGATACGAATCCAAGACAGCAAAACAAAATGGCGACCTAATAAATTATTTACAAAATCAGCCTGAAAAACTACTTATTAGATTAATTTAAAATTTTGAGAAAACATTAAGTGTGCCAGAGATATAAACTAGTAAAATAGTGATACGAATTTAGGACCGCGAAACGAAAGGGCGGCCAAATAAAATGCTTAAAAATCAACATGACGGTACAAAATTGCGGTTTTAAAAAAATGTGTAAAAACTATTAGCTCAATTTATTTTAAATCATGCCCAAAGATTAAAAATTAAATTAAAAAAATAACTTTTAACTTCAAAGTGTTTAAGTGGCGCAGTCGGTAGGATAGAGCAGTGGTAATAATTTCGAATGGCCCGGAAGAATTGCTGCTTGATGGTTTCAACCCTTTGGCGCTATCCATTGAACCTACAGTGAGTGCAAAGAAGAGGATCGGAAAGGGAGAAGAAATACATCGTTGTAAGTGCTTTTCACTTTTGCCCCTCCTAAATCCTCTGTATAAGGATTTTTGGTTAGGGATAATTTTAGGAACAGTGCATCGAGCACATTAGGCTAAATTATCTGTCTATTCAAGACACTGAAAAGAATTTTTTTTTCATATTTGTTTAAGAACAAATCATTTACAACAACGTTTTTATATTTTCATAAATAAAAGAGTGGTGTATCGTACGATAATATTCATATTAAATAAAATTATTGATATATGAACGATTTAGAATATTTAGTGAATAAGTTTAGTTCAATTAAATTAGATCTTGAAATACAGAAGCCAAAAATTACCGAAAAAAATGGAAGGCAATGTTTCAGGACAACACAAAGTAAATTGGGAAATTTTCAAAAGTAAAATAGAGAATATTAGGCCTTTTGATGGCGATAGTAATACTCTAAATAAATTTATTAAAAGATGCGATGATTTAGTTAACAGATATAAAGCAGTGAATGACCGCGATTTAAATGAACACATATTCGAATGTATCCAAGAGAAGCTATTTGGCAGGGCAGAAGCCATGGCCGGCAATCGTGTCGAACTAGATTCTCGGGATAAATTAAAATTAGCTCTAGTACAATGTTTTTCTGATCGCAGGGACTTAGATTGTTTAGTTCAAGAACTAACAAGAACAAGACCCTACAAGGGTGAACATTTAATTAATTTTGGTAGTAGGTTACAATTAATTAGAAGTAACGTAGTGCAAAGAATAAGTAATGACGTAAATTTAAGCATAGACGAAAAATTATGCCACATAAACTTTTACGATAAAACCGCTTTAAATACTTTTATTGCAGGCTGTAGTGGTACATTAAAAAACAATATGCGTCTAAAAATGCCGCATCTTTAGAAGATGCAATGGCATATGTTAGCGAATTTGAAAATTTTGAAAGACTTTACGGTGGTATAGCCAATAATAATGATAATGATAGAAATGTAAGAAATAATATTAATCAAACTATTAATATACCCAATCATAAACAAAACATTTTTCATAATTTTCCCAGCAAGTTTTAGTAGCCCAAATCTTAATTTTGTTTCCCAAAATATGCCAAATACACAAAATAGGAATTTTACACCTAAACTGTCTGGTCTAACCAACCTATAAATATGCAACCACGTCAAATTCCTCCGAAAAGATACCCAACTAACAGGGAAGTTTTTGGATCCCCTCAAAATGTGTTTAAGCCAAATCCAAATCAGGCTCAACAATTTCCGAAACCCACACCAATGTCAACCACGTCCAGAAATACAACTGTCATGAACAAGCGAAACCCGCCGAATCAATACTTTTCAAATCAAAACTTTTTCAGGCCTAATTTTAACAACCAAAAACCAAATTTTGTCTTCGAGGAATTACACTCGAATAAATATTCCGACGACGGAGAGAATCATTACGACGAAATGTATAACAGTTATGCTGATAATTGTTTTTTCGATGCCCAAAACTATTATGATGATAATACCGAAGCTCGAGTTCTGTTCTAAAACCATCCATAGCGGAAAAATTTTACTCAAACTGTATATACCAAAGTAACAATAAAATAAAAACAGTAATCGGTAGCCAAACCACACGTTTTCAGGCTTCGATACAAGCTTTTGCGGGATTTAAAACAAAATATGTCATCGATTTCATATTGTTCGATTTTCATGATTATTTCGACGGCATTATAGGTTTACAAGATCTCATAAACATGAATTTAAATATCGATTTAGTAAATAAAAAATTAGTAGGCAAAAACATTGAAATACAATTTAAATATAGGCACCCGGAAGACGTGAATTTTTCGTTCTCGTTAAATCCAAATGAAAAAATAATTAAAAATATCCCAGTAACCATTTTCGAAGGAGATATTTTAACTAAAGCAAGCACAATCAACGGTCTTTTAATTCCCCAAATTTTGACCCACTCGAAAAACGGAATTGCCCCAATAGAAATTCAAAACAATTCCAACAAAACTATTTCTGTGACATTAACAGAACCAATTCCCGTAGATTCTTTTCAAGATAACCAGTTTGAAATCTTTACTTTGGAAAACATTTCCCAAAATTGCCAAAATTTTAAATCTTAATTTCAAAAATTAGACCTAGAAAATGCACTTTGCACAGACCATATGAACAGCGAAGAAAACGCTGCTATCTTCAAATTGTGCAAAGAATTTCCGGACATTTTCTATAAACCCGGAGATAAACTATCCTTTACTTCGAAAATCAAACACGAAATAAGGACAACAGATAATATTCCCGTCCACACGAAATCATATAGGTACCCCTATGTGCATAAACAAGAGGTCCAACGTCAAATTAGCGAAATGCTTGACAAAGGAATAATAAGACCTTCGTGTAGCCCCTGGTCTTCACCCATTTGGATTGTCCCGAAAAAGATTGACGCCTCTAGTAAGCAAAAATGGCGCATAGTTCAGGATTACCGTAAAATTAATGAAAAAAGTATTGATGACCACTATCCGATTCCTAATATCACGGACATACTCGATAAATTAGATAGGGCACAATATTTTTCAACCCTGGACTTAGCGAGCGAATTCCACCAAATAGAGATGGAAGAAAGCACCATAGAAAAGGCCGCGTTCACAGTAAATAATGGGCATTATGAATACCTTCGAATGCCTTTCGGACTCTAAAACGCACCCTCTACTTTTCAAAGGGTCAACTAGGTGTCATTGACAACCTAGAAGATGCTATTATGTTTGCGAAACTAAATACGTTACATAATTCAATAATGTCTGTATCAGAATTACAACAAATATTAAAAGAATTAAAAGTCATGTATAAAATTAAAGAAATACCAAATTTCCGAGATGTACTCTCGTATTATCAGTTTCTAATCACTCAAGTCAGTTTTTCAAATAGAAGTGAAATTTTTGCTATTCATGTTCCTATAATTAGGCCCGAAACCTTTACCTTCTATCACCTTCTTCCCATCATCCAAAATCAACAAATGTTTGTCCCAAAATACCCTTACCTAGCACAAACGACAGAGAAAACTCAATTTAAAGAAGCTGCCTACCCCTTGCTAGAAGAAACGTGCTATTGTAACGAAGATTTCCACCCCCACGATAGTTGCACTCTCCAATTAATGCAAGGTTCCAAAATGGAGGACTGTCAAATTTTCCGAATAAACATCGAAGAGCCAATTTCCGAGCAAATTACCCAGGACGAAGTACTTATTCTACCTGTGAAAGAAGAAAGAATATTTTCAAAATACAAAACCGACCAATACATCGAAGTTAACCATCCTATTCTACTGAAAATTCCGAAAACGAGCTAAATTCAAGTGAGAACCAAAACATTTGTAAATAGCAGAAGTCTCCGCCAAATTAAAGACAAAAACACTTTTAAACTCCGAACTTTACGAAGATAAACTTTGAAAAAATTTACCGTCTTAAGGACATCGCAAATAGAATATCACCAATCTTTGATCGAAAGAAAATCAATCGATACTTCTCCAGTAATCAATATCCCTACAATAATAATAATCGCTATTTGTATGGGATTAGTTATATGGAAACGAAGGACACTGAAGAATTATTTCGTTACCAATTTTCAAAGAAGAAATCCCAATGATCGGAGAATTGAAGAATCCAATGCCAATACTTCGCAAACAGACTCCGTCATTTTCTCAGTTTAACGAGGGAGGAGTTACATGTATCGAAACTGCTGACAGAAGTAATTCCCACGATAGCGATTTCAAGAACGGATGACGATTTGCTGATGCAGATTCCCAGGCCCGAAGTTAACATACATTTAATCATTTTTATGTAATTCATTCTCATCTTTAAGCTCTTACTGTTAAGACATATTTTAGAAATAAAATTGTTTTTTAAAAAATAACTTTTAACTTCAAAGTATTTAAGTTGCGCTACTCCATGTAGGCGAACTACCGTTTACTTTGCTACAAGAATTTTTGAACAAATAGATTAAATACCTGCTTTTGTTTACAACATTATTATTTGAAACAAAACATAAATCCCTAAAGGGTGACATGCAGGCTAAATATTTACGAATTTTTGAAATCTTCTTGATACGAGTTTTTATTCACGTTAATGTAAATGGGAATTATATTTTTAACTTAGAGGAAGTAGAAGAGATAGGATATTATTTTTTCTGTAATAATTTTTATTTTCTGGAAGTCCATGCTCGACGTATTACATCGTAAACTCTAACTGATATTAACCTTTGACAAACCTGTGTTTATAACTTAAATATATACTTATTCTCCTTATAATTGTTGTTGAAATTTTCTCAAATACGATTTTACTGGTATCCCAAAAGAACAAAATATAAAATTCATGCTAAACCGCACTAAATTAAAATTGAATTTGGTAATTTTTTTCTGACCCAATTTTCATTATTCGACTGAACTGTATTTATTTTGAGGTAAAAACTTAGATTAAGTAAATTGTCTCCTCAATATTAATTTCGATAAAATAGGTCATTTATAAATTACTTTTCGTTAGAATTTATTATTTATTGTACATTGTATGTATGTTGTATGTATATATATATATATATATATATATATATATATATATATATATATATATATATATATATATATAGTAGAGTTTCTTGGGTATTTGGTTCTTTAATGGAAGGTATTTAAGACATCATATAAGTGTAGAGATTCTTATATATATCCAAACGTTTCGACTAGAATCTAGTCTTCATCAGTGCTACAACAATTTATCTTAAGTTTTTTTTTTGAAAAGTTTAAAATATGTGTTTAGTTCGACTCACCTAATGAAGTAATTACTTAAAAATCCTAGTGGTTTCATCGTTGTGCTCTATTAAAATAATAAACTAACAGTTAACACAACATGTATATAGTTTCAAAACAAAGACGGGCACAGTATTTATAACATAGAACGGACACAGTGCTCACATGTATTTTAAAATATAAACTGACTAGTCGAATCTCATATTATTCTTATTTCTACCTTAGCCTTTTTTTTTCCTATTAAATATTGATAACGATAACATATACTGGTGGAATAATATATATATATTCAGTTTGATTTTAGTAGGTGGGGTATTAATTAATAATGTTGTAATAAATTTTACTTAAGTTTTTTTATGTCAGATTTGTCATTTATAGAATTTTTATTTTTTTTTACGTATAACATTTCTAGGAATTCCCTCATTCGCTGATTTGGCTCAGTTTTTAAGATTTTTGTTTCTTTAAAATTAAGTTTATGGGAGGTTTGGGTCTCGTGATTTGTTAGGGCTGTTTTATTGTTCTTGTCATACTTGTGGCCATTTATGCGATTTTGTAGGTATTGTGTTGTTTGTCCAATGTATACAGACGCGCAGTCAGAGCATGGTATTTCACTAACTAAAATATTTTTTGAGAAGATTATGTTCTTTACGGCACACTGAAATTTCATGTTGTTTAAAATATGATTGTAGATTTTCAGACAGTCCCTGTATATATGGAATTGATAAATAATTTTTTTGTTTTTTTTTATTTGATTGTCGTGGATCGTTTTTAAGAGTTTTTAGCCGGGAGTTAAATAAAGTCTTAATTAATTTTATGGGATAACTGTTTTTAACTAAAGTTTCTTTTGCTTTCTTTATAGCATTATTTCTAAAATTTAAGTCGCTTAATTTTATTGCTCTGTCTGCTAATCCGATTATAACTGACTTTTTTTGAGATATGGGGTGTTGGGAGAAGTAATTTAAATAACGACCAGACCAAGTTTTTTTGGTATACCATTCTGTTTGTACTTTATTATTTTGGTTATGAAGTGTCATGTCTAAAAAATTGATCTTATGGTTGTCTTCTATTTCGATGGTAAATTGTATTTTTTGGTGAAATGAATTGAATGAGTTTAGGAGATAATCGCATTTACTTTTTGGAATTGCACTTAGGCAATCATCAACGTAACGGAGAAAGAAGGGGAATTTAATTTCAAGATTAAGGATTATTGCTGATTTCAATTCTTCCAATGCCATTTGAGCTATGACACTAGAAATGGGGAACCCATAGCACAACCCTCAATTTGTCTACAAAATTTTTCCTTGTACATAAAATAGGTAGAGTTAAGCGTTAGCTAGTTATTGCTTTTAAGAATTCTTCCAGGGGGTTATCTATATATTTTTTTATTTGGTCCCATTTCTTTTTTATTAGGTTAAGTGCCATTTCGATTGGGACGTTTGTATTTAACGATACTACGTCTAGGGAGACTAGAATATAGTCATCTGGTAATGTTATTTTATTAATTTTTTCTTTAAAATCCCACGAGTCTTTAATATACGTGCTAGTTTTGTTAACAATGTTTTTCAGAATATTTGTTAAAAATTTCGCAAGATTGTGTAGAGGTGATTGCACACATGAGACTATTGGGCGCATGGGGTATCCCTCTTTATGTAGTTTTGGCACCCCGTCTTGGGTGGGTGTGCGTTATGAAGCTTTAAGTCTTTAGCGGTATTACTTGAAATGTAGTATTTATTTTCCCATTTTTTTATTATTTCGTTTTTGAAAAATTGAAAAGTTGGATCATGGTTTATTTCTTTATAGGTGTTTTGATCATTTAGAAGGGTTTCCATTTTATTTTCATAGTCGCGTGCTTTCATGATGACGGTTTTATTTGATTTGTCGGATCGTAGAATTTTAAGATTAGGATTTTGTTTCAGAAATGTGTTAGTTTTTTTAAGATTTTTAATTAAAGTATTATTAATAGAGTTTTGTTTATATGTATTTTTCTTAAGTAAAATTTATTACAACGTTATTAATTAATACCCCACCTACTAAAATCAAAATAAATATATATATTATTCTACCAGTATATGTTATCGTTATCAATATTTAATAGGAAAAAAAAAGGCTAAGGTAGAAATAAGAATAATATGAGATTCGACTAGTCAGTTTGTATTTTAAAATACATGTGAGCACTGTATCTGTTCTATGTTATAAATACTGTGCCCGTCTTTGTTTTGAAACTATATACATGTTGTGTTAAACGTTAGTTTATTATTTTAATAGAACACAATGATGAAACCACTAGGATTTTTAAGTAATTACTTCATTAGGTGAGTCGAACATAAACACATATTTTAAACTTTTCAAAAAAATAACTTAACTAATAAATTGTTGTAGCACTGATGAAGACTAGATTCTAGTCGAAACGTTTGGTAATATATAAAAATCTCTACACTTATATGATGTCTTAAATACCTTCCATTAAAGGACCGAATACCCAAGAAACTCTACTTTAAGAATATATTTATTATATATATATATATATATATATATATATATATATATATAATATATATATATATATATATATATATATATATATATATATATATATATATATATATATATTATATATATATATATATATATATATATATATATATATATATATATATATATATACATATATATATATATATATATATATATATATATATATATATATATATATATATATATATATATATATATATATATATATATATATATATATATATATATATATATATATATATATATATATATATATATATATATATATATATATATATATATATATATATATATATATATATATATATATATATATATATATATATATATATATATATATATATATATATATATATATATATATATATATATATATATATATATATATATATATATATATATATATATATATATATATATATATATATATATATATATATATATATATATATATATATATAAATGACCTAACTTATCGAATTTAATATTGAGACAACAATTTACTTAATCTAAGTTTTTGCATCAAAATAAATACAGTTCAGTTGAATAATGAAAATTGGATCAGAACAAAATTACCAAAATCAATTTTAATTCAGTGCGGTTTAGCAGGAATTTTATATTTTGTTCTTTTGGGATACCAGTAAAATCGTATTTGACGTATTGATATATTTAAGTTATAAACACAGGTTTGTCAAAGGTTAATATCAGTTAGAGTTTGCTGTCTTGGATTCTTACCAAAATATTACGGGGTGATTCCTATGTAACACATGATTTCTGTGCAAAATTTGAGGTAAATTGGATAATTTGTTTTTTGGTAATAATTTTTTTAACATTTCACATTTATCAAAATTTTACTAGGTTATCCCTACTTAACCCCTAATGTTTTACCAAAAATTGAAATTAATCGGGTAAGTAGTTTTTGGCTGCCTCGCGAACTGACAGACAGACCAATGGAACCTTGAAAAACATATTTTTTGGCGTCTAGGGAGGCTAAAACGTAGAAAGATGTAAAAGTTGGAATTTTTTTTTGAGATTACAAATACTTGATCGATTTAAATTAAAGTTGCTGTCATATCAATCATTTATTTAGCAGACTTTTAAAAATAATTTTCTTTAAACTTTTGGAAGAGGGGTGAGGGTGTAAGTTCTGTCTCACCTTGGCTATGACCATGTTGAGGCATACATCTGATTAAAGTTTTTGATATCCATAATATGACAAACAATACTGAGGTCCATTGCTTTTAAAATTATGCTAGAGGTAACTAATATTAAATAGGGGGTTTCACGGTGAGTGACTCAAAAGAGATGCTCAGTTATTAATCAGAACTACAAAAATTGGGTTTTGTTTAATTTTTATAATTTCAAAAATCATTATTAATACATCTCAAAAAGCAGGACGTAAATCAACTTTCATTTTGTAAATATTATATTTCTACTTCGGATTTTGAATTATCCTAAACAGTCAAATAACTGCTGATTCGGAGTTCGATATTGGCTCTGTTTACTAGACTTTTGAACTGTTTTCTGCCAGTATCTGTAAAAATATTTCAGAGAGAGCAAATATATACACGTAAAAATGAGTATATACAGTATCTCTGAAGAGACCGCGAAGGCCGAAAGGATTTAAAGACTCGCAGATTAGGAGAAAAGTGAAAGGCATTTGCTGGCAACATATTTCATAATCGGGACACTCTAGGAATAAAGGACCAAATAAAGTGGGAGGTCCTTGGTCTTTACACTTGGACGGTAAAGCGATGCATGTGGGTCGTTACTCGCGTCTCCCTGGCAGGAATGATTAAGGAAGGCGTAACGGATGATTATTCATCAGGACAGAATTCGTGGTAGCATCTGTAAAACAGAGACAGGTCGATCATAATTCATCGACGCTCTAGTGAGGCAAATTTTCATGTGATTTTTGGATCATTAATCAAGCGAATAGGATTGAAGGAGAGGCTGCTCCCATTATGTGGGTCTGATTTACGAATTGCAAAGTGTATAGAAGTTGGCAGAAGAAAACTATTTTTGAGCTCGGAAAAGAAAACCTGATTTTTTCGCGACTGCTGTGACAATTGAGGTAATGTGATCATGCCAGCGAAGATCTTCCTGAAAAGTGATACCAACTAGACTTCAAGAATTTAATTATTGATTTGAATGGTGTTGATACTGGGAGATAATTTGTGAGATAGTAAACTTGAGTGTGTCTTAGTGGCGTTAATAAACCGGACAAGGTTCTTTGCTCCACATTCTACGATTTTAATGGGTTCCACGGTTAGAGTACTATTGTAGCTGTGAATAGGATGTCTGGTAGAAGAAAGCAGGAAGAAGAGTAGGTGCCAAAACTGAACTCTGTAGAACGTCCGTGTTAATTTGATGACAGTTGACGGCTAACTATACTACAAAAATAATTCTGTTGAAAAAAAACTATCAATTCAAAGACAAAAAATCTGCTGTGGATCTTTGGTGGCGTATTGCCTATCATACCTTTCAAGGTAATTTAAAAGATCATTATTGATAAACCTCTCCATTACTTCACTCATAGTTGAGAGATATGGGTCTGTAGTTAGAGGAAAGAGTTTTATATCCCTTTTTGGGAAGCTGGAGGCTGTACACGAGCAGTTTTCCAGCTTTTAATAAGAATGCCTTTGTTATACAACATTTGAAATAACCTGGTAAGGATAGTGGCCAATTTAGAAGCGCATTTATTTAGGACTATGGCCGGAATACCATCAAGACCAGAGGACTGAAGTAAATTTCGTGCAAATTGTAAGGCAAAGCTAGTACTGATGGAGGGAGGAAGTGAAAAGGAGGTGAATTATTTTGCAAAACGCTCCACTTTTGCTTTAGACGTGGAGACGATTTCATCACCAAAACTCAGGGCTGGAAGGAGCTTTTGCAGAAGTTTTGAATAACATATTTGGCAAGCGACCACAAGGATCGGCTCCCATTTTGACAAAGAAAGAACTGCCTTTTATGCATGTGTTGAAGGCATATTAGGCGTCGAGGATTATGCGATTGTAATGATTTCGTGTCTCGTTCTAATTCTTCTGAAATAGTTTGTTAAGGAAATTGTTACGGATTCTTTCTAGTCTGGCATTATCGCATCAGGATTTTCAAAACCAAGGGTTATTGTTGGGAGGTTTTCAAGTCCTAATAGAATGTGGTATAAAGATTTCTATACCTAATTGGATTATATCCGAGATTTGTGAACATTTCGGAAGGATCATTGCTAGAGAAACAAACATCATATACCAAGAGAAGGAAGATTAGAAATCCCGCAACTCACCCAATCAGCGGCGATATACTGCCAAATAGTACGAGGTGGCACGGGTTCTAGAACTTGCTGTTGTATGGAACACGAAATAGTAATTAGACCATGGTCAGAGGTACCCAGAGGAGTGAAATTAGAGAACGATTAGGCTTTAAGTGAGTGGTAAGAAAGAAGTCCAATGAATTTTGGATATGCGTAACGATGCGCGGGAAGTAAGTAGGTTGGGGATCACTTTTAGTAGACCCCAACCATGCTTTATTATGAACGTTAAAGTCGTCAATGATAATGATTTCAGAGGGAGGAAATTCATAAATTAGTATATCCAGTTTAGGAGAAAGACGCGACCAAATTTATAATAATTTTAACAAAAATTATTTTGATATCTAAAAATTAAAAGGGGAAATCTGAGGCTACAAGGTGCGATAATTAGTTTTTATCTGCAAACAGCATATACGTTAGTTTTCAAGTAAAATAGCGATAACTGTTCAAGCTTTCTACGCGCGATTCATTTTCACTCAGTTTAGAAGTTCTTCTCTTCACGTATACAAAACACGATGATCAATAACGAATAGGAAAATTTTGAATTTACCATTAATTGAAAAAATTACCGATGTCCGATTTTAAAAATGAGAGATATTTAAAATTCTCAAAAAATGGAAAATTTTAAAGAAGAAAGTATTAAAAAGTAAGATGAATAAATTTATGATTATTTACCACATAAAGAAAGCAAGGTTTTCGATGGAACAATATAGTTCCAGATCCTCTAGGGAAGCAAACACCATACGGACAAAGTGACTAAACATTTATAGAGGGATCTAGGAACATGGTTTCTAATTTTCCTTAAAGAATTGGTGTGGACAAGTTATGACCTCCCCCCCCCCAACTGAATTTCTGGCTACGTGCCTGGAATGCGGTTTTTAATTAATTCATTTGATTTGCCATTATACAATAATTTTAATGTTCTTTTTCTGTAGTTGCTTTTAGTATGCGATAAAATTTTCCATAATTTAATAAATACTTAAGAAAAAACATTAAAAAGTACAAAATAATATTTTATTCCAATGTTGAAAATTTCACTGTATGAATTCCGCGTCCGTCCAACTAATATCTAATTATTGAATATATCATAAGAAATTATGCCTAAAGTGTAATGTCTTTTGCTGTTTTTATTTAGCATGAGGACGACTTTATAAAGTTTGATTTGCAAGATTAAATCAAACAGAATTTTTAACTTTTTAGCGTTTTTTTAAGTCAATTTAGTTTTGTTTCAGGTTTTTTATTTCTATTTATTTATTAAATTTCATTGTTAAAGTGAGTCTCAAAGTTTTTGGGACGTAAACCGCCAATCCACATTTTTTTTTAAATACTCTCTATAGGACTATCGCGGCAGTACTTTAAAAAATCCCGGAGTAATCAGTGTACATATATAAATAAAAACGGGTTGGATTGATACGTTTCCCATTTTTCAAAGACAATTAAAACGGAAACCTAATCACTTAAAGACAGATTTGAAATTAGTAACTGGAAAAAAAACCTTACGTTGTATGTCCAAAATTTTCCCCCATAAACCTATAATCCACTGACACACTAGCAAATATAACACTAATAAGCCGCGTTTACCCATTGATTATGGTGCGTCCGCGGTACCGGTTCAAACAAACATGCCCTGCTAATTAAAATCTATATCTTTGCGTCGAATTCTGTAATCTGCAAGCGACCAAGACACACTCAGATCACTTTCACTAGGGGGATTGCTGTTCTATGGGTTTATAAGTAAACATGGTTATTATGCAATTTTGGTATTATGACTGCAAGTAACGTTATAACACCACTTATGTAGTCGACATATATTAATTAAGTTAAAAATTAATGTATTCACCAGAAATTCCTGCCTTTGAAAATTTTGTTTTAAACAAAATATATGCCCTTAAGATTAACTAAATGTGCTATCGAAGAGGCTGTTATCAATTGGCATGGATCGCCTGTACAAAACAGTAATTAGTGTGGGATCACAATCTTCCTCTATTATTAATATCCCTACTAGATCATATACTTCCGAGATTTTTTCTGGTATTCTAATAATATAATTTCAGAGTCCCTAGTTGCCGAAATTTTTTTTGTCTGTATTCCGTCGGTCTGCTAACAAACTACTTACCCCCTTGACTTCAAATTTTGATAAAAAATTAAGGGGATGATCTGGTAATACTTTGGTAATAATCCAATATGGCAAAATAATATGGCGGCATAGTGGCTATAAAGACGAGAAATTCTCGCCTCTCGTCTCATCTCGACGAGTCACTCGAGCATAAAAAATCTGTATTTTCTATATTTTTAATGGTAAATAAGACAAATTACTAAAAAACAAAAAACCGGATTGCTTTTGTAAATTGTTCCCAAATTAAGTACATTTTAACGTACCCGAAACTCTTGTACAGTGCTGCCAGAGGCTTTTAAAAAATTGTACCAAATCCATTTTTATTTCATTGTTACAAACAAAACAAAACAAAACATTGACAAACGAAGTCGATGAAATTATAATTTGACTTTTTTCATTGTAACAATTAATGCTTATTTGGCCTAAAAAATGGGAATTTTGAACCATTCGACGGAAAGCGGGAGATATACATAAAAAGCGGGAGACACCCTTCTAAATCGAGAGGGTTGGTAACCCTAGTGTGTAAACTACCTAACTGTTTATTAATAAATGCCTCAATCTACATATTATTTCTAAATAAAACATTATTTTTCTGTGCAGGTAGATTTTTTACGAATTACTAATATTTGATATCCTTTTTTAATAAGGATTTACCTAATAAATATTTCGCCATGCACGTTTCTGGTTTTTGTTTTAATTAAATTTAATTAGTATTAGTGATGATGTAAGTAAGTAGGAAAAACTTATCGATATTTTGAAAATTATCGATATTCAAAATAAAAAAAGTTCGTTTATTTTTATTTTGAAAAATTTCGTGTCCTAGTCCTGATCGAGTTTTAATATTGAACAAAATGTACCAGAAATATTAAAAATGAATGGACTCTTGTATAGTTATCTAAAGTAAATTAAGATAACATAAAAACTAAATATCCCTCAACAGTCTGCAATTTCTTTGTGAAGCATGGGCGGTGTGATAGAAATTTAAACTTTTGTAAACCGATTAACTGAATAAAAATAAATTTATTTGATATATGTTCTGTAGCAAATTGAGCTTACCCCAATTTTCCGCTATTATAAATTATAATAATAATTATAATAATTTATTAATAAAAAAGTTAAAATGCTTCATTTCTGATAAAAATTGATTTCATTTTAGCTACGCAAAGGTGACATTTTGGTCAATCTAAAGCTTGTGTAGGCGGTTATCGTAAAAGACAAGCAACGTCATATTTCTTCTAGTGTTGCAAATTAAAATAAGCTTTTTTTTAAGAAAGCTACAAAATTTAATTTCGGGTTCGTTATAAATATGCTTAAGTTTTTGGGATTAGTTTAGAACTCTGTACGTATTGTATATATCACACTTAGCGAGTTCTTGTCTCTTCACATTTAGGATTTTTTTAAATAACTGATCTAAGGACCTAAGTAAAATGTGACTTTGCTAAAAGTTTTTGTTCAAATGACAAAAAAGTGTCAGGTGGTTTATCTTAACTGCTAAATTTGACCATAGGTTTTCTCAAAAATTTGAAAAAAGTTAAAGAGTAGAGTTGTTGCGCTAACGATTGGCGCCATTTTGTTGGTGAAAACATAAATGGGCCCGTGTTTTGACAAATATAGCACTTCCCAATATACAGTTACATTAATGGTTTTCTCCCGTTGAGGTTTATAAGCAAAAATATAATAATTTTGTCGTATTTTGATGAATTAAATTTGTTTTAGGGAGCAGTTTCACCCCCTTCTTGTATATATGTATAAGGAAAAAATTGCTTATGTATAGAACATAATGGATAAAAAGTTTTATATTATAAAGAGATAAAAGAAATTTAACATGTTTAACGATTTGTTTTTTTCAAAGTCAAATATATCTATTGTGAAAAATACACAAAAGGACAGGATACATTTCAAATGATATTAAAATGCTTTAAAAAAACTATTCTTTCTTAGAGGCTGGCTCATATCTCTAGGGCTATTCTGAATAATGAAAAAAAACGGAAGAAATTTTACGTGTTTCACTGTCCACGTGAATTTTTTTTTATTTTTAGGTGGTTGTTTCATCCTACTAGGGCTATCCTCTCTAGTTGAAAAAATATTTTTTTATATATACAAAAAATAAAATAAATTTGGCGTATTTCACTGTTTCCTAAGCAAGCTATATTCTTTCGAAATACATTTTTCTTATTTTCAGGTAGATGTTTTATCCACCTAGTTCCATACATATAAGACATATATATATATATATATATATATATATATATATATATATATATATATATAAAAGTTTCACGTTTCAACGTTTTTTTTTTAATAATTTTTTTCGTTCCCAGGGGTCTGCCTCATTTGTTTAGGGCTACCCTATACATTGGACAAAAATTATTTTATTTACAAAAAAATAAAATAAATTTGACGTGTTCCGCCGTTTTTTCGAAATATTACGTCTTTTTTAAATATATATTATATTATCGAAAAAAACGTCTAGTACGCCAATGACTCCTAAACATTTTCAATGTCAAATTCACCTTAACTATTTCTGTTTTAAATTTGACGGTTATTGGCTTGTGAGTTCTGAAAGTATTATTGTTTTACATTTTTATACCCCTTAAAAATATCGAAGATCTACGCCCATGACACCCGAAATCTATTCTCCGCGAGACACTAACCTAGTTTATTTTTGGTAAAAACTTAAAAAGAGTCAGTTAGACCGTTCTCAAGTTATCGTTTGAGCACATTTTGTGCACATACACATATCCAGACATCTTTTTTCTTATTTCTGTGGATTTTAAAACGTCGAAAAAACCCAATTTATATTTTTCGAATTTTTTTTTGATTCCAGTTCTTCCTCTGTAGATATGGCCTATATAATGTATTAATTAATAATGAGGAAGTAAAAATTGGTCCAACTGTATGCAAATTTTATCTAGTTTTCACAATCTAACGTAAAATATTTATAAAGTGGGCTAAAAACTTTTTTATTGTTATTTCGCACTATTTTTTAAGCGCAACTTTCTGTAAATTTAATTTTTACTGAGGTCAATTATTAAAAATCTTATATGAGGCAGGCTTTAGTGATCGCCCTTTATTTGAGAAGGGTGGGGATGCCCTTCCCCACTGAACGCTTATCCCGTTTTTTTACAATAGATGAGGAAAAGTGTGAAAACTATAAAACTTAGCGACCAAAATTAACACCACAACAAAAGCGACACTACATGTTGATTTACCTTTATTAGGGGTAGTTCTGACAACAAACAAATTTTCATAAAAATCGAAACATTTTTGCAGACAAAATTTTTCTTTCAAGTGCTTTATGTAGAAGAATACCCCTTTTATTTTCAATATGCACGGCTTCCCTGTAGCAACGGCAAAGTTCCTAAAGTAGTGGTTTGATGGGTCTTTTCTAAGAAGTAGTAAAGTTCATTCTCAAGTGTAGTAAGGGCAAGCGGCCAACAATATTGTCAAAAAGCTGAGGAATGCTTCAAATGTAAATCTTAAAATTTTTAAAAAATAATTTTAAAATTGACAATTACTTCCATAGATCATTTCTCATCTACTTTCTAGGTAATTAAAAATTACTCTGCTATTACAACATTTTAATATTAAGCTTCATCATATGATGTCAATATTATATAGTCTGTTAATAAATTAGGAATAGTTTTTCTAGGCCTTCTCTCGTCCCGTCCCATCTCGCGGCATCACTAGAAAAGAGAATATAAATATATATATATATATATATATATATATATATATATATATATATATATATATATATATATATATATATATATATATATATATATATATATATATATATATATATATATATATATATATATATATATATATATATATATATATATATATATATATATATATATATATATATATATATATATATATATATATATATATATATATATATATATATATATATATATATATATATATATATATATATATATATATATATATATGTTACTAAATTATTATAAGCGGAACTAAATTGAGTCACACTTCATCATTCATAATAAAAGGAAATATTTATAACCAGAGAAGTTCCTGGTAAAGGAAATTTACTGTTTTTGTTAGAGTTATTATTGGTATTACTATATTTATGTAAAGTTATTAAATATATTATATTATAGTCTTACAAAATTTCAGTGTTGCTTTTATAGTCAGTTATTATCTTAGTACTATATTTAATTTTAAGAGTTCACAAAAATCATTTACGTGAGAACGTACGCAAATACACACAGATTTTTTTTTGGTTTTCTGGGGTCAGCAAAAACTAAAACGTGAACATTTGACGAGTAACAGTCTGTTAGATTTTTGCCGTCTCAAAGTTTTTGCTATCTATTCCGGGGAAACCACAATGAAATGTCAAAATAACCTTAAATAAAATATCGGTAATGTAGCACATCAAAAGGTTAATTCAACGTAAAATACATCTTCATATTTTGAGGTCATTACGACTAGCAGTTATATATAACAAAACATAGAGGGTAAAAAAATATTTCTTCTTCTCATATTGTAGCCCTGAAGAAGGTAGCAAAGATTTTCGAAAGTTTGGTGTAGTTGCCGGCCGAAAACCAGTTCAGAGTTGCTGCTTATGTAAAGAATATTATTATATTAATATATTACACGTTTTGTAAATATTTATGGAATTTTTATTGTCAATTTATTGAAAACGAATTTTATTATTACCACTTTCAAAAAGATCTGAGTATCAATTTATCTTTAATGTATTCCAAAGGTTAATAGCAAAATAACCTTACAATGAATAAGATGGTCACATTGCGCTGTGCCGCATTTCTTAGCCCTAGTCTTCGAAGACCTTCGATGAAATACGATGAGTTTTGATTTTATTTAGATTCATTACATTTTTTGTGGGATCAGTCATTGATTTTGCTTAATTATTTTATTTAGAGGGGATTATCAGACATTCCATAGGTTTGACTATTGCTTTTATTTTATTTTTATTCTATACGCGGTTATACATTATAGGATTATTATTTGTTTTTTATATATCTATTTAAAGGTTTAAAATTTCAAATATACCCTAATATAATACTATATGATGTATAGCAGTGAGAGCTGGACTCTTGACCCTTTTATAGAAAAACGACTGCAGGCATTTGAATGCATATTCGTCCTACGCATCTCCTGGGTAGACAAAGTGACAAATGCAGAAGTATTGTCATGACTGAATAAACAAAAAGAACTTCTTACAACCGTAGAAATTGGCAAAACACAATACTTTGGTCACATAATGCGAGGAAAAAATACGAAAAACTCCGATTGGTGATTAAGGGTAAAACAAAAGGCAAACGATTTGTCGGAAAACGAAAAAACTTATGGTTGACGGACATAAGTCGCTGGTTTGGATATAGAATTGTATTTTATAGTTTTCAGGTTTTCAGGTTCAGGTTTTCAGGTTTTCAGGTTAAATCTATAGTTGCGGTACTTTTACGCATTATTTATAATATCTGATTAAGAACATATTCTTCCACAGAATTTCATAATTGTAGTACTTTTAGTTTATGTATGTAATTAAATTCCCAATTGTAATATTCAAATTTCATTTAATTGCACATTACTATTATCATAATTATTACTTTTAGTAATATTGGTAGATACTATTATTATATAAAAGTCTTAAACATGTGTATCTATTTCTGTAGTCATAGAGTACCTGTAAGTATACAAATTGCAAGTTAAGGTTCTAAATGCTATAATTAGCAATAAAAAATTTAGACTACGTTTCAAGTAAAGTTAAGGACATGAGACAACAACAGCGTTGGTGGCGCGGCGTCTAGATCATATAGTATTTTTAGTTGTATGTATTATTTGTCAATATGTATATACAATGTATGTCTGATCTAATAATTCATCACCAAAAATATGTTTTTGTTGAATAATAGAGTAAAACGTAGGCATTTAACAAAATATTTGCAACTAAATAAATACAACAATATACCTGTTGGAAATATTTTTTGGCTAACTTAAACTTAGATTTGAAAATAATGCGGTTTAATTTTATATATTATGATCATATTTTCTATACCTCAGATCGCCTAAATGTAATGTTCCGTTATATTATACCGTGGTTGTCTAAATCACTGCAGTGAAAAGGCGTTTAGACTTTTAATATTTTATCAATAAGCAAATAGGTATTTCTAATTTCGTTGCTGATTCTTGGGCGCAGAAATCCTTGGAGTCCCAATGTCCAATAAGGATCTAGGAAAATTAAAAAAAGAACTGAGATGAGATCGTTAGGAAAAGCCACTAGTTATGAAAAATATCACACTTTCGTGATCATAACATGTTATACAAACAACTTAATTTCACGTCTTTGTAAAAGTGTTGCAACAAATAAACGACAAAGTATATTGCATTATTTTATTAGGCTTTTGCAAGTTTCTGATTATAAATGGACAATTATTCTGATTAGTATATTAATACAATTAGAATTTCTCTTAAATAAATTTAATTTCTAGATGTTTTACCTGAGTCCCAAACTATAATACATCAAATTACGTTATTTACTCTTGACCTAGATAATGGATTAAATATTGCACATTTCTGTGCTGTTAATAAACGCAGGAAAGAATACTTTATTATATAATATTTCTTCGAACGAAATGCCGTGTTTTCGATTTATTTCGGTTTTACGATTAAGAAAGAACTTAATGTGTAATAAGCTACATAGTATTTTTCAGTTGGTGTTGCTTTTAAAAAATATGAAGGATTTAATTTTTTTCGGACTGTGTTAGTAACAGAATATCGTAAAACATATCTATATTGTTATTATTTTTGCAAATCCAGAAAATATTTTCTTATTAATAAAAAATGTATATCACATCGTCATGCTCATATTTTTTTTATATTTCATTTATTTAGAGATAAAAAAAGTCAATTTTTAGATTTTTTTTTTAAGTGTTTGACGACAGATACGTCTTAAAATATCATTTAGTTGAAGGGATATTGTGAAAAAAATAAAGATACATTTCATCCCTTTTCATCATTTAAAGGTAAATTATTAAAAAATTAATTTTTAAATAATTATTTTTTAAGCCATCGACCAAAAGATCGTCATAAAATTTCATTCAATTCATTCAATTTGAAGAGATTTGTAAAAAAGTAAAACTCCACAGAACTCTGATAAAAGAATTGTTTTAAAGTATCATTTAGATCAAGAGATATTATAAAAAATTAAAAAACATTTCACCCTATTTAGCTTTCTTAAAATCATCGTCTATCTAAAAGGTCCATTCCAAATTTAAACGTTTTGTGTTTAACAATTTCATAATCCGTTCTCTCTTTTCAGTGGCGTATATAGACATTGCTTCTGGGGAGGGAGATTTTAAGACGATGAAAATTTTCAACAATCAAAAAAAAAAGTCCTCACTTTCTAAATTCTATAACTTCTATACTAGTGGACATTTTGACTGTAAATAATATACACAACCAAAAAAAAAAGATCCTCACTTCTTTTAGTTTTAAGTAAAACTGTGTCTTGGGGGGTTTTACCAGCCAATCTCGAAAAAAAAAGGTCTTTACTTTATACTATTTCTAACATTTTTACCTTAAATAAAAGTGGCACTGGGGGGGGGGTTAAACTTCCAAAATTTATCATTTAATACAAATAACTTGAACTTAAAAAGATTAAAGAGAAACAAGTAAATAGGATTTTTTTTAATAATCATTTTACATCTATGTAAATTCGTTTCGTATTCCGTATGAATCATATTTCATAACAAATACAGCTCCTTACTAATTTGAGAACTCCTAAAACTTTTGGGGTTTATGCCTAAATTCTGATATAATTCACTTGGATAAGTTAACAATTATTTCGTATGGCAAACATTAGCATTTTATTCATTAAAGTTGCGTTAATATTACACTATTACGAAAATGTAGGTCTTGCGCATACTGACATTTGCTATGGGTTGTGGCCACATAAATGTGTAAATTTGCAATAAAAGCCAGGGGAGTATAAAATTAGAACGAAGCCATTATGCGTTTAAAAATCTCTACTTAATTGCAATTTTATTTACATTGCTAATTATAAATGATTTCATTATATATATATATATATATATATATATATATATATATATATATATATATATATTTTTGTCAGACTTTTACGTTAATTTACAAGTCATCAGTGTGCTACTTCTCGATAGACTATGCCTAAATTTGCTATTCATAACCGCAAAAATATAGTTATCTAACAAATGACTATTTCTATCAGTTTTGTTCATTTTAAAATTAAATATACATTACTATCTCCGAACAGAGGTTAGCAATTATTTACGTGATTATTCATCAACTCCGAAAAGTTCTATCTATGTGCACCAAATGTGCAAACTATTCTCGGAGGTTTATCAACCAAGATATTTTACGTCGGCCGATTGATCTTCTGGCTTCTATTTTTCCCTGCATGATTAGTTGTAGAATCGAATCTTTCTCCACGCATGATATGCCCAAGGTACTCGAGTTTCCTTTTTTTTATAGTGAAGAATAGTTCCCTCTCTTCTCATAACTTCTTTGTTAGTGTTATGGTTCACCGGCTGTACACCCACATTTCAATAGCTTTCTAGTCATTTAACGCTGTTCCTCTTTAATGTCATGCTTCCATGCCGTATAACAGCGAACTCTAGTTGCGCATTGAAGTTTCCGTTTAAAGATTTTTTTTTATTTTATAACTTTAAAACTGTTTAATGTGGATAACAATATTATGTTTTAAACGGCAGTGGCCAGGATTTTTTCGACTACTCTCTTTAAGGCACCATTTCTAAAGGTACATAAACGTATTGCCAATATAACGTCACTGTTTTAAAGACTCTTAATTTATGCACAACAAAAGCCACTTAATCTTATTTAATTGACTGTAAATTTTGGAGATACATTAGATAGGATATAAGGATAAACTGGTGCAAATTCAACTTATTCATTATAAATTATGCCCAAAATCTAGTGTGGCATAGGTAGAAAGTGGTAAAATATTGGTGGGGCTCCAATATATTGGAACAAAATAGCAACCAATAAAAATATTTGATAAAACAGTATATATGTGGTCCTAAATAAATATGTACTGAACTAAATTGGTTCACACTTCACTATTCCTAATGAAAGGAAATATTCATAATGAGGCAAGTTCCGGGTAAAGGACGATTTTTAATAATAAATCAAATTTAAATTCCGAGTGATATAGTTTGTATTTATATAGCTGAACATGTGTAACTTATTTTTTTAACGCACCAAAAGAACATAACTCAGATATGGCTGCAGTTGTTAATTGTTAACTATCAGTAGTCACCTATTTAAATTAACAACATAGTTTTTTATATTTTCCATATCTTACTTTAAACAGTATTAAGCATATTTAATTACCGATAGTTAACAACTAGGAACTGCAGACATAATTGTGTTAGAATTTGATTTGACTTTGTTCAAAAAATGCGCAGATCTGTATTTTTACTAATTTTATGTACTCAAGTGTAACCCTGAAGTGTTAAATATATTAGAGACTCGTTTGAATCTTTTCAGCAAATTAAACAAAATTTGCAATTATATCTAGCTCCCAGACTTTGTTCGTAAACGTTTACTGGCCTCTTGCTACACATAATTCCCTTTTATTTTAAAATCTGAAACAAATAAAATAAGGCAAAATATTAAGCAATATACTTTACTTTAAACAAAGCAAAATATCAAATAATGTAGTCACTACCGATAGGAGATAACCAATAATAAAAATTGATCGAAAAACTTGTTTTTTAACCTCTCCTACATTACCGCTGCGATAAATCCTAAAACATTTCCCCAAGAAAAAAATATTAAAATATCTTTTGTTTTTAAACGATATATCACAGCATTACCATATTTTAATAAATAATGAAGATAATAACACTCCCAACCCGTGTCCCACGTCACGGCGGCTATTTTGATGACGTATCACGAAGGGGCCCTGATCTCTGATCGAGGGTCCCTCTGCCCTTGATGTTTTTTTATATCTTAATATTCATACTGGTAGCCGGAAATAAAATATTTAGTGTAATTTCCTGCTAACTCTACCGACTAGACTGAAAATCGCTATCGGTAATTAAAGGGCAATTTACGAGTTTTAAATCAGCAGTTAAGAACTTAAAATGAAGGCTTCAACATGGCAAACGAATTTTATCATTTGTGGTGATTCGACAGAAAATTGATATTTAAGAGTATTGAAGAATTCCAATTATAAATGTTTAGTCAAATATAACTACTGAAAAATTTAAAATAGCACTGCTAACATGGTGAAAAATTTTGTCATTCGTGGGGTTTTGATTGTTTGAGGAAATTTAATAATGTAAATTTTAAATTTTCAGTCACTATTTAAACATTCAAAGAATTTAATATATATGTATATCAAATGACATAGTTTTGCTACTTTGTACTATGATTGGACTTTTATAGAAACTTATATAAAGTAATGTAAAAATATATAACAAAACATTTTTAACCTTATATTAGTTTTTAATTTTTTTAACATATTATTTATTTATGGTTGACTCCTAGTCCGTTATGTAACATGATTTTCGGAAACCAGTTTAAACAAATTAAAGAAATGTGACCATGAATTGTGGAAAGCATGTAATTAAAGTTCCAGAAAATTACTGCTGTTATTTTTGGACCGGTTTCCAAATAGCCAATATAATCTGGTTTAATGTGAAATAGTAGAACTTATTTTCGAAAACAGCTGTCCACTTAGCCGCAAAACACTTTTCGACGTGTTTAACATATTGTGCTAATATTCCAATAAAACAATATTGATGATTTATTTTTCAGTAGGTTTATCAACACTTGTTAATACTAAATATATATACATATATATATATATATATATATATATATATATATATATATATATATATATATATATATATATATATATATATATATACATAATATACATTGTATGTATTCTTTGACCCCTTTTCAATAATATATTTTTCTTAATTTTCTTGGTTTAAGGTATTATATTAAATAAATCAGAAGGTATCTTTTAAAACTGGTAGATCGAGCTATTAAACTTACTGATCCTGAATTCAGAGAAAAAGTCATTAGAAAAGCTAAAACAGCATTGCAACTGAACCAATACATTTTAATAAATTATTTAAAAGGAAAATCCATAAATATTACAATTCTGAAAACTCTACTAAATCAAAGTTTCCGAAAACAAGATATATTTCGTTGCCTTTCATAAAGGGTTTAACCCAGCAATTTCAAAAGCTTTTTATAAAATATATTATCGTTACAAGCCATAAAGGATATAACTTGCTGGCGAAAATTTTCAGTAATTTAAAAACAAAAACACCAATTAATAAAAAAAAGCAATATAATTTTTATGGGATTCCTTGCCACAGTTGCAACGGTGTTTATTGGACAAACAAGCCAATATTTGAAAAATAGACTAAAAAGTCACAAATACGACAAAAAAAACACCACAGTATTAACAAACCACAATATGTCCAAAAATCATACATTCAACTATAAACTAGTTAAAGCTGAACCTCAGTTCAAAAATTGGAATTTTTTTGAAATGGCTGAAATTCATAAAAATAAGGATGTCATAAATATATATATATATATATATATATATATATATATATATATATATATATATATATATATATATATATATATATATATATATATATATATATATATATATATATATATATATATATATATATATATATATATATATATATATATATATATATATATATATATATATATATATATATATGTATATATATATATATATATATATATATATATATATATATATATATATATATATATATACATATATATATATATATATATAGTCCCATATATATATATAGTAATATATATATATATATATATATATATATATATTTAATGTTCTAGTATATTATTTATTTGATAATTTACTTTCTATGAGCTAAAAAATCTTTTTTAGGTATGAAAAAGACCAATATATATATATATATATATATTTATATTTCTATGGTCGAAAAATTCTTTAACCAGTGTATCACTTACCTCCACACCGGCAAGGTATGGAATATATGTTTTAAAATTTTAGTGCGTGCCATTATACCTAATTGTTTTTATTTATTAACTTACATATATACAGTTTTTGATTAATTGATTAATATAATAACCTTAAACCAAGAAAATTAATATATATATATATATATATATATTTATATATATATATATATATATATATATATATATATATATATATATATATATATGGAGGCCATATCTAGATGTCTTTTTTATTTTTATTTTTTTAAGGGCATCTCTTGTTATTATCGTGTAATATTATTAAAAAAATAATGTCTTAAAAAAATATTTATTTCTTATAGGATTATCATTTAAAGTTTAATACATTATATCATTTATAAATACAAAAATAAATTAGAAAATTAAAGTTATATTTGAAATTACATATGACGAGTGTTACCAAAACCACCATGGCCTGCTTGAGATGCACCTTTATTAAAACCCATCTGAAGATTTAGTTGTCCTTCACTAGCTCTTAGTTGATCTTCTGTAAACGTTCTTTCATTTTTCTCAGCCATCTTCGGACCCAAGCTGGGGCCATTATATTCTGGATGCTTCTGGGTTAAGCGTCCAAGAGAGTAAAGAGATAAAGCGACCTAGAAACCAAGAATATATAAGACATATTATATAGGTATATATTTATATGTATATGACAATGACTATATAATAATATATAGTAAGCTATTGAAATATTTTTGACTTACTGTAAGAGTGGTTACAAATAGAAAGAGCTATCCAGTAATAGAAAATTATCTCATACTCATCGTGTACAATTAAAAAAAAGACCTCGTTATTTATAAAACACTTAACGAACGATTTAAAATTACAAAAAATAAAACAAAAGATAAACAACAAAAACATCAATTAACCACATACGAAACTAGAGTGAAAATGTGTTTTCACTGTGTTCGACTGGAGCCTAGGCTTAACTAAATAAAATATGTTGAAAACAAAAAAATTCCCCCTTTTGTGTTTGATAGGTAAAGAGGGCTCGTAGAACGGTGCTTATATGTTTTCATCAACAATATAAAGACGATATTTTATTTAATTTTAAGGTTTGAACCTTATAGCCATAAAACTAAATAATAATCGTCTTTATACTGTTGATGAAAAACAAAATACATATAAGCACCGTTCTACGAGCCCTCTTTACATTCCAGACAAGGAAGGAATTTTTTGCCACTTTTAGAAAAAACAATTTGATATACATAGATTGTTTTCAACATATTCTAGTCAACTCCAGTCGAATACAGTGAAAACACACTTTCACTCCACAGTATCGTGCGTGGTTAATGTTTTTTGTTGCTTATCTTTTGTTTTATTTTTTGTAATTTTAAATCGTTAGTTAAGTGTTTTGTAAATTGTGGAGATTTTTTTTTTAATTTTACACGATGAACATGAAATAATTTCCTGTTATTGGATGGCTGTTTCTATTCACAATCTCGCTTACAATCAGACAAAAATATTTCAATAGCTTACTTTATATTATATATTAATAAACCATTTTGTTGTGGGACTGAGGAAATGATAAAATAAGCCCGAAAGCTTTCACAAAGTAAGTAGAGTCATTAATTAAATGCCCCAGGAACACCAACGAAGATTAATTGGCTGCAATCCCGCTACTTTTTCTCGTCTTCCCATATATATAAATATTGATCTGTTTATCTACCTGTGCAACGTTCCTCTTTTCGAAAAGATCTGCAGTTTGGAAAATCTCTTCTTGTGGAACACCATACGCTTTCATACCAGCCTGAAATCTTTGGATATTTTCCATTAGTTGAAAATTTGTCCCTTTCGTAGCAATCTTCTTAACAGAACCTGGTGCAAGCTTATTCATAAGGTTGCAAAGTATAACACCATCTTTAAGAATGTTTTCAAATTCACCTTTGGGAAGGGGTTCACCCAGAACCTTAGAAATCCAGTCCAGGACCTCGGCCTCTAATTCCTTGTTACGTTTCTAAAAAGTAGTAAACAGTTTTAATACAGTTAACAATTATGAGCCAATACAGATTTCAAATTGGCGACATGATACTTGAAGTAATATTAATTTATTTTGACTTGAATATATCTTTAAACTTAAAATAATTTATTTATTACTATAAATTCTACATTGAAAATAGTATAGTTAAATTCCTAAATAACCGTTTATTGGCAACGATCCAGTTTTCCAATTTCTCGTTTCATTTTTAGAGCTGACTTTTGAAGGCGGATTCTTGCGTAAAAGTATAGGATGGGCAAACACGCTATTTTTAAAATACCAATCCAAATTAATTGAAGCTTAGAAAAAATCTTTGGGCAACTTTGTTAATAATGTAATTGAGAAAAAAACTATAATTATATAAAATCCACAAATACTACAGTTTTCTCAAATAATCAATTATATGTTTCCACTTTACTCTGAAAACAGTTGTTATTGTTTGATAATATATACGTAAATATTAGTAACGCCAGTTTAGTTAAGCGCAAGAAACTACTTTTGAAGAACTAAATTTTTATGCGAAAGAAAATTTTCTATATAATATAATTAACTAATTTTCAAATTATTTTTTACCTAAGTATAGCATATTTGTAACATTTTACGATTTCAAAATATTTTCTTTTCCTCAACATAATTGTTCAAAGTTGAAGCTAACGATTATAAAACCATTCCACATTTTCTGAAAAATGCCAACTTATGTTTAAATTCGGAGAATACTATTTAAAGTAAATTTCGTTTCTCTGTTTTGTAAACAGTATTATTATACCTGCTAGGTAACAAATTTTTTGGCAACCCAAATAAACTTACGATGCCCACTTCACAGGTGTTTAATAGATTAGATATTTAAAAATAGAGTTGTGATGGAAAATGAGGCAAATGGCGTCACGAGAAAAACGAAAAATACACATTGTTATGAACACTAAAAAAATAAAGTTAAGAGATAATTTTAATTTATTTCTTTCCTTTTCGGAAGAGCTTCGTTGTCAAATCTGCACTCGCTTATAAATTCTGAGGAAAATTAAAACTAAAAATACATTTTTATTAAAAGTGATATATACTTACAGACATATTAGTAAGATACGTTTAACTCGTACGTCGCGACGGTTCTAACTGAGGCGTCGATCGAAATCAGTTCATCTTTATGAGAAATTTTGGCGGGGGCGGGAATCGTACACTTGTTCGAAACGAAACAGGCGTTTGTTTTTATTTGGTCTATATTAATGTAACTTATTGTTGGAAATACTGATGATCCCCCATTTCAAAAAAGAATACGACCATCTTATGCATCTTCATCTTAGGTACGTGATCTTCGCGCTATCGGCACCGAAGTTAATTTTAACCTTTTTCTAATTCTTCTTTATAATAATTTAACTGTTTAAGTGTATGTGGGTCTAAAAGATATAAATATAATAGTGTTAAAATAGCACAATATTTAGAAACTTCATTTTGATCAATTTGATCCGATGTATTGTAAATTTACGCCCATTGACACGGATGCAGTTCAACCTCTGTGTCTGGCAAAGATTCAGACGTTACAGAAGTACCCAGAATATTTTGTGAGAAGGCTGAAATGATTTTTTAATATTTTTTTATTTTCTGGCAGTTAGCTCATCTCTGTTTTGGATTTCATCACTGCTGACTAGCACTTCTAAATTTACAAGCTAAGTTTTACTCGATCTTCCTTTTTTTTTCTTTATGGAGTGTTTACGTTTTGCAGGTGTGCTTCAAGATATGGTGTTAATCATTCGCGAATATTGCATTTAAAAAAACTGTATATGACATTTTATACATTAATTAACATCTGTTTTATTTAGCGTCTGTGAACTCTTTTTTAACACAGTCGGCCTCCTTCCTGGCCACTACATTTGTATGTGGTAAAATTACTAACACCGCCCTCAGGGACGCCCCCAAGAGAAAATATTGGGGGGCAGTAAGTAAGAAAAACCCAACTTGGAACTACAAAAAGGTCATATTTTGTTTTTCCCAACTTACTGAAGCTAATTTCGCAGCCCGAACGACTTTGGGGGAGGGGGCTCCCAAACCCCCCATACTTTCGTCCCTGACAGCGTAAATTTATCTTATACAGAATTTTGTAAACTCTTCAAATATTTTATTACAATATGTTTAACGCACCAGCTTCCTCACCAAAAAATTGAAGTTTTGAATTAGATATAGATAGCCCTCGATATCGATATATATATATATATATATATATATATATATATATATATATATATATATATATATATATATATATATATATATATATATATATATATATATATATATATATATATATATATATATATATATATATATACATATATATGTATAAATATATATTTATAAATATATATATATATATATATATATATATATATAATATATATTTATATATATATATATATATATATGAACAAATATATATTTAATATATATATATATATATATATAAGTTTTTGACGGCGAATCGAATGAAGTAGATATATACAGGGAGTTCAATTAAAAAAATATAATTTATTGCAAATATCTCGAGAACCGTACATTCTATCGTAATCAGGAGGAAAAAATACAAAACTTTTATAATTTAACCGACATCGTAACTCTCATAGCAAAAAAATTAGCAATGGTGCCAACTTAACTTTGAACACCCTGTATATATATATATATATATATATATATATATATATATATATATATATATATATATATATATATATATATATATATATATATATATTTATAAATATATATATATATATATATATATACAGGGTGTTCAAAGTTAAGTTGGCACCATTGCTAACTTTTTTGCTATGAGAGTTACGATGTCGGTTAAATTATAAAAGTTTTGTATTTTTTCCTGCTGATTACGATAGAATGTACGGTTCTTGAGATATTTGCAATAAATTATATTTTTTTAATTGAACTCCCTGTATATATCTACTTCATTCGATTCGCCGTCAAAAACGTAATAAAAGTTGTTCTTTATCATTTTTACCTAAAGTGCAAAATATCAGAGAAAACAGCAATTTTTAATTTTAATCTAGTTACCTATGGCATAAAAATAATAGTAGAGAGCGTTGGCATTCACTAACTCTAATGTCAAACTGTTTTCAACAGTAAGCTATCTCTATTATTAATAAATAAAAATGGTGTTTGCTCGCTTAGAGAAGTGTGATATGGTATATAATATGCATATTTTGTGCAGAAAAAATACTACCGAGGCACTTCAGCGTTATAGCGAAAAGTATCCAAATCGGAATCTCCCAAACCGTCGTTTATTTTTAAAGCTTTATCGCAAATGAAGGTCTACTACCGATACATTTCAAAAATCGAGGAGAAGGAAGAACTTTATAATAAGTGAAGAAACTGAAATAAATCTGTTAGCGTACTTTGAAACTTATCTCGAAAATTCCATAAGGGACCTTTGCAATGACAGTGGTTTGTTTTTATTAACTATTCATGCCGTTTTAAAAAAGCACACATTTGTTCCATACAGATATCGCCTAATACAAACTTTGGAAGCAGGTGATTTGCAAAGACGACTTGATTTTTATACATGGTTTCTTAATCAATGCAGGATATTTCCGAATTTACCACAAATGGTTTTATAGAGTGACGGAGACAA
Organism: Kuschelorhynchus macadamiae; assembly: GCA_030620095.1. Lineage (NCBI taxonomy): Eukaryota > Metazoa > Arthropoda > Insecta > Coleoptera > Curculionidae > Kuschelorhynchus > Kuschelorhynchus macadamiae. The sequence goes on along the minus strand of JAUTXW010002702.1, from coordinate 258,024 downwards.
TTTTTCAAATGGGGGAATATTTAACCGAAAAAAATGTCATTATTGGTCACGGGAAAAGCCGATGCAAGTCCACCAACGTAATCCTCAAAGGCGATTCAGTTTAAACGAGTAGTGTGGAATATACAAAGGAAGAATTATTGGACCTCATTTTAATAAAGGCATCTTAAATGGAGACAGGTACGTGGAAATAACATCAGAAATTTTATAAAATTTTGTGGACAATGTGTGTTTAGAGGAAAGAAGACGCATGTATTTTCAGCAGGATCCAAGTTGTACAGCAACTACTTCAAAGAAACTTTGAGAATAAGTGGATAGCTAAAAATGGCTCAATACGCTGGCCTCCAAGGTCCCCGGATATCACACCTTTAAATTTTTTATGCGGATACGTCAAGGACAGAGTTTACCTAAAAAAATATCGAAACGTGGACGAGTTACGGCAAGGTTTTACCGATGTGATTATTGGTATTGACAGAAAAATGTTAATCAATGTTATCAGAAGCATACGTAAGAGGTGCCAGCTATGCATACAACATGGTGGTGATCTTTTCTAGCATTTTTTTTAAATATGTACCTATTTCGTTCTTCATTGTTCACATTTATTTTTAAGCAGAAATTGTAAATAAAACATTATGCAGCTAGTATTATTGTTTTATTTCTTTTATTATAATATTAGGAATTATCCTGCGTTGATTAAGAAACCGTGTACAAAAATCTAGTCGTCTTTGGAAATCACCTGCTTGCAAGTTTTGTATTAGGCGATACCAGTTGTAGCGAACAAATTTGTGTGTTTTTTTTTTAGACGGCATGAATAGACACAAGGCATAAACACAAACCACTGGCATTGCAAAGGTCCCTTATGGAATTTTCAGGATAGGTTTCAAAGTACGCTAACAAATTTATTTCATTTTCTTCACTTATAAAGTTCTCCCTTCTCCTCGACTATTAAAATATATCGGTGTTACACTTCTATCTGTGATAAAGCCTTAAGGTGGATTTATGTAACAAATTTTAGTTTAATTTAGTTTAGTTTTAACTTAATCTTAAGTAATAAGATCTCACCCTGTTATTGGTTGTTATTCATGTGACTTCAATAAACCAATCAAAATGCTTGTCCTTAATTATTAAGTTATTGCTAAATCTAAAACAGTTTGGGAGATCGCGCTATAACGCTTAAGTACCTCGGTAGTATTTTTCTGCGCAAAATACACATTTCCACCATATCACAATTCTCTAAGTGAGTAAACACCATTTTTATTCTACTAATAATAGACCAAGCTTAGTATTGAAAATAGCTAAAATTGCTGTTTTCTTTGTTATTTTGCACTTTAGGCAAAAATGATAAAGAACAATTTTTATTACCCTTTTGACGGCGAATCGAATGCAGTAGACATATACAGGGTGTTTAATTTAAAAAAATATACTTTTGGCAAATATATATATATATATATATATATATATATATATGTTCAAAGTTAAGTTGGCACCATTGCTAACTTTTTTGTACATATATATTTTTTTTGTCTTTTGGATTGACGTTCCGACCACAGTTTCATCTTTTTCAAAATCTAAAATAAGGAGTTGAACAAGTCATTATACATTGCTATTTTTAAAATTATCTTTGCATATTACTTAATTATATTACTTATAATATATAACTCAAGAACGCAGGTTAGTCGCTAGTGATTAAAATGATTAAAGTTCACATTTTACGAAAATTCATACATTCGATAGCAGTTATTTCGTCTGCCTGTCGATAGGAATGCTATTGCTATTGCTATATGCTATGCCTAAATCTTAGCTTAAATCTTTACTATTTCTAGAAACTTTCTTTTTATGGAACAAAGTGATGACCTAGTAAAATGTTAAAAAAACTGTTACGGAAAATACTTATCTAATTTACCTTAAATTTTGCAGAAAAATCAAATATTACGTAGGGATGAACGGGTAATAAAGCTTTGGTACGAATCCAAGATGGCGAAACAAATTGGCGGTTTAATAAAATATTTAAAAAACTTTAGATCGATTTCAATTCTTTTGGAAAAATAAAGGGTGATATAGACATAAAATGGTAAATTTGTGGTACTAATTTAAAATGGCACTTAAATAAAATATTTGTAATCGTGAGAATCTTCACGTTTTAGGGTTCATGGACGCCAAAAAGCACGGTTTTTGGTCTTTCGATTTGTCTGTCACTCTGTCTACCATTTCATGGCAGAGAAAAAAACTACTTAACCGATGGACGTCAAATTATGGTCAACTATTAAGGGTCATAGGAAACAACTGGTGACATTTTGGTACGAATCCAAGATGGTAAAACAAAATGGCGGCCATATAAAATATTTAAAATATCTGCCTGAAAAAACTGCTTATTAGATTGATTTAAAATTTTGTGCAAGATTTAAGGGTGATATGGAGATAAACTGTTAAAGTTCTGGTATGAATTTATAAAAATCATAAAATCAAGGTATTTTTTTTCAAATAACTTCGAATTTTCCACAAAAATTAGATGTGATATGAGGATAAACTGGCAATATTTTGGTACGAACTCAACTTGACGGAAGAAAATTACGGTCTAATAAAATTTTTAAAAAATCAGCGCAAAAACTGGTTATTCGATTTATATTAAATTATGTACAAAAATCAAGTATAGCATAGATAGACATTGGTAATATATAATAATAATGGTACGAATGCAGTATGGGACAATAAAATGGTGCCCAATAAAAATGTTTGCAAATACAGTATATATGTGTTAAATGACTATCTGCGGAACTAAATTGGCCAGACTTCACTATTTCTAATAAAAGGAAAGATTCATTATGAGGGTAGTTCTGCGTAAAGGAAATTTACCGATTTTTTGGTCATATATAAAGTATGTTGATTTTAGGGATTTTAGAGTTCTGTTGTGTTTAGGAAGTCTTCTAGAGAAATATCTTTATATTTCTTTATGTTGTCCCACTTTCTTACTATGCTTATGGGGCAGGGAAATAGGTATCTTTCTATAGAGTGATATTACGTTGAGTGATATCAGTGAATAGTCTTTTGGCATTTTTATATTTTGTTTCTTAAAAATGTGAATAATCTTTAATGTAATAGGTGTTTTTATAGACAATGTTGTTTAAAATATTCTTTAAAAAGTTGGATAATAATGTTAATGGTTACCCAAATTTTCTTTTTTTTTTCTATTTTAATCTGTTTAATCGCAGATGTAACCATAAATTTAAAAAAAGCTAGAGAAACATATTGAAAAAACAAAATCGTCAATCTGAAATTCAATCACCTCGCCAAAGCTACAATTTACGTGTTAACAATGCAGTTTTGCTTTCATGGCGGTATTATGTTCAAACTAACTGAGTAACCTACTCCGTTGCGCTACTACTTCCTAGTGTTCTAAAATTAATGGTTTTTGTAAAGTTTAAGCTAAAAATTTGAAAAAATTCATACAGATATAAAATTTCATGTAGATTACAGGAAAAATATTCTCAAGTTGATAAAATATTCATAGCGCCTGGGAAATCTGTGACAGGTGAGCAAAACTTGGTGTCGATTTCGATCTTCGCGGCCCGCAGAGGTATTTTGTCCTGACGCCATTCGTCTAATTAACACCGTTGTTGAGGTGCCTTCAAATCACGTAAAAACCGTCAGTTACCCTCGCAATTTATCAGATTATCTGAGTTCATCTGCGAAACGTAACGCTGCCCGAATGTGCATCTAATTGCCGAAGCCACCTAGAGTAGCTTTTGCCCACTATAAGCTCTATCGGGGGATTTCACTGGGACTCATACTCAAATCTCACACTTGCACTAAGTGAGGTAGTACGATTCTGCATGTGGATTCGCCATTTCGTATAAAATTGAAGAAGTAGTGCTAATACAATTTTTCCGCCTAGAAGTTCAGGTAACGTCGTTAGTCTGTTTCCTACTTCAGCGATTTTCAAGGTACATTTTTATTAGAATTACAGCAATTTGGTTTACCTTTTTGGTTTCTGCAACATTTAATAGTCAAGGAAGTGTACTATACCTATTGGAAGCATTTATTTAACAAATTTGAGCTACATTTCAAAAAAATTAATTTTCTTGAAAAATCCAGAAATGATTTTAACTTAATTTTTGTAACACAAAAACACAAAACTGTAATAAAACTTTTTATTCCCTAGCCGTGTTGAGAAATTTTTGTTGTCCGAAAAACATTACATTTAATCACATCGTTAGTGAACCAAAAAACAATAAAGTTCACTCTTTTAAAAATTGTTAAACTATTTAGTGATAATAGTAGTGCAAAAACATATTGCTTCTAGATTGAAGTCAACCAGGGCATTTCAATCAACAAGTTTTAATAAGACATTTTTGTGCATTATTTTCAGTGAATCCGGATAATTGTCAGTGCTTAACAAGTAACTAGTGATTAATTTTAGCGCACTTAAGTTAAGTTAAAAGTGAGAGGATCAAACCGACCCTCCACTGCGACTCTGTGGTCTATTGTGGCTAGCACACTTAGTTTCACGGTATCCACTCAGTGCTCACATTTACTAGTTTTTAAATTAACTGACATTACCACTACTTTATCATTATAATTATTAAGGTATCAAGAATATTATAAAGCTAATAAGACTTCAGATAGACATAGTGTTTCACGAGGACCTGTAGCCCTAGGCATATACGTCGACCGAAAACGCCATCTTTTATCATACCCGTCGTCCCTTCAAAGTTTAATGCCCGACTAAGTAAAATATTTTTTAATTGAGAAACATTTAGTTTTAATAATAATAAACCAAATTATTATTTCTAAAATAATAGAGTGTTATTTCTTATCGAACCGACTTTAACATAATGTTATTATTTCTTAAATAATAGACTAGTTGGATATTAAATAATGTTCTAACTTGGGTTAGATTTGTTAATAACTACAAACCATATTTGGGCAAAGGCAAAACTTCCAACTTTGTTTTCCCAACACAATATCTTTTTTTTTTTCGACAAGCAATATTTTCTCTCGTGTCGAGTGCACGCGGCTCCCTAACATCTACTAATAACGTTCGGGTAAATAGTGGCAGGACCTCGGGCTAGCCATATTTAATTAATCGTTATATAACCTTTCCTGTACAAAACAGGACTTATATTATCAATAAATATAATTCCGAACAAATAAGAAGTAATCGAAAGTTATAATTTATTAATCGATATTGCAAATTTCTTTCTGCTGGAAGAAAATCCGTTCAAAAAGTTCATTAAATTCTAAAAATTTAAATGAGGAAACTAACATATTAGATTGTGATTAGTCAAATATTGTTTAGTCGCTTACCTCAGTGCCAAATATTAACAGATAGTTCCCTAGAATAAATCAAAACACAAAACGATCAGAATCACATGTGTCAATAAATTTCTCACAATCACCAATTAATACATTTAATTACCTCAACATCGACTCAGTGACCCTTGAGGATCTGTATCTTAAAGATTTTAGCGACAGCAAGTGGTTAGATCATAATGTAAAATTAACTACAGGGTTAAACAAAAGTACCGATCACATCATACCTTTAAACACAACACACGAAATTCAATTCTCCTGAACATCGCCTTTCCCGCAGGGAAACCTTAGGAAAACGTCGTATGTCCGCTAATGCTTTCAGGCTCTCGTGTTAGAGCATGGCATTCCTCAACATGGCATCCCTCCCTAGTGGGGAGTGGATCGATGTGCTTCTGATAGGTATCAAAATCCATAGTTAAGTGAATAATATCATCAGCCATGTCATAACTTAGAACAATATATAAGTTATAAATAATTTTACCTGAAATGTTTAAGCCTCAAGAATATATGATTTTGAAAATAGTCTTATCAACAATTTTATATATAAAATAGTAAAAGAATTATGATATTTTTTCCCTGTGAGACACAACACAATCGGTTTGACCGATCTCAAGTTTTCGTTGGTGCAAATTTTGTTTAAAAACGCTTTTTTTGTCTAAAAATATATTTTTCGTTTTCTAGAGATTAAAGTGTATTAATTAATTATAATTAATGAATATATACTAGCTGAGGTGAAGTAAAGAAACTGAACTGAATATTTTTGATATTTGAATTTTAACAAGCGAAAAAAAACTTTGCGTGGTGTACAGCAACTTTAGCTTATAATTTTCTGTAAGAAAAGCCCTTCCTATTCTTTTTTGCCATGTGGCAATGCTAACACACAAGCGTGTGATTTTAGAGATTCCTTATTTTCAAGGTGCTAGAATGTGTGTGTGTGTGTATATATGCGTGTTTTGTGTGTGTATGTATGTGTATGACGCTTCGAATTTGACAACTTTCTTTGCATCCGCATATAGTTAATTGTCAATAACTGTGCGTTATTAAAAACCACAACTCATTATCTCCTCTATGTAAACACAATATTGGCACAACTGCGTGCGTAACTAAAAGAAATTCAGCAGTGCTGGTGTACTGGAACTACAAATATAAGCTTAGTACTTTTCTTGAACAGCGTGGATAGCGGAATATCTTGTATTTTTTTTGGCTTTATATCAAAAAGAACTAAATTACTATAATATGCAATTTTGGCGTAGTTTACATACGACGCGCATTTGTTATGCGTAGCGCACTTTCAGAAGTCTTATATTTTTTGTTTATTATAAAGTTTCTTGTTGTTGCCATTGCAGTTCTCACTCTAAGATATCACGCAAACTCCCAAAATTGAAGTTATAATTAAATTAATAGATGACAAAAAAATGTTTCTCTTCTTAGAATAAACAGAAAATCCCAAAATCTTTTTGTATCCCTCTGCAGTAATTGTAAGAAATAATATTTCATAAATGTATATTTATTGTATTCAAACATACATTCAACAAACAAAGATTTTGAGTTATGTTTTATTGAAGCAAAAACTATTAATTCTTCGCTGTGTTTTTTAATTTGGGGTAGGGATCCAAAAAGAAACGTCAAATATTCAAAAAAGTCTACGTTTCGCAATTTATTATTGCATCTTCAGGACACTAAAAGACATACATAAAACGATATAGCTCTACAAGACATCAACTTAATAAATAGTAATGTAAAAAAATGCTATACTGACTGTGAAAATTCGACATGAAATAGTGAAATTTTTGGAAATTATTACATACAAAAACACAGTGCATTGTTTTTAATCTGAAAAACAATGCACAACAAAATTAAAAATTTAAAACTGTGTACTTACGTTTTAAGGATTTGACTTTCATAGTCATATAAAAAAAATACCCGAACACATAGGTAAAAAAGTGAAAATAACATACATGGGTTACAACAATAAAATGAAACACCTCAACTAATTAAAACAATTCAACTCAGCTCGTTCAACGGTTGTTTGAGAATAGCAATATACCAAATATTCTTCCGTGTTATTGGAGAAAAAAAAAAGTAATATTTTTTTTACTTTTTTTTGTATTAGAAATCGCCTGTAAATAATTTTAGCATACGGATATAGTTATTTGTTTTTATCAATTATATTGAAATATGCAGTACTGAGATTCTCTAAATCAGTTTTTTTATTAACTGAATTTTTATTCTGTTGTATGTGTATCATTTCTGAGATTAATCTCTTTTTATAGTTAGTTTGGGTATCCAGTACAGATGTATTGTCAAAATCAAAACCACGCCCTGTATCTCTTTTATGTTCGACTAAGCTGTTGGATTAGTTTTTAAAAGAAAATTTTTTTGGTCATTTCTATGCTCTCTAATCCTATCTTTGAGGTATCTACCTGTTTGTCCAATATCACATTTCTGACATTGTAAACAAGGAATGTGATACACAACATTAGATTTTTGTTCCTTTTTTGTTTTTGCATTAAGTTTGGAATAAAAGTGGGTTTTGAGTGTACTGTCACTTTTTAGTGCTAACTTAATGTTTTCATTATCTCTGGTGGAATGGTTCGAAACATTTCTTATTTTTTCTGATAACCTGTTGATATACGAAAGTTTACAATAAATATCGGTGGTGTTATTATTTGTTATTGTTTTAACCATTCCGATATTTTTACCGCAAAGAATCTTTTTGATTATTGAAAGAGGATAACTATTTTTAAGCAGCACACCTTTGATATATTGTAAATTTTTAGAACGATATTTTTCCGAGGATAGTGTTTAAGATTCCTAATGATATCAATTTTCTGCCTAAAAGGATGCTCAGATGAATAATGTAGAAAACATTCTGAAAAGGTCGGTTTATGATACTAGTCTGTTTCTATACATCCTCTCTCATTTTTAGTTACCAGGGCGTCAAGAAATGCTATACTATTATTTTGTTCTTTTTCAATGGTGAATTGCAGTTTGTTATGATAACCATTAAAAGTATTTAGCAGTATGTCATACTCATTTTTAGGAATAGAAGTTATAATATCGTCAACGTACCTTTTGTAAAAAGGTAACTGAAAAGGAAGTTTTTTAATACGCCATTCCTGATGGTCTTGCAAGTCTGAGTACACTGGAGATAAGCAATTAACCATTCCCAAACCAAAGGTTTGTTTTTAATAATCTTCATCATATTGAAAATAATTATTATCAAAAACAAACGTGAGAAGATTCAAACAAATAATCAGTGAAAATTTAACATGGTCTTCTATTAAATGCCATTTTTTCTTCACTATATTAAAACAAGACATGGAAAAAACTATTAAGTTTAGTCCAGTTTACTTTTAATTCTTAAGAAAACTAGATAATTTATCAAGACGTGCTCAAATATATTAATTTTTGAAACAATAAAAAAAAGTTTAAACAGATATAAATAGACATTTCTAATTGATAAATAACCCAGGTTTCATACGTAATATTTGGAAAAGTTTTCCAGAAATCGCAGGAGGCGGATACACGAATTGAGATTCGTGTTGAAAGTATATTTATTTCCTATCTATTTATATCGATGATTTTTACGACAACTGTATAATGTTTTTATTGTGTGAAAATATTAGTGCTAGTATTTCATATATATGTTTTTTAAACTAATGTTAGATGTTACTAAACAAAGTTTTGCCTGTTATGCTAGTTACATTTATTTCGAATCCGTATCATTAACATGAATGACGGTTAAGTCGCAAAAAAAGTTCCTCGAAGTCCGTTAAGTTTGTCTACTCTTTTGAAGTTAGTTTCCAAATTTAAAATTTTACCTAATATGTAATATGTTGCAAAGGAAGGCCCTTGAGAAGCATTAACTTTGTCACCTTTTTATTTTTTTAAGTTAATTTGAATGTTTTGAAGTTTCACGCTCAGTGTTTTATGTAGCACAACCTAAACGGCTGTGCTTTAATTATAATAAACCGGAGGTGTCAAATTCGACAACAAATGAACAAAATACGATTTAAAATGTCAATATTATTGTAATTATAAAAAAACCAAAAATATTCTTAAATGTATCTAAAATAGGCAGTCTAAACCAAAGTAAACGTAAATCTGCACTATCCCTATCACGCCATTGACAAACTAGCAATAACATATTATATATTTTGAACAGAGCAACTCGCTTTAGAGCAACATAAAAAACCCTCTATATCGTCAGGTTTAATTTTAGTTTTCTACTATCTTTATACTTTTCCTCAAAATAGATATTTTTCTGAGGTGTGAAGTGAAGTAAAAAATGGATAATACAATTTGAACTCATTTAAAAACTTCTAGAGAAAAACTACAAAATTTTATGTATGTGGACTCGGATTTTATTTTTAAAATAGTTTTTAATTTTTTTTTTAATATATTATATACACTTTTTGTTTAGGCCCTGGAAATCTTATAATTATGCTTTATCTAGTAGGTACTTAAAAAATTAAATTTCTAATTTTCACCTCAAGTACGATTGTAACTCGAATCTGCACAAATGACAAATTTAGTCCGACATGTTGACGCCGCCATTTGAACTTGGTTTTGTTTTGAATGTTGACTAAAAATTATACATTTGCATTCTTAAGTACGCCCAAATACTGATTTTCAGTCAAACCAGATTACAAGTAACAAAACTTGACCTCCATATTGGAGCCCCCTTTTGGATTTTTTCTATACATAAACGTCAAGTTGTACTGTCGTGAGAACTATGTTGCATGCCAAATTTTAAGTTAATCGAAGTTAAAAAAGTGGGTGAAAATTCCATAAAAAGATAAGATTTAAAACACAAAACAGAGCGGAGCTAATAAAACCGTGGTATAAAGTCCGTGACTTCGTAACTTTCTATGTTTATTCATACTTATATTGCACTATAAAGCAACTGGATTTGGATATAATCAAGAAAAATATCACGAGTTTTACATCATAACCTATACATACATATTTATTAAATAAATTTCAAAATAATAAAAATATGTTGAATAAAAAAAACGAAAAAGTGTAGCGCCTGTGTGGGATTTGAATTCTCTCTCTTCCATAACGTATCCAAATATTCTAATAGCTAAACAATATTAAATATGTTGAGTTGTTTGTATCATCTGTTAATGGTTTCATTGCACCTTTTTATTGTAAAACCTAAAGCATGTAGGTTTTATCATCCAAATCTTTATAATACAGTAGAGTTTATTAGGCATGTTAAATAACGAAAGAGGCAAAATATTACGTTATTTAACCTCATTTTATAATCTTCATACCGTTAAATCTATTTTTTAACAAGTTGTAATACGATATACGCAATTAGCATAAAATTAAAATAAATTAGAACACTAATTTTTGCAATAAAATTAATTTAAATTGTGTGTCTTTCTTTTTAGTTTATTTACTCAAAATTTGGCTTTCCTTAAACATTTTCCATTAATCTTATCTTACTAGCACATTACTTACATTTCCAAAATCGGATAATATATTATAGAGAGGAATTAATTTTCGGTGTATATTTAAATTCCTTAAAATTAGGTATTAGAATATATCCATAGAATTTCCAAGAGGAAGAAAGAAAGTTAGACGGTTTAAATACAAGTATCCCACTTACTTCCACTTGAAGCTGATTAGTAGGCAGACGCAATAGTATGAGGGTATATTAATTTTCATTAATAGTGTAGGGATGACGAAAAAGTCATCTATTGAAACATTTTAAAATCTTGAAAGTATTTATAACGAGATTTCATATAGAAATCGTTTAAAAATCTCGGCTAAAAACTAATAGTAAATTCGTAAAAAAATTCTGAATTTTATGTTTCGATACTTTTCCGGCTCGATCTAGTCGAATTTCGAAAGTTATTAGCAAATTCAGAACATTTTCTTACGGATACGTCAAGGGAAAGTCACCTTGTACTTTGAACTCCCTTGTTACAGACAACTGATACCAAGCCGTATGCGATTTCGATGAAAATTTACCAAAAACTGCCCACATAATCATTTTGAACTAGTCGAATTTCGAAAGTTATTAGCCAATTCAGAACATTTCCTTACGGATACGTCAAGGATAACTCACCTTGTACTTTAAACTCCTCGTTACAGACAACTGATACCAAGCCGTATGCGATTTTGATGTAAATTTACCCAAAAATGCCCACATAATCATTTGAACACCTAGCAAAAAACATTAAATACGGGAGTCGAAGCCAATTAAATGAGCTATCTGTCCATCTACGAGTTTTTAAAAAAAAAGGGGCCGCATAAGCCCGCATCTTCGATAAAGTCCCAACTTTATAGAATTTCCTAGGAAAAAAAATTGTATTTCTTAAACCATTTAGGCCTCCGACCCGAAATTTTTAGAGTTTTAGTCAAAATATGGCTAAATATCGTGGTTAAATCCGATCGGTCTAGCAGTTACAAGTTTAGAGTTAATAATCGATAAGCGCAGAAAATATGTGAAAACTGTGAAATTAGAAGAAAAATTATTTTAAGATTTCGTCATAAAAAGGAACTCGATAGGCGAAGTGAGGCTCTTTTCAGATATTTCAACGTAGATTAAGGTAAAAAATTCACGTTTCTACGAGACATTTCATCTTGGAAAAGATTACGACTTTTCCAACATTATTACAATAATTCGAGATTTGCGAAACAGAGACCCATTAAGGATTTTGGTCTTCTTTAATTTACCCGTCGAAAAAACAATAGGACGATAGACTTTATAGAAGGACATCTTTCCGGAAAGTTTCGTAGACATAAAGCAATCCGCTCGTCACTTTTCGAAAATAAACTTTTTTTCGCATAGTTTCATGTTTTTCGCTGAATTCGGAATACTCGCCGTCAAACGATTTGCATCTTCGTATATCCCCGGATGTCTACTAAAAACATAGCAAAATTCAGCACCCTGCATGTAACCCTTTCGAAACAACGACTATACAATATACGGGTGATATTTTTACTCTCTACAACAGCCATTATATTGTAACATGAATTAGTACATTATAGACTATATATGAGAAGTATTGAAATCACATAAATTTTTCTAGTATAAAATAGAAGATATTTTTAGAAAAAAAAAACTTATGATGTCGGTAACGTGTGTGTGTAAACAAAATTTTCGGGAACGATAACTCAAGAACGGTCAACCGATTCGTTTAAAATACTGTAGGTCAGTGTCTCGAGATTAGATTTTAGATAGATTAGAAAATCATGTTTTATGAATGCATAAACCAATAACAGTCAAATTTAATTGAATATATATATATATATATATATATATATATATATATATATATATATATATATATATATATATATATATATATATATATATATATATATATATATATAAATTATGTTTTTCTATGCAAAAAAAGGAAGTAAAGCTATAACCGCATTTTTTCATAGTTTTTTACGTTAAACGTTAACGGGAGTTCCATTGGGTTTCAAGCGTTAAGCATTTAATATTGCAAGTTTTTTGTTGCCTTTTTAATTTATTGTAAGATACAGGAACGTTGCAAATAAAACTTTAACCACTTGAGATTTTTTCGTTGGTTTTCGATATCATAATTATCCAAAGAATAAGCTACTAGTGCTTCATAAACCTGCCCTAATTCATATCTTAAATATAATCTGTTTTTTAAATGCAGTTTTGCAGTGCAGTGTATACCACCTAAACCAAAACTAGACGGAATCGAATTAAAGCTGCATAAAAAAGTCGTGACTTCTTGATTGATATTAGAGTTATTTTCAATGAATAATAAATAGTAAATATTGTCCCTAAAAATTCCGAAAGCCATATATAAGACAATATACACTACAAACTTCAGTTACTGACACCAGAAATGTTTTGTGTCAAAAATAAAGGCATTTAATATTATCACCATTCATTAGGATTAATATTTACCTACCATTTACCTATTCTATATATTTACCTATCTACTATTCATTAGGATTAATATTTACCTACCATTTACCTATTCTATATATTTACCTACCATTTACTTACCATCCTAGGTCGGGGGTTTACTTCCAGTACGCCCAAATTACTTTTTTTGGTTAACTACAAATTATGCATCAAATTTCAAAGCATTTCAAAGTTAGCGCGGAAACTCTCTAGGAGAAAAAAATTCAAAATGACGTTATTTCAGTTTGTTTTAATATGCACACCGGCTCTACCTTAAATACTTGGAAACATGTTTTCAAATTGGTCAAAAGTTCTGGGAGTAATCGGTGAAAATATTAAACCACGTTTACTAATATTATATTACCATATAAGGGCCGTCTATACATATCAATACAAAATCAGCAGTACAAATTGTCAAACCAATCGGTAAAATTAAAGTTCGTAATCCTAAGATCTCTGAAAACGATGTGAAATCTGATATATTCAAATTACTTCTATTTACTCGCCACCCCCCACGCATGGTTATATTGGAACAAGTATTTTTCGTAACAAGAATAAACTTATTTATATTTTCAACATCCAATAAAATTAATAATAACCTTACTAGAGAATAGATTTCCCATTAAGTTTGAACTACTTTATTAGTTAAGTATTCACTACAAAGCACATTTTAAGGCACTATGTTAAAGCACGACAAAGTTGTCGCGGAAACTCTCTCACAGAAAAATATTCAAAATGGCGCCATTACGCAATTTTTTATTTTTTTTTTCAATATGTTTACTATGGGATGACGCCAGTACTACCCTGAACACTTCTGGAAAAATTCTTCCAAATTGGCCGAACCATACATAGGGTCGATCAAACCTAACCTCCTTTTTGTGAAATCGGTTAAAAAAAACTGCAGCCTCCATTAATGGAATTCTTTTAACTAATATTATATATTAAAAAATATTTTTAATTCAATTAGGTAGCCTTCCTCTTCTTTCTTCCCCCCCTAATTGCTTTCGAACTTTTTAAACGACTACAAAAAAAAATTTAAAGTTATACTCCCACTTCGACGCGTTGCTGATGAAGAGGGGGTTATGTCGGGGTTGCGGAGTGAATTATTCTTCCGGCTTATCAGTATAAAACAAAACATATTTTATCAGTCTCTGTTGAGGGGATTAACCCCAAAAACACTTTTATAAATCTTACTACACGTTGAAAATATTAAAAAATACTTTATTCTGAGAACAAAACATTTAGGGTTACACTAAGTGTGACGGGAAGAAGCTGATGAGGACAAATTTTATTTTTAAATATATCCTATTTCATATGGTTACAGGATTTTTGGGAAGAAAACATTCAATTTTACTAAATGTTTTACTGTTTGTGTGGGGTCGTTTACGACTTTCTTTGTTGTACCTCGAATAATTTCAGACTATATTTAGATTTTGAACTGGTTTATTTACATAAAATAAATGATTAAAATGCACCGTAATTTACAACGTTATGCTGATCGTGCTGCTCGCCGCCAGAGAAGAATGGGGGTAGAAATCTTGCTCGAGCTGGATGGTAACCTTTGTATGGTTGCCGGATTTTCTTTCTAGGCTTCATGAACATGCCCCCCCTTGAAAGGATTGACTTTCAACACACTTCATCGGACAACAATGGTAACGGGCATATTTTCTGACAGACACGTTTAGTGATGCCATTAGCCGTCTGTATGGTGACCTTTCTGGATATTCCGGGATGAAGAGCAGTTATTTTCCCCATTTTCCAGCCTAACGTGGTTGGTTATCCTCCTTGATCAGTACAATTGACCCGATGGAGGCTTCAGAACAGGTTTTTCTCCATTTTGCCCTTTGCTGCATTTCTGAGACGTACTCCTTCGACCAACGGGTCCAGAAGTTCTGTCGCATTTGCTCAAGTAATTGGTATCTGGTTAGTCTTCCAACTGGTACAGCCGTTAGATCTGCTTCCAGTGTAGATAGAAGCGTACGACCAATCAAAAAATGGGCAGGTGTCAATGGATTTAGGTCGTTGGGATCACAGGTTAGCGGAGAAATAGGCCGGGAATTGAGTACAGCCTCGATTTGCGCAAATACAGTGCATAACTCCTCAAACGTCAAAATGGTATTTCCTATAACGCGCTTAAGATGTGACTTACTAGATTTTACACCGGCTTCCCAAAAACCGGCGAAATGAGGGGAATTGACCGGGATAAATAGCCATTCTATACCGTCATTGGCACAATTATCGTGAATAGTACCTTCATTGTTTTGAAAAAAATCACACAGTTGCCTAAGTTCAGTGTTTGCACCCACAAAATTGGTGCCATTATCGGAGTATATTCGAATTCTATCTTTTATAGAGAATGGACCCGCGTAATCTACACCGCACACCTGAAATGGATAACTCATCTCCAGACGCCTCTGCGGCAAATCACCCAAGCAGGTTTAAACCTAAAACAAGTAACGCATGAACGCACTTATGTTTTGCTAAATTTCTACCTCCTATTGGCCAAAGATTTTCGCGTATATTACTAAGTAGTAGTTGTTGTCCGGCATGAAGCATCTTTACATGCTCATATTGAAAAATTAACTTGCATAATTGTGTTTTACCTGATATAATGATAGGATGTTTCTTTTCTCGATGAAATGATGAATTTTCTAAGCGACCACCCACTCTAACTAAGCCATTTTCATCAATAAAGGGATTTAAACTAAAGAGTTTACTTTTATGATTAATGTTATGGCCTCCTGAGAGTAGATTAATTTCATCAGAAAATGTCCCAAATTACGACAATTTTAATAAAAAGAAATAAGAATTCTCAAGTTCAACTGCAGTTAAATCTAAAGACATAAGCGCATGAGCGTTTTAAGCGAGTCAGAGAAGAAAATCGAGTTACATCAATAAGAGGTGTTGATTCGTGTATGGTTAACGCTTGAGATTTTAATTCAGGTAAATCGACTAAACTTATATTTGAATTTGGCCAACAATTTTCCTTTTGTGACAGCCATTCGGGACCGTGCCACTATAATGAACAACCAAGCAACTCCTTTGGGGACACTCCCCGAGATAGAATGTCGGCTGGGTTGTGGTTGGTGGAAATATGTCGCCAGGTCCAATTTCCGGTTGACTCCTGTATTTCAGAAATTCGGTTAGCTGCAAATGTCTTTAAAACACTTGGTGACGTCTTCAGCCAACCTAAAATGATGGAAGAATCTGTCCAGAATACTATATTATCAAAAGTTATTTTAAGGGTGTACACAACTTTATTTGCTAATCGCGCGGAAAGTAAAGCCCCACAGAGTTCTAGTCTGGGAATGGTTATAGCTTTAATTGGGGCTACTTTCGTTTTTGCACAAAATAAGTGTACCTGGATGCTTCCATCTTGATCACTGGAGCGTCTGTACACGCATGAACTGTAAGCGTTTTGGCTTGCATCTGAGAAACAATGCATTTCTATGAATTTGGGATTTGTACATATTGCGTGTCGGTTTATTTTTACATCATTTAAGATATTAATTTCGTCCCAGAATTTAAGCTACTTAGAATGAATTGAACGCGACACGGCCTCATCCCAGGCTGACTTTTCCAACCAAAGATTTTGTAATAAAATTTTGACAGTGATTACGCAAGGACTTAAAAGACCAAGTGGGTCGAAGATCTGACCGATACAGGACAAAATTACGCGTTTTGTGACTCTGCCCGTTTTGAAAATTAGACCTATATTATATGTAAGTACATCGTTTGCGTTTGACCATGCAAGCCCCAAAGTCTTTGTTGTTTCATCAGTCCCTATTTTTATAATACTAATATTTGTTTTCGCATCTGACGTAATATTTTAAACTACTTCTTGTGAATTTGAATGCCACTTTCTAAGCTCAAACCCCCCTGAACGTAATATCTTAGATATTTGTATGCTAAGTTCGGATAATTCTTCCACAGACTCAGCCCCCAAAAAGCGCGTCGTCTACGTAAAAGTCATTTTTTATTATATCTGAACAAAGCGGACAATCAGCTTCGCACTCAATGGCTAATTGGACAAGACAACGTATAGCAAGGAAAGCGGCACTGCTAGTAGCGTATGTAACTGTTAGAAGTTCGTATATACTAAAAGGTTCAGAAGGGTTTTGCCTCCAAATTATCCTTTGTAATGCACGTTGGTCAGGGTTCACAAGAATCTGGCGATACATCTTCGCGATATCGGCCGCGATTACAAAAGGGTACGTGCGAAATCGCAATAATATTGAAAGCAAATCGTTCTGTATTGTAGGGCCCACCATTTGTAAATCGTTCATGGAAACCCCAGTAGTTCTGGGCGCGCTACAATCGAAAACAACTCTAATTCTTGTCGTCAGGCTATCTTGTTTGAATACCCCATGATGAGGCATATAATAACTAATGAAAGTTTCATTTTCTTTAGAGATTTTTCGCATATGTCCTAATGCCTCGTACTCGCGAATTACGTGCCATCTTTCTTTCCAGTGCCAAAAAACGTTTTTCTGCTTGCATTTTAGATTCTCCTAACTTCTCTAAAGAATCTTTTAAAGGAATTGAAACAATAAAACGTCCGGTAGGATCACGCATAGTAGTTGCTTTAAAGTGTTGTTCGCATAACTCTTCTTCTCTTCCAACTCCCAAAATTTAGCAAGTTGTGTTAGGACATCAACATTTTTAAAAAAATTGCAATACATTTTATTGTTTTTGTTATGAACCCCGATAGTACCAGATACTATCAACCCAAACACGGTTTTTTGAGTTTGTTTGAACCTAACTTAAACTGCCCAATTTGTAAAAGTTCCTAAAATAAGTTAGCCACGATCAAAATGTCAACAGGATCTGGTTTATCGAAGGATGCATCAGCTAAGAGTATATTTTCTAGTAATTTTAATGTTTTAATGTCTACAGGGGTATTCGGCATCAATCCAGAGATATGCTTTATTACAAAACAAGTAATAATCGCGTTAAAAGCAATGTTGGATGAATAAATTTTTAACTCGCATCTTTTAGTAACTTCAGAGATCCCATTATTAATACCTGCTACTGCCATGGTTGTTTCTGACGTTTTCAAATTTAATCGCTTGCACAGGTCCTTAGTGATAAAGTTTCGATTGCTAACCCGAATCTAAAATCGCACGTACTGTATGTGTTTTATTACCTTAACCTATAACTTGTATCAGAGCGGTCGAGAGCAGCACACTACCCAAGTTATAACCGGCTAAAGTAGTTAATGTGCTAGAGTTATTTTGCACGTTTTCCGTGTTATTTTGGATAGGTATGTGTAGAAGTGTCTTGTGACAACCATTACACTTTCTATAGTTCGACAATCTGCATACTGTATTTTTGTGTCCAAATCGCATGTTTTAGATGATTCTTTTGAAAACGTTTGAATGTTAAATATCGCCTTTATATGGTTCTGAACTAGAAGTCTTGTATTATTGTACCTATCATATAAAAGATCCCAAACTACAAGGTAATTGCTGGCAGAAAACTTTAGAGATGACACCACCTCAGCTGCATTTCCCGACAAGGATACCTCTAGATAGTGGAACTTTTGAATGCTAGTTAGTGAATCATTTGTATGAATTAATGATTCGAAGGTTTTACGAAATTCTAACCACGTTTCGTATTCACCACTGAACTTAGGAACTTGTATGGGAGGGAGTTTAACATTTGTGTGTGTCACACTATCTCTAGATATTACGCTTTCGCTATATGAACCACTAACTTATGTTTATTGTATTCAAAAATCAATTTTTTTTGCCTTAGTAATTTCTTGGAAATATGCATTTGAAAATGCTTCGCGTTCTTTATATTCTGATTCTAAGTCCGCGTCTGATATTACCTCTTCTATACCCGTTTGAATTTTGCAAAATTCATCTATTATTTTATCGCATAATGAAAGACGAGCTTCTAGTTGATAAAAATCATCCACATTTAATATTTCGTTTTCTACATTAATTTTTGCGCATAAATCTTTAAGGTATTTTGAAAATATTGTAAGTTTTGCTCTTACTGAGCCTCTTTGTCGCTTTAGATTTTTAATCTCCTCGTCTGACATTTTGCTTATAATTTATCGCGTAAGATTAATATTAATAATTATCTTTTCTTTTTAATATTTATTATTTAAAAACGTGATTCCCTTAATATCGAAATTAATTATTTATGAAGTGATTCGCTTAATGTAGAATAATTTCTATGAGAATGATAAAATAATTTAAGTTTGACAACGTCGCATTTATTTAACCGAGAGTTGCTGTGATCCGTACGGTTTCTCACGAATGTACATAAGGTTCAAAATCGCGTGTGATTTATAAAACGTTTATTATTGCTATTTTTTTAATATATTTTCGCATCAAAGTTACATAAAGATCGCATAATAGTACTATATATCGCATGCACTGCATCTATGCAAATCAAGACGGCATAAAGAAAGGGATTTTATGGATAAAAGGCCTTACCCAATATGGCCGAGCGAGCAACATTAAAACACACTGTTTTTTCACTAGTTGCACTAATTCGGTGGAAGGACCATCAATGTGGGGACGTTTACGACTTTGTTGTACCTCGAATAATTTCAGACTATATTTAGATTTTGAACTGGTTTATTTACATAAAACAAATGAAAAAATGGACCGTAATTTACAACGTTATGCTGATCGTGCCGCTCGCCGCCAGAGAAGAATGGAGTAGAAATTAGTGATGGGCACTATCGAATAAAAACTATCGAATTATTCGATAGTTGCTAGTTATTCGAGTTATTCGATGGTGGAAAGCTATTCATTCAAATAATACGAATAAATAAATAAACAAAAAACGAAGGAATGAAAATATTTTTCATTCGAATACATTTTAATGATTCGAATGATTTTTCACCGAAATTGTTACAGAATAGATATATCGGAGCGAATAAATTTAGTCGCCAGTTTATTCGGTCAAAGAGGTTTAATTTTAAACGACTGTAGAGCGCGGGTCGCTCGGCCGGCTCGGCCTGTAAGTCTGTAAACTCTCGCGGACGGATCGTTTGAAAGTGGATGAATCTATTTTTAATACAAAGGGGCAGTAGGGCAACCTCATTTTAAAAACAGGGCGGGTAGGTAGTAGTTGGGAAATGTTTGATATATTTTGATCTAAAAATTCGCTTTGCTTTCGGATGCCGCTTAATGATTCTTTTTTTAGTTGTGTTTCGCCTTATTGCCAAATCTAAACAAATATATATCATTTGTGTTATTATGCGGAAGAAATGTGAAATGAAAATTACCTAATACTGATAATTGAATTTATAAATTGCCATTCATAGTTCACGCCTTAAACGAGGTAGTCATTGGTATATTGGTAAAATCGCAAAGAAATTAAAAATATATAATAGGAAATATAAAATGTATTTACTTATTAGTTCAAAATAATAAGTACAAATTAAAACATTATTATAAAATAAAAAAGAACACCTAACTAACTGTATATAATAAAAATTAAATTTTAAATCGGAAATAACTAGTTTAAAATTCAAACTTTGTTATGTTGTTATTCAAAAATAATATCATATATAAATTTTTTGGTAAAAACCCTTTTCTGAGATCGTTTGTAAGTTGACCGCTTTTGGAAAAACGCCGCTCCGAAGGCACTGATGTGGCTGGTATACAGCAATATTTTTGATACAGTTCATGTAATTCAGACATGGAATATTCATGGCGTTTCCAGAACGTTATTGGATTTTCCAATCGTCCGATATGTGGTATCTCTAAGTACTACTTCACAGGTAATTGAGCTGTTACTGCTGGTGTAACCGTAGTTTTTATTTTAGATACTTTTTCGTCAAAATGTTCCCAAATATCAACGTCATTACCACCACCATCAATGACCATTTCTGCCTCAGCTCCTGTTTTAGTTTCTGGCACGTTTTCCTCTCCACGTCCAACTTTATTATTTTTAGAATTTAATATTGGCACAAGTTCTTTTACAATTAAATCCTTAACTGAATCAGCATTAGCTGCTTGTGCGAAGCCTGCTTTCTTGAACCGCGGATCTAGAAAAGTAGCTTTACCACATACCGGATTTGTTTCTAAAATTGCAAGTCTCTTATGCACAGTTGCCAACCAATACGCTTTTAATGACTTTCCACTTGTTGTTACCGCATGTGCCTTTTTAATTGAATACTGTAATCCTCTTACAAAAGGAATAACAAGTGACATAGTGGGATACTTTTCTCCGGACAATTCCACAGTCATTTTCTCAATTGATTTTAAGATAGGTACCCACTCACATAACAATTCCCACTCGGCAGCGACTAAAAATTCAGGGGCCTTTGCTAACGATGCTATGACTGCAGATAAAGGCTCTTTAATAAGTATAAGTCTTTCGATCATTAGCAGAGTTGAGTGGTACGTAGAGGGGTTGTAATTGTGTAGTATACTCTCTAAATCCAACATTTTCTACTATTGATAAAGGTTGAAAATCTAGAACTATCATTTTTATTAAACTCTTGTCAATTGCTTCTCTTTCAGATTCTTCTAACTGAGTCTTTTTATTTGTAAGAAAAAGTTTTGTTTGTCGTGGTTTTTTACATGTTGATTTTAAATTAGAAGTTACCTGAACTGTTGTTTCGTTGGAATTTATTAAATGATCCTGATTTTTAGGCACACAACATTTGAACCTGATGGAACATGAATAATTTCACAACTGCTCGGTCCAGGGATATCCAGCTTAGTTTTAGGAGTTTTTTATTCACGATGTTTCCGATGTAAATGGTCCCGTAAATTTGAAGTATTTCCAGTATACTTTTAACATATGTGGCATGATACCTTATTGTCAAATTTCTTTACGAGAAAATCCCACACCGCTGATCGTTTACCACTTCGCTTCATCGCAACAATTTTGTCTTAGGAAGAGTATTTAATATGTAAATATAGCAATTAATAAAGTATTTAGCTTTTTTACCTTGACAAAAATAAAGGTTTTTAAACAACTGCTTTGAAAAATACACTATTTCAACTGGACTACTCCTGCTTTTAAAGTAACGGTTCACTTAACGTATAACAAAGCAAACTGATAGCCTGGCATTAGACCGGCGGGAAATACCCGCGTCTAATTATTTACAACAGCAATATTGCTGCTAAATTCGCTGTTGTCAGATCTAATCGAAACGGCATTACATTTTGTCGTTATATTGAGGTTCATTTCAAATCAAATAATTACTTTTTTCAATTACATTATATTATATTTCATTGTAGCAGCATTTAACTATTAAATATGTTTAAATTCGTCGAGAAAAGCTTATTGTATATTATTATTTCTAAACTTGGCAATAAGAGAGAGAGAGTAATCTATATATTAAAATCAAAAGTAAACGAATGAATTTATTCGAATAAAAATATTCGATAGTTGATTATGAATGATTACTAATTATTCGATAGCCCATTTCATTCGATAGTGCCCAACGCTAGTAGAAATCTTGCTCGAGCTGGATGGTAACCTTTGTATGGTTGCCAGATTTTCTTTCTAGTCTTCATGAACAGTTTGAAAATGTGTAGTATATAGTTTTCAATAGGTAAAGGTGCTTATATATAAAATTACTTAATACCATGGTATCTACCAAAATTTTACATACGGTAAACCTCAGCACTTATTTATTATGTATGGGACGCCCAAAAAAAAATTTCGTATGATTAAAAAAAGGTATTTTTTTTAAATAAAACCTATTTCAAACAGGAAAGACTAAAAAGTAAAACATTACATTTTACTCCATGTTGAGAGTTTGAACTTTTGAAGTTGGCGTCGAACTAATAAAAACAGCAATTAAAAAATACAAATAATTAAGAAAATCCTAGTCTTCTTATTTGAAAACCCAACTGGAGGGTATGATCAACAAGTAGATCTACTAAGTTTCGCCCTTACGAAAAAAACATAAATGTCAAAATAATTGAGAGGAGGACTAGGATGGATTGATTAAACTAAAAATATCTTGTGCGTTAAATGTTAAGTCCTCTTTTTTAGCGAACTAATAAGCATAATAGAGTATTTTTTTTATATATGAAATTTAGTGTTTATATTCGCCTATATTAATTTTTTATTCACATCGTACATGTTTAAATATTAAACTTACAGGACACAATGATAAATGGTTTTATAGAAAATAAACTTTTTTTTGCATTTCAGGTTGCTGGTAAACGCGACCCTGAACAAGAACATGAAGCTCAAGCATGGATCGAGTCTGTTATAGGGGAAAGATTTCCACCTCTTCCTTATGAATTGGCTCTTAGAGATGGTATTATTCTCTGCAAATTAATGAACCGATTACAACCCGGAATTATTTCAAAGATTAATGTTTCTGGAGGTGATTACAAAATGATGGATAACCTTAGCCAGTGAGTATTTGTTGCCCTATTATTTGTGCTTTAGCCCGAAGAAAATATTTCCTTAAAAAATCGCTTTGAAAAATGCTAGAAGAAAAGTGTATATATTAACATAAAAAATTTGATATCGACGGTTTACATCTAGATTTGTATCAATGGGGAATACAGCAATTATTTGCAGATAATATAGTAATTAAATTAATAGAGGGCGGATTTAGTTTTACCTCCTATGGGAATGGGAATGAGTGTAAGAAGAAATTCGCTGACTTAAAAGCGACGTTAATATAGAAGATGATGAAAAGTTAACCCTTTCGAATTAAAACAAGATTGAATATTTCGACTATACTAATGTTCACACTTGCAAAAGTGGAAAAACTTTTTAGACTGAGCTTTCTAATACATTTGGGAACCTGTCGTGAATCAAGCTTTTAATAAATAAAAATCAATAAAACCACGTTTCTTATACTCTAGTATGCATTACAAATGTTTCTTGTCACACCAGTCGGCCGAATCCCACATCTTCGAGGCGTAAAAGTTCACCAGCTAAATATAGGTAATTACTTGCATGTACACAGGAATCTCATTAACCAATCGCGACGCGAACCTTGGCTCTCGTTAACACCAGTTGACCAATCAGGATATATGTTATAGTAAGCTGTCATAGACGGTCATCTCGCACCGTGTTCTGTCTAAGAAGAATTTTGTAATGCACTGTAAATTAATTTTAAACTTAGTAAATTAATTTTAAGTGTAGTGATATAGAGGAACAATAAACAAATGCATAAATACACCTTTCACAAATGTCTAATATTTCATAACACCAAACTTTTCAATACAACAAAATTTGCTAACTTTGCAAGTGCAAAAATCTAATTTTCAATTTTTTAAAATCAA
This sequence comes from Kuschelorhynchus macadamiae, assembly GCA_030620095.1. Taxonomy (NCBI): domain Eukaryota; kingdom Metazoa; phylum Arthropoda; class Insecta; order Coleoptera; family Curculionidae; genus Kuschelorhynchus; species Kuschelorhynchus macadamiae. The sequence continues at coordinate 233,574 of JAUTXW010002702.1, read as the reverse complement.
GGCAACGTGATTAGTTGGACCTAATTATTGGTGCACGAACTAGCGCCGTTAATTGCCTACATTTTGAGATAAGAGTAAAAATACAGGCAGTAATATGTTTCTACAGCAGATTGAACTTTTCTGAACACCAGAATATTTTCGAATTTGCAGGGTCGAAAATGTGCTTCCTTGGGGAAATCGTCCAATACCTTTAAATGAATGCGTTCTGAAATTTTAAAACGTTTATCTTAAGGTCCATATATCATTAAAATTGATATGTTCGGCAAATCATACAAATTCATTTTTTCTGCTAAACTAAAAACTTTGCTAAAGTGCAAAAATCTAATTTTCAATTTTTTAAAATCAAGGCAACGTGATTAGTTGGACCTAATTATTGGTGCACGAACTAGCGCCGTTAATTGCCTACATTTTGAGATAAGAGTAAAAATACAGGCAGTAATGTTTCTACAGCAGATTGAACTTTTCTGAACACCAGAATATTTTCGAATTTGCAGGGTCGAAAAAGTTTTTTATCTTTGAGGATATCGATGTGCTTCCTTGGGGAAATCGTCCAATACCTTTAAATGAATGCGTTCTGAAATTTTAAAACGTTTATCTTAAGGTCCATATATCATTAAAATTGATATGTTCGGCAAATCATACAAATTCATTTTTTCTGCTAAACTAAAAACTTTGCTAACAAAAAAGATGCATTTTATCACCCTCCTCTGGGTCGCTGTATTACTATACCGCGGGGAGGCCAGGAGCTTAGGGGGGCCAATTTGGGCCCCTTTTTTTGGTGATCAGTTAATTTGCGTCCTTGGTTTTGGGGTATACAAAATTTGTGGAAAATTATGAATGGCCTTTGTCGAAACCTGCAGAGAGACCCAGTTTGCTTTCCGGGTCAAGAACAAAAAAATGTTTGCTTCACTAAAGGCGGAAACTCAAAAACATATTAACAAAAAATATATCTTTTATCACGACCTTTCATAAAATAAAAAATCCCGCAAAAGCAGCTGATCGGTAAAACCACAAATTGTATCCTAGCTCCTCAGGAAAAGTAGCGAATATTTTTTAAAATAACAACAAATGGGTTATGTTAGACGCCTCTTCCATTTTTATAAATATAATTTTTGTAAAAAGTGATTTATTTTACCTTTGATCGTGCAAATTTATAATATTAAATTAATTTGATGAATGCTTATACGTTATACTTAAATGTTAAGGAAATTTTTACAATTAAGAAGTATACAATAATCAAAGTTCTTGAAATTGGTTATGTGTGACTGTTTTTTTTTTACCTTCCCAACTACCGTTACAGATAACAAAATAATTTATTAATTAAACTAAAATAACTAGCTATTTATTGCGTATATATTTTAGCCAGATTTGTATGAAGAATAGTATTACTGAATATGCTGCGTTATTAGAAACACTGGTTTTAGGTCCTCACAACAGGACAGGGAAAAAGAAACATATTATTTTCTAAGTTCTAAATACCGATTTTGGCCTGTTTAAGGAATCATCAATCAAAAATTGAATCACCTCGTCAAAAATACAATTAACGTATTAAAAATGTGTTTTGCTTTCAATGGCCGCAACGTGATTAAGACTAACTAGAAAACGTATCTGCGTCGCGATATCACTCCCTGGTTCTGTTTTCTGAAATAATTTCTTTTTAGTGGACTTTTCATCTCGAATTTGAAAAAAAATACTGATAGGAATTGTTACAAAGATTACAGAAAAAAGACAGTCCCGATTTAATTTATGTGTTCTAACTCCCAAGGGAGTTAGTCTATTTTCGCCTTAAGCGTTTTTCAAACTACATGTTTTAACTTCAATCTCTAATACCAAATAATTTCAGCAAATTAGCTTGCCTCTTGATTTCTGCTCGCGTTTTACTCTCCGAGAAAAGGTTTCAGTGTTTTACTCTCAAAGTACCATTTTTTTTCTTCGAACTGGTAATAATTTTCTTGGACATGACCGGCTGAATATTTAATTTTGTCAAAAAAAATTGATCCTTAATTGGATATATACATATACATAGGGTGTCCCACTAAGGGCGGCCGGGTAGCTTTCCTCAGAAACTATGAAAGCTACAGCTTCGCGAAAAAACATTTCATCACTAAACTGGCTAAGAGAAATAGCTGGAAAATATTTTGAAGTTTGTAGAACTACCGCAAGATGGCGTACCTGCAATGGTGAATAAAAAAACACTCTTTTTTGCAAAAATACCCAATATGAGATAACATTTTGATAACAGCAACAAAAAATCCAACCAAATCTGCGTCAGTTTTGTTAAAGGCGTCTTTTGTCACAGAATAATAACATTTAATTATGATTAAAAGCTAATTTTTTTTTGATCAGCGGAAAACAGGTTATTTTGAAATAACTAAAAAATGAATAACGATATTAAAACGCGGTTTTCGCAAGAATTTAGACAATTTTATCCTCTTTAAAATCACACTGTTAAAAGCATACCGTTCCATTTGATTATTTCGAGAAAATCTCTAAAAATTGACTTTTGTTTAAACAATGTCCTCTAGTTAGTGTACCAAGAACTATCGAGAGCCAATGACAGTAGTTAAAAGAGCTTCAAATGCTCTTTCAAACAAGTACCCACTTGGATAACATTAAATAAAAGATGTAGGAGACAGAGCGCTTTGAAAGTTGCTTTATTTATCACCTTCCCCCACCCTTATTATTGGAAATATGACAAAACGCCTTAAACAAAACTAACGCAGATTTTGTTGGAGTTTTTGTTGCTGTTATCAAAATGTTATCTCATGTTGGGTATTTTTGCAAAAAAAGAGTTTTTTTTATTTACCATTACAGGTACGCCATCTTGCGGTAGTTTTACAAACTTGAAAATATTTTCCAACAATTTCTCTTGGCCACTTTAGTCATGAATTTTTTTTTCGCGAAGCTGTAGCTTTCATAGTTTCTGAGAAAAGCTACCCGGCCGCCCTTAATGGGACACCCTGTATATTCAAATTTTTAATACTTAACAATTTTCGCGAAGCTGACTATTTCGAAGCGGCGTAGGCGCCAAGTTTTAAAGAATTTTAATTTATGCTTTTGCATTTTAAGCTTTCAATTTTTATGTTTTTCTTATACGACCTAACTGGCTTAATTCCGAAAATCCACTTTAAAATACTGAAGCACAGTACAACTCCTTTAATCTGGACATCCAGTAATCCGGACGAAGAGTTCCTCGACTCATAATCCGAACGCACCTCATTAATTCGTGAGCCGAGGCACATGAAACCGTGGCGAATATTTGAGAAAACCCCAGCCATGAGAGGCAGTATGTTAGAAAGAGAGAGAGAAAAACCCTCTATTACATAGTAAAGTTGATGGAAATGCATTGCCTCTTATGGCAGGGTTTTTCAAAAATATCTCGGGTATTTTTAAACATAAAATTATCAAACCTGGTTTATTTATAATAAACAAGGAGCCGATTTTATGAACCTATAATATACAGAGTGTCCTATTTAAAAAAATACAATTTATATTAATACCTTGTAAAACTAATAGTTTTTTGTTTCTAAAATACCTAGAATTTTTTATGTAACCCTACAGTTTGGTTTTTAGTTTATTCCGAGAAGTTATAAACTAAAAAAATTATTAACATTTAAAATGCAATCAAGAAAGATTGATTGTACTGTACATTTAACATATAAAGTTTTATTGCTTTTGAAAAAACATTGGGATTACATTTTCAGAAAAGACGTATAGAATAAGTAAAACAGCACAACTATAGGTATGTAAACACTTTTTTCTAATATCCAATAATAATCCACTATTCTGAACAAATCGCTAGTCAGTCAAACCCCTTACATTTAAATGTCCTGTTTAAAGAGGTTGTACTGTATTTTATTTTAAAATTCATTTCAAAAGAAAAAAAATTATTCCCCAATTGTGTAGAGGAGTTTTTGCTGTCTAAAGGATATGATACTTGACCATTAACTTTGAATTTATAAAAGAAAAAGTAGTAATAAAGTTCACTTAACATTTGTTAAACTCTTAGTAATAGTACTGCCAAACATAAACTCCGGTGCGTTCTAGATCATTTCCTGCTCTGAACTAATTAGTTTGTATATCGGCACTGTGGTCTAGTTACTTGCTTATTTCTATTACGAGGATGCAGATTTATAATTTCTGGTACTGTTATAGAACACGTAAAAACTTGGATGAAACTTAGGTATTGGTTTCGGCCTACACTCTGAATTTTTTCTTGCTAAAAAATGTTTCATAGGGTGAGGCAATTATTCCTATTCTTAGAAGGGAATTAATCTTTTTAGTCTAAATGTTATGTATCAAGTAAGTTCGTATATGTATATTTTCTTTGTCTTTAACATATTTACAGTGTTTCTATTAAATGCATCTAGTTTAGTTAAATGTCAGTTCGATAACAAAAATGTTATAATACTGGTATCAATACTTTTGCATTTTTTGTCTTTTTTTAATGAACAGCTTGGTTTATGATATTGATAGATGTATTTTCTTTTCAGGTTTCAAAAAGCTTGTGTAAAATATGGAGTACCTGACGTAGATCTTTTCCAAACTACCGACCTTTGGGATCAAAAGAACATCGCTTTAGTAACAACTACCATTTTTGCTATTGGCCGCACCTGCTACAAACATCCTGAATGGAGAGGACCATTCCTAGGTTGGTATAAACACATTTTATTCATATTTTATAACTTTTGGTTTACTACAGATATTTTCATGATTAGTTAAATGTGGTGGAGGTTTTTAAAAATGTTATATTACAATTTAGAAACTTTAGATCTAAAATGAGATAACATATTTTTGTTAAACTCTTTTCCTAGTCGTATGGATTATGATTGTATGCCCTACATAAGTACAAAAAAATCAGTTTAACCGAAAAAAACTATATATTATAAACATTTTCGTTTAGGCAGGCCCAGATTGATTATTTAATCGGCTTTACGAATTTAATCATTTTAGGAAGCATATCTGTATATATACAAACAAGCTTGGAAACAAAGAATTTGGAAAAATTATTTAATTGTAATTTCATTTGAAAAATAAATTTGGGTGTATTAATCTTTAACAACAGGACTAATAAAACCCGCTATTCACCATTCGTCCATTCGTTCATTCGTCCGCATATTGTGGAGGGTCCGGTTCATCCATTCGTTTCGTTGCCTGGCGATTCCGTCTTTTGGGGGGATAATCAAGTAGGTTTCGACCTTGGCGAACCACTCGTCCGAATCAAATCTTTTGTTTTTTTTTTGTGTATGTTCAAACATTGAAACGCATGAAATCCATGGGAACATAATAAATAACAATTGATAGTGTGGATGAAATATTTGTCCATTCGTTGATTCGCTCATTCGTTCATTCATATGAATGGGAAACGAATCAACGAATCGAACCGAGGAACCGAACCGACGAACCGAACCGTATAGTGAGTAGGGAGCTTAAAGGTTATAAAAATTGTAATAGTAACTTTAGTAACAAACAACAAGATTTCTTCTGAAAACCACCACAAAACATCAGCTTAGATATAACTATGTTAAGGCGATATATATGTAATAGTAGATGGTTTTAAGACAACTACTGTTAGTATACGTTTTCCAAATTCCATCAGTTTAGTAAATTCGATGTTCTCTGCTTACATTTTACACGTTTTATACATAAATACAAGTTTATACATACATACTTAATTTATTTTAGGTCCCAGGCCTTCAGAAGAAAACAAACGTGAGTTCACCGAACACCAACTTAGAGCTGGCGAAGGTATGATTGGACTTCAAGCAGGATCTAATAAGGGTGCAACCCAGGCTGGACAAAACTTTGGCGCCTCAAGAAAAATTATATTAGGAAAATGAAGATACTTATTTATAATTCAGAGGACACTAGTTTATAATTTAACACAATTATATTACATAATATAATATTTACAACCAATAGTATCTTTCGATCATTTCTAATGTTTAGTAATTACATGACTTGCTGATAAGTCAAAACATTTCTATACGGTCTTTGATAGCTTGTGCTCTATATGTTTGAGGAAAAAACAACCCATTTATAAACTATGGTAGTTTTTCCTTTTAAATGCATGCACACATGCCCCACAAAAAAAACAAACTAAGGGGTGAGGAGGCCTGGCGATCTGAAATATTTGAAAAATTATAATAAAGATACGAACTAGACGTAAATGTAAATTCAGTTTTACCTTGGGTCCATAAAATAGGTCAATTATTTATAGTCCAATTTACGCCGTATGTGATATTTGAATAATTGCTAACAACCCTCGAATTGTAAGGCAGGGCCCCATCATGTTAGTAAAATATACGAATTCGAATAGTACCTATTTCTTCCAGAAACATCTAAATTTGATAGATCGGAAAGTGTAAATACATACCTCTCGCCTATTAGAACACCATCAAAAAAATCTTTACCCTTTCGTTATGATTTTTTTCCATTTGTTAGGAATAGTGAAGTGTGACCCAGTTTAGTTCAGTACATAATCACAGTATATATGTGTCACATATACTGTCTTTTCATTTTTATTTGTTCCATCATATTAGATTGCTACCAATATTTTACCATTCTTTCTAGCTATGCCACACTTAACTTTTGAGCATAATAAAATAAATTTAATAAGTAGTTTTTATATTGACACATTTTCACATCTAATTTTTCTGAAAAATCAATTGAACGACATTTTTTTACGTTTATTTTTTTAAAATATTATATGGCCGCCATTTTGTTACGCCATCTTGAATTGAAACACATATTATCAGTCTTTACCTACTCCGTTGGTCCGCAGATACTTCCCAGATATTAAGTTTGTAAGTCGTTTTCGTTAACGACTCTCTTGTTGTTATGTTGGTGTATTATTTGGGGTTAGGATCCAGTAAAAAAACAAAAGCCCTTTTTTAAAATGCCGATTTTTTTATTTATTCTTGCATCCTTAGGATACATTTTATATCCTACATGAGACCCATATTATCAGTCTTTACCTACTCTGTTGGTCTGCAGATATTTCCTAGCCCCAAAGAATATACCACTCTAACAACACGAAGATCGTTAGCCAAAACCATTTAGAAACCTAGCAAAAACCTAATTTAATGAGCGGTAATTTGATGTCCAGCAAAAATTAAAAAACGAATTACCGTAGGTTTTAGAAGTCCTAGAGCTACCAAAATTGGCAAGAATCTTTACTAGAGCAAGCAGCGTAAAAGGGCTAAGTACCATTTTTCTAGTCCCTCAAATTAAGGCACTTCCCTCTTGTAATTTTTCATTAAAAGTGAATGACCGTGGGTTTAAAGTCATATTAAAGTTCTCAAAATTTACTTGAATCTTCACTAAAGCAAACAGCATACGGTGAATTAGTATCAACTTTCTAGCCCTGCAGATTGAGACACTTCCTTCTTGCAATTATTCATAAAGAGTGAACGACCGGGGGGCCTAAAGTTATCCTAGAGCTACTAAAATCGGCACAAAACTTTACTAGAGCAAGCAGCATAAAACAACAGAGTATCAACTTTTTAGCCACTCAAATTGAGGCACTTCCATCTTGTAATTTTTCATTAGTGAGTGACCGGGGGTTTAAAGTCAGCTTAAAGTTCCTAAAATTTACTAGAATCTTCACTAAAGCAAACAGCATAAAATAACTTAGTACGAACTTTCTAGCCCTACAGATTGAGGCACTTCCCTCTTGCAATTTTTCGTAAAAAGTGAATGACCGGGGGTCTAAAGTTATCCTACAGTTACTAAAATCACACAAATCTCAAATGGAGGCACTTCCTTCTTGTAATGTTTCATTAAAAATGAATGACCGGGGGTTTAAAGTCATCTTAAAGCTCTCAAACTTTATTTGAATCTTCACTAAATGAAACAGCATAAAATAACCCAGTATCAATTTTCTAGCTCTACAGATTGAGGCACTTCCCTCATGCAATTTTTCATAAAATGTGAATGACCGGGGGTCTAAAGTTATCCTAGAGCTACCAAAATTGACACAAATCTTTACTAGAGCAAGCAACATAAAATGGCTGAGTATCAACTTTCTAGCACCTCAAATTGAGGCACCTCCCTCTTGTAATTTTTCATTAAAAGTGAATGACCGGGGATTTAAAGTCATTTTAAAACTATCAAAATTTACTTGAATCTTCACTAAAGCAAATAGCATAAAATGACTTAGTCTCAATTTTCTAGCCGCACAGATTGGGGCACTTCTCTCTACAATTTTTCATTAAAAGTGAATGACCGGGGGTCTAAAATTATCCTAGAGTTACCAAAATATGCAGAAATCTTCACTAGAGCAAGCAGCATAAAACGGCAAAGTCTCAACTTTCTAGCACCTCAAATTGAGGCACCTCCCTTTTGTAATTTTTCATTAAAAGTGAATGACCGGGGATTTAAAGTCATCTTAAAACTATCAAAATTTACTTAAATCTTCACTAAAGCAAACAGCATAAAATAACTTAGTATCAACTTTCTAGCCCCACAAATTGAAGCACTTTCCTGTTGCATTTTTTTATAAAAAGTGAATGACCCGGGGTCTAAAATTATCCTAGAGCTACCAAAATTGGCATGAATCTTTACTCTAGCAAACAGCATAAAACGGCAGAGTATCAATTTTCCATTCTATTCTATTTTCTATCATCTCTATTAAAAATTGCAAGAGGGAAGTGCCTTAATTTGAGGGGCTTGAAAGTTGATACTCAGCCGTTTTATGCTGCTTGCTCTAGTAAAGATCTGTGCCAATTTTGGGCGACCCCCGGTCATTTACTTTGTATGAAAAATTGCAAGAAAGAAGTGTCTCAATTTGAGAGGCTTCAAAGTTGATACTCAACCGTTTTTTGCTGTTTACTCTAGTAAAGATTTCTGTCAATTTTGGTAGCTCTAGGATAACTTTAAGCCCCTGGTCATTCACTTTTTATGAAAAATTGCAGGAGGGAAGTGCCTCAATTTGAGAGGCTAAAAAGTTGATATTCAGGGGTTTTATGTTGCTTGCTCTAGTAAAAATGTGTTCCAATTTTAGTAATTCTAGGATAACTTTAAACCCCCGGTCAATCACTTTTTATGAAAAATTGAAAGAGGGAAATGGTTCAATCTAAAGGGCTAGAATGTTGATATTTAGGCGTTTTATGCTGCTTGCTCAAGTAAAGATTTATGCCAATTTTAGGAGCTCTAGAATTTTTAAAACCTACGGATATTCGTTTTTCTTTTTTGCTGGTCATCAAATTACCATTAAATTAGGTCTACCCTTTAATATGTGGGAAATATCTGTGCACCAACGGAGTACGTAAAGACTAATAATATGGGTTTTAAGCAGGATATAAAATCTATATATCTGTCCTGGGAATGCAAAAATAATGTTGCGAAAGGAAGACAATTTTAAAAAAGGCTTTTGTTTTTTTTCTGGATCCTAACCCCCATTAATACACCACTCTAACATAAAAATAAGTGGATCGTTTACGAAAACCATTTAGAAACTTAATATCTGGAAAATATCTGCGGATCAACGTAGTAGCAAAGAAAATATTAGCTTTTCTTTTTTCCTAATAACCAAAGTGATAGTACTCGAAAATAGGAAACTTTTTTTCGTATTGTATAGTAAACAACCAGAAAAAAAATTTTTGTCTGCTCACAAACTCAAAACCACCATATTTTTTCGATTTTCTCGAAAACTATTGATTTTTCACACTTTTTCCTAATAACCAAAGTGATAGTACTCGAAAATAGGAAACTTTTTTATTTCAAACTTTTTTTTCGTATTGTATAGTAAACAACCAGAAAAACATTTTTTGTCTGCTCATCAACTCAAAACCACCATATTTTTTCGATTTTCTCGAAAACCATCAATTTTTCACACTTTTTCCTAATAACTAAAGTGATAGTACTTGAAAATAGGAAACTTTTTTATTTGAAACTTTTTTTTGTATCGTATAGTAAACACCCAAAAAAATTTTTTTTTATCTACGCATTGACGAAATACCCTAAAACACTTAGAAAACAAAAAAACTTTTTTTCTACAACCGTCCTTAAAATCCTATTTTACACACTGATTGCAGTAGCTAAAGCTTGTTTTCAAGCACCGATGCGTGAAATACAATGCTTTCCCTAAAGGATTTACTTCACGCACCGGCTCAATAAGAAATGCATGGGCCGCCATTAATTTTAGGCACCGGGCCCGCACTGGTAATAATTTTATTAGGCGGCCGTGCCTCGCAATTTGTATCGTTGTCATGGTAACGAGTTGTCAAATTGCCAATGCAAACAGTTTAAAATAGACACTTTAAGTTCGAATAGTAATTTGAACAGTTTATTATTTTAAGTTATAATAAGCAATAATTATGGACTCTGATATAGAAATGTGTACTCCACCAGATATTACGGAAGCAGCGAAAACAGCTAGTAATTCTCTGTTACCTCAGAAGTCAAAGGAAATTTATGAAAACACGTACAATAAATTTATGACCTGGCGCAGTAAGAACAATATTAAAACCTTTTCTGAAAATGTTTTACTCGCATATTTATCAGAATTGTCAAAAAATGTGAAATCATCAACACTATGGAGTCATTATTCAATGCTAAAAAGTACTATTAGCATTAAAAATAACATTGACATTGGTAAATATCCAAAAGTTCATGCATTTTTAAAACGGAAGAATGAAGAATATATTCCACAAAAATCTCGAATATTGGAGAAAGAACAAATTTTCAAGTTCATAAATAAGGCTCCTGACGAAGTTTTTTTATTAACCAAAGTGATATTAATATTTGGGATTGCTGGTGCTCTAAGAAGAAGCGAAATTTATAAGCTAAAAATGTGCGATATTCAAGATTTAGGAAGTGTTCTTGTTGTATCCGTCCCTGATACAAAAACCAAAATAACAAGAAAATTTACCATTACCGAGCATTTAGAATTATACAGAAAATATGCCGCCCTTCGTCCCCAAAATTATCAAGAAAACAAATTCTTCATCAAGTATCAAGGAGGAAAATGTACTCGCCAAGTCGTCGGGATAAACAAATTTGGAAAATTGCCTAGTGAAATAGCAAAATTTTTAAAACTACCACATCCAGAAAAATATACAGGCCATTGTTTCAGACGATCATCTGCTTCCTTGCTAGTTGAAACCGGTGCAGATTTACTAATGTTAAAACAACACGGCGGTTGGAAATCTTCAACGGTAGCTGAGGGTTACGTAGAAAATTCCCTTAACAAGAAAAATGATATTTCAAATAGACTTTTGTCAGTTCAAAATCCAAATATGACCTCGATCACAAGCAGCAATATTATTAACAAATCATCATCAAAGGAGGCTACAGAAGTTAAATTTAGTAATCTAACAAATTGCAACATTACTATTAATATTTACAATAATTATAAAGAAGAAAATTAAATAATTTAACTATAATTTCTATTAAAAAGTTACAATTATTATAAAGTAGAAAATTAAATAATTTAACTATAAGTTCTATTAAAAAGTTACAATTATTATAAAACAGAAAATTAAATAAATAGTTCATTAGTTTAATTTGTATTATATAAAGGAGAAAATTAAATAGTTTAATTTTATTTCGTACTTGTATTATTTACGGTTGTAGAAAAAGTATAGTGTGCAATACGTGCGTGAAGACGTACCCTTGTGTGATATTGTGACCCTCGCCTTCGGCTCGAAGACTTTTATACCCTTGTGTGATATTGTGACCCTCGCCTTCGGCTCGGGCCACAAACATCACACTCGTGTATAAAAGTTAACTTCACGCACTTGTTACACAATATACTATTTCGTAACATTTTTTTCTCATCGACTTTGTTTTCACCTCCCGCACCCCAGCACCTACCCGGCTTCGAAATTCATTGCGCCCCTTTTCGGGTCATTTTTTCCACCCCGTATATGAAAATTCATCATTTTTTTTTCCGATAGTTTCTAAACTAACAATTTTTTTTCGAAAAATTTCTGTTGCAATTCAATGTTGGATAAAAATCATTCAGATTTCATTTGAAAAATATTTTTCTATCTCTCATAGTTTCCGAGTTATTACGGGTCAAAGTTGGCAAATATCTAACTACTTATAAACCTTTTTTCAAAATTCCATTAATTTCCTTGAAAAAATTACACAATATAGTGTCTGAGAATACGAGAAACTTTCTTCAAATAAACATTTTTCTATATATTCGGGAAATGGTCTAAAAAAAATATTGAAAGTTTTATAATTGTTTATATATGCATTTCCTCATACTTTAATAAATTTCGTTGAAAAAATTACACAATATAGTGCTTGGAAAAACAAAAAACTTTCTTCAAATAAACATTTTTCTATATATTTGGGAAATAGCCTAAACAAATTATTGAAAGTTTTATAATTGTTTATATATGCATTTCCTCATACTTTAATAAATTTCGTTGAAAAAATTACACAATATAGTGTTTGAAAAAACAAAAAACTTTCTTCAAATAAACATTTTTCTATATATTTGGGGAATAACCTAAGGTTGCGTTTGTGGGCGTGTACATATAGATTTTTTCAAGGTTGCGTTTACAAGGACACACAGAATGCATGTGAATAGGATTTGAGTGTTATTTTCTCGGAGACTTTTTTTTTCAAACAAGACTAAATTTATTTCAAGGTCCATCTTTAATTAGAACTAATTGATTCTCAAAATACTCTATATTTATATTGATAAATTTAAGAATAAACAAATAACACAAATACATTAATAAAATGATTATTTATTTACAAAATTATGTTTGCATGATACATATAAATGTTTACATTCCTATTTGTTTTTCACAGTTTTCATTCTCTATATCGTCAACATCCATTTTCTCCCATTCTTCAGTAGCATCTGCGGTATTGTCTACACGGTCCAAACTATCTGCAACATTTTCCACAACTTCATTGATGTCTTCCGCTGAGATCAAACCATATTTTGATAACAATTCCTTGGGTAAATTTGGTATTTCGACAACATAACTTTAGAGACCTTCGTCGATCATTTCCACACAAAACTCGTCTAAGTTGATGGAACCATACAGGTATCTTTCACACAAATGAGCGCCTGACATGAAATTAATTACATCTTTTATGTACTTTCTATATTGACTGACTGTTGATTCAACCGCCGACCCATCATACGTTGCAAAATGTAATATCTCTTGTGCCGCATTTCTTAACTTATGCGATGGTACTATTGCTGTGACATCTTTCAAACACTAATTATTAAAATGTCTGTGTATTCTGATTTGTAAAATAATTACCAAATTGTAAATTAACCCAAACACCCTGTTGGGTACTTGATTTATAATGTGGACTGTATGCTTTAAAACTCCTTTAGCGAAAAAATCTGCTTTATTCCAACTATTTTAAACGTAAGAAATACAACCCGTTACATCATATTTGTTTGCTTGACGACGACTCACTTCTAACACTGTTGTCATATTTCTAAGTCTTCTGGTTACACTGTTTTCCAATATTTACGTCATAGACACGCACGTTGAAGTAACGTATGCGCCGCAACATGCCGCCGGCCTTGAAATGGTGAAATACATTTCAACAAAATATTTAAAACAATAATTTAACATATTTCGAGAAACAAAGATTTAACACAAGTCTCGATTTTCACAGAGTAAGTCTATGAAGTTATTTAGTTCAAAGGCAAGAGACACAGTTTGTTAAGTGCACTAAATCGAATTGTCACTACACGTGTAATGTTATCTTCTCCGGAATATAACTTCTGAACACGTGCCGTTTTCCATTTTAAAGGTGGGAGATTGTCTTCCTTTACTAGCACTAAATCACCAACTTTAATTAGTGCCGATGCATTTTGCTTCCATTTTTGGCGTGATTGAAGTTCTGAAATGTATTCTTGACTCCATCGTGACCAATATTTCTGAACTACTTGTTGAAGTTTCTTATGTGATCAAGTCGATTCTCCGGAGTGTATATGACACAAGGTTCAGGTATAGAGATTCAAGGTTTGCCAATTAGGAAATGTCCAGGAGTGAGAGGGGAAAAATCTTCGGGATTGGAAGATAGCGGACAAAGTGGTCTTGAATTCATTATGGATTCAATTTGATATAAAATTGTCACGAAGTCTTCGTAATGTAAGTGAGTAGTTCCGATTGTTCTTTTGAGATGAGATTTAAGGACTTTAACCCCGGCTTCCCACAAACCTCCAAAATTAGGCGCTCTGGGTGGAATATAATGCCAAGATATATTATCCTCCGCTAATTTACTAGAAATTGATTCAGAATGAATTTTAAAAAATCTTTTTATTTCAGTTTCTGCGCCAATAAAATTTGTCCCATTGTCGGAAAAAATAGTGGTCGGTTTATCCCTTCTTGCCAATCTTTCAAACACGCTAGAAATGATTTACTTGACAAATCGGTCGCCAACTCAAGATGAACTGCCTTTGTTGACATATATACAAAAGTACAAACCCATGAATTTGTTTACTCTTTCAGATGGCAGATTTCCCATTAAATATTCGCTAACCTTTGGTTTAGCTTTAAAGCAAGTAATGCACTTGTGCACTATTTGCCTGGCTAAATTTCGCCCTGAAATTGGCTAATAAGAAACCCTAATAGAATATAATAATTGCTGAGGGCCGCAATGAAGTAACAAGACATGTTCATTTTTCATAATGAGAGTTGTTAACGGATGTTTATTATGTAAAATAAGTGGATGTTTTTTACTATAAGGAACATTGGCCTTTTGAATTCTGCCACCTACACGAATAACATCATTTACTATAAATGGGTGTAGAGCACTTATTTTACTTGACTGTTTGACACAATATTTAACCTTTAAATTATTATAATCCTCACTAAATTACTGCATTTGAGAAATTTTTACTAAATTTAAAAGAGAATCCTTTAATTCGCTAACTGTTAAAAAGCTATTCATAATACGTTGAGTTTTATTTCTACAATTAAAAATAAAACGTCTACAATATGCTATAATTCGTTGTAATTTTTGCAAAGTCGAGAATTGAGAAAATAAGTTAAAATCGTTGGTATTAATTGCAAGGGCACAAATGCTTCGTTGTTCTGGAATTAAATTTGGATTTAGATCACATGAAAACGTACCTTAAATTCCACTGTGACATAATATCAATATTAAACCAATGTCCAATTCCAGAATGTTTGCTTCTAATCCTTGAATTAAATTAAATTTACTATACAATTCCGGCTTGTTGCATAACCATTTACGCAACTCGAAACCTGCGCCCGCCAATATTTTAGTAATGTCGTGTTGTACAGTCAAAATTTCACTTTCTGTATTTTTCCCTAACAGAAGATAGTCTACATAAAAGCAGTTTTTGATAGCTTCGGAAGCAATTGGATAGTCTTTTTCATTTTCTAAAGCTAGCCGTTGTAAGCACCTAATAGCCAAATAAGGCGCAGATGCCGTTCCATATGTAACGGTATTTAACTCGAAACATTTTATATTTTGATCAGAATTATCGCGCCAAAATATCCTCTGAAATCGCCTCTCGTTAGGATGTACTAAAACTTGCCGATACATCTTAGAAATGTCAGCAGTTACCACAAATGAATATTTTCTAAAATTTAAAAAAATACTAAATAAGTCTCTTTGAATAGTAAGGACAAAATTTTGTACATCGTTTAAAGATAACCCACTATCAGTTTTAGCCGATGCGTCAAAGACTACTCGCAATTTTGTTGTCAAACTATTCTTAATCACCGCGTGATGTGGTAAAAAATATCCATCATTATTAAAGTCATTATTATTTTTTAGTGTATCGGTTATGTCTGTCATATGACCTAAATTCAAATATTCATGTATAAAATTAGAATATTCCAGTTTAAAATCGTCGTTCTTTGCCATTCGTTTTTCTAAATATTCAAAACGCCGTAATGCAATATCTTTAAAATTGCCAAGTTTTGAGAGATTATCTTTAAATGGTATTCGCACTATAAAACGCCCTGTATCATCCCGTGAAAAAGATTGTTTAAAATGATCCTCACAAAAATCATCACGTTTGGCAACCTCGGCGCAGTCTTCGATTTGCCAGAACTTAATTAAAGTGTCATTAATCAGATCATCGTGATGGTTTAAAACGTGGCAAGAAACTATTTCTTTGCTTTCAAACAAGGAGTAACTAAACACTCCGCCTACAATCCATCCTAACTTTGTATTTTGTAAAGTAAGAGAATGACCTACCTTTCTTTGATTTGGCAAAAGAACGTCGTAAAATATGCCAACGCCGCATAAAATATCTACGTCACCTTTAAAGTTAAAATTAGGGTCTGCTAGATGAAAATCTGTAGGTATATTTAACAAATTTGAATCAAAGTTCGAAATCGGAATAGCCTGTGTAATTTTAGGTAGAATTATACTATATTATATCTTAAAATCCGTTTTAAAATTTGCTAAAGAATTTTTATTTCCTACTCCAAATATTTGAAAATTTGTCGATATCTTTTTTGAGCCGATTTTGTTACAAAAACTTTCAGTAACAAAATTACTTTGTGATCCGGGATCTAATAAAACTCGCGCCTTTATATAAAATATTAAATTTATTCTCTACATTAATTATTGCCGTCGATAATATCCCGTAATTATGTATGATACTATTTGCAGAATGAGCGACAACGCTGTTCTGCGTTGAAACAGTTTTGTTATCATCTTGTTGCCCACCCCTTTCTAACACGCGTGCTGATCCGACTGAGCCCGGTGTTTGTTCCTGCGTCAAAGCGGCCAATGGCGGCCCCAGCAGCTGTGCGTTGGAATTGGGCCTATTATCATTGTTTGTCGGCCGGAAATATATATGCAGAAGTGTGTTATGTTTTCGTTTACATATTCTGCATGGTTGTTTATTACACTGATTACACGTGATTGGGATTAAAACAATTTATGCATAACAAAAGTCTTTTTATTTCATTATTTTTCATGTTAACGTCAAGTTTATTAAAAAGTTTACATTTAAAAATAGAGTGATTAGCTTTACAGTAATAGCAAGTAAACCTTTTACCACCAGCTAAATAAGTTTGAATCCCTCGAGGTGGTCTTCCTCCCTGGTCCTTTGACTTGCTTGATTCAGGTTTTGTCCTGGTAGCCTCTATATTTTCAAGTACCTCACACTTACCTTTTAAAAACTTGTCCATGTCAGTCATGGAAGGTAAATTATTATTTACTTTAAATATCTCCCAATCACTCCCTGTGCGATTATCAAATTTACTAGTTAATAAATAAATCAGTAACGTATCCCATTTATCAGTGGGTTCACCTAATATATTTAATGGCCTAATATTTCTATTAAAAACATCATATAATTTACGTAACTCTGAACTACATTCTTTTGTCAATACAGGTGCTTCAAATAACGATTTTACATAATTTTGAATAATTAACCTCTTGTTTTCAAATCTCTCTTTTAATGTTGACCATGCTAAGTCATAATTATTAGATGTTACCTGAATTGATTCTATCAACTGGGCGGCTTCACCTTCTAGTGAAGACCGCAAATAATAAAATTTTTGCACCTTGTCAAGTGCCTCATTGTTGTCAACCAACGAGGAAAAGGCATCAGAAAACTCTAGCCAATTTTCAAATGAACCTTTGAATGTTGGCAATTTTAACACTGGCAACTTTGCCGAAGTGGTAAATCGAGGAATATTTAATCTTTCCGAACTATTATCGCTGTCGCGTTCTCTTTCAAAATCTGAAATTATCTTAGAAACTCTAGAAACCAGGCTAAAATAAATATTTTCAAATGTTTCACGCTCGAGATATTCTTTTTGTTTCTCTGACTCTGTATTAGTTTCTAGTAAATATTCTATTTTACACTGAATGTCATCAAAGTGAGAAAACATTGGTTCAACCTTATTTAACCTAATTTTTAACTCGGTAATCATACTTTCATTCAGATCACCATTCTGAATGAACGTTAAATGTGTCTGAAACCGCGTTAAAGCTCCTTTAATCTGACCTCTTTTGATTCTTAAATCTGACAAGTCTGTCATTTTCTTGTCTTATTATACATATAAACTGTCAAAAAATATGAATATGTCAATTCATGCAATAAATTTTGTCAAGCCACCATGTCAGGTAAAATAAAATGGAAAGGACTCAGTTTTAGGAGAACGTAACTCCGGTCTGTCTTTTGTATAACGGGTAAATCTTCTATACGTCAAGGTTGACAGCTGAGGCTAGCATGGCGTCTTCTAAATTTGGAATTCGGATTTTTTCACTATTTCTCCATTTGTCGCTGGAACTATGCGGCTCGATGGGACCAATATGTTGGGTACTTGATTTATAATGTGGACTGTATGCTTTAAAACTCCTTTTAACGAAAAAAATTGCTTTATTCCAACTATTTTAAAACGTAAGAAATACAACCCGTTACATCATATTTGTTTGCTTGACGACTCACTTCTAACACTGTTGTCATATTTCTAAGTCTTCTGGTTACACTGTTTTCCAATATTTACGTCATAGACACGCACGTTGAAGTAACGTATGCGCCGCAACACACCCAATTAAGAACCCAAATTAAAAGACGAAAATAATACCAAATTAAGTAAATATTTCCAAATTTTGTTTATTCTATTAAGCACCAAAATTAAAAGGTGAAAATAATACCAAATAAGTAAATATCTCCAAATTTTGCTTATTCTAAACACCCAAATTTAAATATTGATCTGCTAGTATTAGTACCTGAGATTACCCGCAAGCTCTGCCCCAAATAAGTTAAAGTATACATCCCACCAGACTTATTTATAATTTCGATAACATCTTCAGAAATGGTTTCGACAACACGTTGTGGTAAAAAAGATTGAAATGTTTTATCATGCGTTTTGTCGTACAATGTTGCATGAAAAGCTTTGCCAAACCGTGTCATCTTTAAAGCAATATTTTGAACTATAAAAACTTTCCCAATTGTTAATGAAGAAAATTTTCTTTGTTCAACAAAATCTATATCCTTATTAAGCATTTCATTAATTTCACCCAAGTTTAATTTTGCACTCATTGTTGAAAAAATGTAAAAGATTTAATACAAAACACAGTATTACCGTAAATTTTAAAAATTGAATCAGAATACACCGCACAATAACTCTTAATGATGAAATCACTTGTGATCGCACAAACAGTGTACCTCTTTTTAGCTTTGAATGGCGTCAGCTTTGGTTTTAATAGCTATCACTCAAGGTCGCATATGACGTCACATCGCCTCAAGGCCAAACTACACAGCACACCTGGGCTCTCAAGGTCATGGACAAATATCGAAAAAGCGTGATGCGCGCTCAAGGTCGCATATGACATCACATCGCCTCAAGCTCAAACTACACAGCACACCTGGGCTCTCAAGGTCAGGAGTAGTGGTGGGGGGTGAATTACAACCGACATACTTTTAGTACAAATCTGACAGACCAGTGCTAAATGTTTGAGACCAACGGTTAGTGAAATCAGAGCATGGTGAAAACACTTTAAGTCTGTAATTTCGACAACTTCACTTTTGTTGTGGGGGCTCTCAAAACACGTACACAATTAGTAGCAAAGTTTATTTAGTTGTTTTAAAATATGAATTACTATAGCGTAGGCAATATCATATTTAGAGCTGTTTTAGCATTTAAAGCTTTTCCAAATTATTATTAGATGTCGGAAACTATATACCATTTAAAAAAAAATCTTATATCCTTGGAAAATTTAAAAAAAGCTATGAGATGATTTGTAGCTTGTAATTTTGCAGTGGTTGGCAGCACACACCATACCACTGACTTTTCTAGAAGTGTTCATATTTTGATATTAGCCGGCGCTTCGAAGAACAAATTGTTGTTGATAGATTGATAGATTCTCCGCCCAAATTGAGGTTATATGATGATTTGCGCGCCGAACGAAAGTGCGGTATCTGTATTAATCTGTGGTCTCGGTGAGGATCCAATCGGCATTATTCGGCAAAACTTGATTTAAAGTAGCGAAGCGAGGCTCCAAAGCCGCACGACGTTGTCAAGTTTCCTCAGATGATCAGATGCTTACAGTTGAGTTTATCGATGAATACATGAATTAAGTGAAAAAAGCGCAGCGTGATTTTCGGCGAAATTCCCTGGATTTAACCTTGTAGCTGTTTATTTGTTTATTTATCACCTATTTTAAAATAGTCGCAAAGTTGCAATACATATTTTAAAAATATGTCCGGGTAAATATGTCAATATTTTAATTATCGGGCTAGCCGAAGAGTTGACAAAGTCAAAATGTAAGTAAGAAATGTATATTTAATTTCAACTATGAGCAAAAAAATAATAGCTACGCTATTATTTTACTTGCTGTTAATGCAATTAAATAGAACAACTGCGCGTGTTTTGAAATAAACAAAGCAACCGTTGTGTTCTGTTCTGCCGCCGCGCAGCCACGTGCAGCGCTCTTCTAATTAGAAGACATCATTTTCTGGAATCAGGAACCGTTTGCTATGCACCTAATAAAATTCCTAGTACTGCTGGGACATCGTGGAGATAGTCAGGTCGTAAAACTTGCGGTGTTGTTGCACTTAGAGAAACAATCTATTAGTTTCTATAGGAATTTTATTTTTCCTATAATAATTATGTAAAAGTGGTACTCATCCATGAGCGGAAAAATTAATGATTGATTATAAATGTAAATAAATAAAATAAATAAATAAATAAATGCTTTATTGTCAAAAAAAAATTTTACAATTTTGTGGACAAAGCTGTTGTAAAAAAATAGTTTACAAACATCAAAATTAGCAAACAAAACAAGACAAAAACACATCATAAATATTATAGAAAAATAATATTTAAATCAGGAATTTAGAATATTAATTTTATAGAATCCTAAAAGAAGTACATTAGAAATGTACTTTGTCAGTCGTACTATGTTATAAACATTTTCATAAATATAATGTAAAAAAATAAAAAAGCAAAGTAAAAAATAAAAAAGTACGAAACAATTAAAAAAAATACATATACAAAGTTCGGTAAAAATGGTTGGTAATGGCAACTATCACACTAGGGGTTCATAAGGATAAAATTATGTGTTGTAAAACTCGTTCACGGTGTAGAAGGCTCTTTCCAGTAAGAATGATTTCAAAGCCTTGCGAAATGAAGTCAGAGATATTATGGATTTGATGTTAAATGGCAGGTGATTATGCATTTTTTTTGCATTGTAGATTACTGATCTTTTAATTAACTCTGAGTGTGGGGTTGGAAGATAGAGATCGTGCTCAGTATTTCTGAGAGGGTAGTTGTGAGAAGGTCTCTCTAATAGAGCAGGTGCGTGCTTACGAATTAAGCAAACCGATTCCAAAATGAATAAGCAAGGAAGGGTTAGTATTTTATATCTTTTAAAGAAATCTCGGCAGTGAGTTCTACTGTTAAGTCTCAGTAGGTAACGAACAGCTCTTTTTTGTAGTATAAAAATTCGATCAAATTGAGTCGCACAACATGTACCCCAGAATGGAATAGCATATCTGAGGTGCGACTCAACAAGAGCAAAATAAACAGTTCTAGAGGTAGAAAAGCTAAGCTCCTCGGAAACAGATCTTAACGCAAAGCAAGCAGAACCTAACTTCCTTGATAAAGCGTCGATATGTGGATCCCATTTTAAAGAATCATCTACAAGAAGCCCTAGAAATTTTACAGAGTTTACGACATCAATAGTGGTGCCATTAAGGTCAAAGGGTTGCAGCGTGTTTTTATAAGACAAGACTTTCGTTTTAGAGATGTTCAAACATAGGAGATTAGAATCGCACCAGGATTTAATGGTGATTAGGTCATTAGATACAATCCTATGTAGGTCCGTGACATCTGGGTGGCTCCACGTAAAGCTGGTATCGTCCGCAAAGAGACATATTTTTCCACTAATGTTTAAATTAGCCATGTCGTTTATGAACAGAAGAAACAAGATAGGGCCTAGTACCGAGCCTTGAGGCACTCCATATTCCATTGGCCTACAAGAAGACATCCTGTTGTCAACTTTCACAACTTGATTTCTGTTGCTAAGATATGACTTAAACCAACTGAGAGGAGCCCCTCTAAAACCATAGTACTGCAGTTTGTTAGTTAATATATTATGATTCACACAATCGAAAGCTTTGGAAAAATCACAGAAAATTGTTGCCGTAGCGTGATGGTTGTTTAGGCTGGAGTAAACTCTATTAAGAAGGGAAAACATGGCATCGCTTGTGCATTTGTTACTTAGAAATCCAAATTGATGTTTTGTAAGTATTTCATATCTAGACAGAAATGATAAAAGCCTTTTTTTAACCAGTCTTTCGATGATCTTAGATAGCGTAGGGAGAAGTGCAATTGGGCGATAGTTCGAAGCTTCTTCTGAAACACCTCCTTTGTGAAGAGGTATGATTATTGCAGTTTTAAGGCAGCTTGGAAAAGTACCATTTTGGAAAGACATATTTATCAAAGTAGTCAGATGCTCTAGTGTGCATTCCGGCAGACTTGAATACATTTTTAAAGTAAGCCCATCAGTTCCCGAAGAAGATTTATTTTTGATATCATTAATTGTACTACGAAGTTCTGATAAAACTACTGGTGAAAAGAAGAAACTGTGCAGGTTTACCCTATGATTAGAGAGATATGAAATTGGGTCATTAGATTGAGATACGGATTTAGTCAAATCTTTGGCTACATTTACAAAATAATTGTTTAGGTCCTCAGGAGAGGTAAGGATAGTGCTGGATAAAGGAGTTTTGTTTCTTAAATCATTTACGATAGACCAGGTTTCTTTAGCTACATTTTTGGCGTTAGAAAGTCTATTATTGTAATAAATATCTTTGGCGGCTTTAATAGTTTTATGATAAATTTTTCTGTATGATTTTACATAATTATGAAAAAAGACACTGTCCGAAAATTTCTTTAAATGAGATAGTGACCGCATGTTCTTAGAAGATATACGTAAACCTTTAGTGGACCAGGGTTTACTTCTTTTATTTTTGATAGGCCTAAGAGGAAAAGATTCAGAAGCTATATTAGTTAGAGTTTTTATAAAACGAGAAAATTCAGTGTCGATATCGTAAGTGTGAGAGTCCCAGTCAGTTATTTGACATAGGTGTTTGAAATTAATGAAATTTCTAACCGAAAAAATACGGCCTACTTGTCTAGAGGAATTTTTGGCTTTGGATGTAATTGAAAATTTTGTGAAAATTGCTTCATGATCGGAGAAACCTGGACTTAAGACATTACATTCGACGGAGCTAGGATCGAAAGAAGACACAACGTAATCTATAGTACTGGCACTTGTCTTAGTAATTCTGGTTGGTGAGTTGACGTGCATGGCAATTCCTAATGACTCAAAGATGGCCTAAAGACATTCCTGAGCAGCACACACACTGGAAAAGTCAATATTGAAATCGCCATATAAGATTAATTTGCTTTTTACAGGAAGGGACTCGAGCAAACTTAGAAGGTTATGGCAGAATAATTGCACATCAGCATCAGGTGTTCTATAAATACAAATAATATAAAGGTCATAAGTATTGTGATAAAACGATAGAAAATTCAAATACTTTTTCAGATAATAAATGATTATACTTTGATATTTCGGAAAAGTCGTTGTTTGAAGACATTATCATGGTGCCTCCATGAGTTAAATTAGTTCTATTAAATCTGGCAATTGTGGTATAGTTTTTAATAAAAACAGGTTGATTGATATTTAGCCAGTGCTCAGTGATGGCAATGACTTCTGCAAAATTTAGCTCTTCTAACAAAAGATATAATTCGTCTGTTTTATGTCTTAAGGACTGAATATTAAGAAAAAAAAGATTAAAATTGCTATTGGTCAATTTTTTAGAGGGTGCTAGATCCTCTTTTCGCGTCATATTGACTAAAAATTTTTACTTTTTGATGCTTATAACAAATAAATATAAAGAATATTCCTCTAGACTAAATACCTATCGTACTTTCAGAAAATAAAACCTTGCTTTGTTTGGCGCCTGAAATTCTAAAATCCAAACATTTATGTCAAAAGCATTTCACGGACTTAGATTAAAAGTCGGAAGAAACGATATTTAACATCTACTGTAGTACCAATATGGTATTATGAAGTTCAAGAGCCAATTTTGAAAGTTACAACACCAACAAAAATTTTTTCTCAACGCAAGCTTCACCTCATCCATTTACCCACCTCCACTGCAGACAATTTAATAAGAAAAAGGATTAAGTTCGAAAATGACATTAACCAAAAAAACGATCTTGAAATTGAGGAGATTACCCAAATCCAAAGGATATCCAAATTTTAATTTTCTTTCGAGTTTTGCTAAACATTATATATATATATATATATATATATATATATATATATATATATATATATATATATATATAATATATATATATATATATATATATATATATATATATATATATATATATATATATATACTGTTGGAACTTCGAAGTGCACGGACTCCCAACCGTCTTATACACCAGAACTCTAACTGTGGAAGTTTTCTTTTTCTCTTTGTGTGACCAAAATAATCTAGATCTAGGTACACAAACAATTTCCAGCGGTTTTGACATTTTTTTCTTCCTTTCTGACATACAGGGTTTTTTTAGAAAAATTGATTTTTTTTTAAAAATGGTCAACTAAACAAAGCCTACTTATGGCAATTAGATTCAGCAGGGTATGTCAGATTATGAACAGGGTTGGCACTCTTAAACATTCCACCATGAATATTGTATACAGGGTGCACCAAAAACTCTACCTCTCTAAACTTTAACAATGTTGAATTTCTGCTCCGCAAGGTAGGTGGTATTCCAGATCTTTGTTACCCAATTTATTGAGACATATTCTCAGTTAATTCGAAATGATAGGTAAACAGTTTGAGTAGTAGTAGTCTATATTAACAAAAATAACATGTAAAACTGTATTTTATTGGGAAAAAGAGAATTATATCAATGATAAAAGGCGATTTATCATTTTTTATTAAAAAATCTGTTTTAAAATAAAAGCAATATCTGAAAGAACTATAGAGCAAATTTCAAATGTAAAAAAAATGTTTCCGTAAAAATGTCCATTGTTACTAAAATTGGCATTAGAAGCAATATCGAATTCAAGATTGAAAAAACCAAATCCAATAAATCACTATTTTACGAAAGCGTAGAAGGGCCACAATTTTTTTATTTTTATTTTTATAACAAATTCCGACTTCTACCTCGGAATTCCGACTTCTAACTCGGAATTCCGACTTCTAACTCGGAATTCCGACTTCTTTCTCGGAATTCTGACTTATAACTCGGAACTCCGACTTCTATATCGGAAATTCGACTTCTATCTCGGAATTCTGACTTGTAACTCGAAATTCCGACTTAGATCTCGGAATTCCGACTTGTATCTCGGAATTCCCACTAATTTTAAAATACTGCAGAACATGGTGTTCATGCATGTTTGTTCCAACAATATTTTTTATCGTAACTTTGGTTTATTACCTTTCGATTCATACCAAACTTTGCCAAGAAGTGCTAAGATTTTAAATAAATATGTTTTTCAGAGACTATGTCAATACGAAGATATAACATGTTTACCATCTGGTGCGGGCAAAAACCGCTGGACGACAAGAACGTTTCCGTTTTGAATTTTGTTTTGGACAGGGTTAATATAGACTAATCTCGAGATGTTAAATATAATTTAATTAAGAAATTGGTGAATTCTTTCAACAGCTCTGTCGCTAAAATGTAGAGAAACAGTATCTAATCGCACTCGGACAGTATTTGAACATAGACATCGTGACTGGCTCAACGAATCTATTTAGTTTTTCATAGCTGATCTAAAAGAACTAGGTACTAGTAAAGTTAGGCCCTCTAAATCTTTCAAGATCTTGGCGACAAACGTAAAAAACAGAAGATAATGCCATTGTTGGAAAGTTAATCTAGTAGGGAACTATCATTCGCAACTCGAAAAAGTCTTGAGTTGTCAGGCCGTAAAAATGCATCTTAAATAGTCCAGGAAGTATTAGAACATTCACCAGAGAGAGCTACCAAAATCAAAAAAGCAATTAGTCATCCAAAATATAAGCCTATTAAGTATTCCCCAGAAGAAGCTTTTGCCCTTTACGTTGATAGGAGATTCACAAAAAAATCCTACATTTTAATGTAGCAAGGAGTGAAGTGACGGCATGCCAACATTTACCCTAATTATAATATTCTTATGAGTGGTAAGAAAAATTGTTTTCCAACCGAAGATTCTATTTTAAAAACAGATATATCCGCCAATATAATTATGCAAGAACTGGTCAATAATACTGTTAAAAGAATTGTACAGTAGCAAAAAGCTGTTATTTCTACTTTTCCATTAAATCTGTCAAATAAATTCAATCTTCTGTATAAATGGGGATGTGATGTCAATGCTGAGCACTCGACATATAAGCAGAAATTTAGTGAAAGTTCTGCTTCCTCTGAAAATATCATTGGAATTCTACCCATAGGTTTAGTTTTAGAGCAAAATGCCATAAGAGAATTATTCTGAGTATTCCGACGTATGATAAAATACTAAACTTCATAAAGAAATGTATATACAAAAAGTTTTAGTTAACAATATCGTATCAAAAACAACTAAGAATGAACAATGAACAAATTATGATTTTAAGTGAGCGCCATCCCGTTCCATACAAATTATGATTCTTTTACTAAACTCTGTTATTGCCGCTCTTACTATAGCTGGCGTAATTTCTTGTACTCACTACCTGATGACTGTTTCTAGGTGATCGACGTTTTGAAATGGACTGTGAAAATAAACCTTTTCTTTTAACAATTCTCAAAAAAGCCCTACCGTCCTATCCAGCGATTTGAAAAAGTCCTTTGCAAAAAATTGGAAACTATGTGTGTACTATGACATGTTGCTCCGTCGTGTTGGTACCAAAGTGAACGCCTGATATTTAACGGCAATTCTTCAACACATTCAAATAATTGAGTATTTAAAAAATTCAAGTAAGTTTGGCTTGTCAAATTTTCGCGAAAGAAATACGGCCTTAACATTTCGTTATTCAAAATACCGCACTGTACATTTGTTTTAAATGAGTATTGATTGTGACACGCGATGAGAAAATTAGGATTTTCGTCACACCACTAACGACAGTTCTGTGAGCATACGCCTACATTTGACGTAAATATCGCCTCATCGGTAATTAATATTTTTCTGGCAAAAAAAGAATCATCTACAGCTACCCCGG
Source organism: Kuschelorhynchus macadamiae (assembly GCA_030620095.1). Lineage (NCBI taxonomy): Eukaryota > Metazoa > Arthropoda > Insecta > Coleoptera > Curculionidae > Kuschelorhynchus > Kuschelorhynchus macadamiae. The sequence goes on along the minus strand of JAUTXW010002702.1, from coordinate 206,435 downwards.
ACTTCGAAATCTCTAGGTAAAAGTGTATGGATATATCTGAGTTTGTAAGGATAGAATTTATTTGCGCATTAAATCGTACTGACTGTTAACTTTGTCACGTTACTCGGAAGTGATTTTGATATTTTTCTCACCGAGACTTTAGGATTCTCAACGACCTCTTGCAAAACTTGCATTTGTTTTTCTTCGGTAGTAGACCAGGCTTGGTGTTGACTTTTAAACATATTATCAACAGAACCAGTGAATTTAAACTTGGCAATGGCATTTGCAACAGTAACATAGCTTATTTGTTTATCTGGATGTCTACTATTAAAAATTTCAGCCGCTTCACGGCACAAAAAAAATCCAAAATTATAGATTAACATATATAATTTAAATAACGTTTAGTATTTATTTTCCTCGTGGGAGGTATTAGCTTCTCATTGTTAATTGAATTTTCCTCAAATTATAGTATGTGACCAAAATTAGTCTACTATACCGCAAACTTGATTGACAAATTATTTCGAAATTAATAGACTATAACTATGTTCACACCTTTCAATAATAAAATAAAGTATAACTATACATGCCTCTATAGGAATGCCCATTTTTCACAAGCCCGAATTCCGAGTTACAAGTCGGAATTCCGAGATAGAAGTCGAAAATCTGAGTTAGAAGTCGGAATTCCGAGATAGAAGTGTACCAACCTTGTTCATAATCTGATAGAAGTAGATATCAAATACGGGAACTGATTCACCCCCCACCACTACTCCTGACCTTGAGAGCCCAGGTGTGCTGTGTAGTTTGGCCTTGAGGCGATGTGACGTCATATGACCTTGAGCGCGCATCACGCTTTTTCTTGAGCGCACACCTGAACTTGAGACTAAGCTCCGCCCCATGACCATGAGATTAAACCCCGCCCCAATGACCATGAGATTAAACCCCGCCCCACGACCTTGGGGAATGGCGCATACCACGTTTTCAATATTTGTCCTTGAAGCGATGTGACATCATCATATGACCATGCAAACCGTTTCATATAAAAGATTGGTGGTGTAAGCATATTGTGTTATAACTGAAGTGAGACGTGTAATTGAACTTTCAATTAAATTAAACATGAGTTACGTGTGTGATATGTGCGGTGCATCATTTACCCGCAGTTACAGTCTGTTGCGTCACAAAAGAGAGTTGTGTAGGGGAAGACCGGATGATGATTTTGGTGTTGGAGGAAAGCGTGTAAGATTGGATGTTGCAGGACCCTCTTCATCAAATTCCCCAAAAATGCAAAGCTGCGATGTTTGTAATGTTGTTGTTCCGGCAAACCGAATGGGGGCTCACCAAAGAACATTGGTGCATAGAAATAATGCATGTATACCATTATCACAAGGTGTAGAAATGATAGATGGTGCCTTCAGAAATCGCATCGCGACATATCGTGTGAGCAGCGACAGTATCCATGCCGATTTTACTGCATTCTTCGATGATATTAAGCAGAAAGTGTTGGATTTGGTGCGTCGAATGCTGACATCGCATGGGGCTCTGAAGATAAACATGGTTGTTTTTGGTCAATATCTGCTACCATCTCAGGACGTGTGCAGCGACAAATCGTTTAATACAACCAATCAAGTAATCACGGATGGGGATGATTTGGAAACTGTATACCAATCGTTTGTGGATGCAATGAAGACCCAATCTATGGAATTTCAAGAAAAAGATTCAGGTATGTTTAAATATTTAACAGTGTTGTTTTGTGAATTACAATACTTTGTGTGTTTATAGGGTGGGCGCTTGAGAAAATTCTATATCTGGAAGTGAACATCAACGAGTTTAGGCCAGTAAGCGGCTCATCATACATCAAACTACCGAGATTCATAGAGAGCAAAAATGCTGTGATTAATGTGGTGAACCAAGACGAGTGCTGCTTCGCTTGGGCTGTAACTTCAGCGATGTTTCCCATAATCAATATGCCAACACAAGTTTCATCATATCCCCATTTTTCAACTGTGTTGGATGTAACAGGTATGGATTTTCCAGTAAAATTGTGTGATATTAGTAAATTTGAGAAACAAAATAACATTTCAGTCAATGTGTATGGTGTAGAATCTACTTTTGAAAATAATAAGATGAAGTATGAAATAGTTGGTCCACTTAGGTATGCGAGCAAAAAATTATTAAATCATGTAAATTTATTGTTAATAAACAGTGATTGTAATATTCAAGCTCATGATGATACACATGTTTGCGATGCACGTTGTACAAAAAGTCATTATTGTTGGATCACAGATTTATCTCGATTAGTGTCTAGTCAAATTAGCAAAGTTAAAAGTAAATTGTATTTTTGTGATGGTTGTCTCGTTTATTTTGATTCATTATCAGCTATAACTTTACACCAGAAAAATGATTGTAATCACCTATACACATTGACACCCTCAGAGGATATTAGGGTTGATAAGTTTGGAAAGAGTGTACCTGAAAATATTTTAAAATTTGAAAGCATAGAAAAGCAAATGCGAGTTCCATTTGTCGTATATGCCGACTTCGAATCGGTTCTAAAACCATTACCAATAGCCGAGCCAAGTCCTCAAAATTCTTACACAATGCAGAGTGTTAAACACGAACCATATTCCTTTGCATACGTCATAAAATGTTCTTTTGATGATACTGTTTCTAAATTTGAATTGTACCGCGGAAATGATGCAGCCCAAGTATTTGTTTCTCGTATAGAAAGCGATTTAAGGCACCTTTATAATACATATCTAAAAGATATTAAACCAATGAACCGTTTAACACCTCAGGAAGAGAATGAATTCGCGAATGCTAAAACATGTTGTATATGTGAGCAGCCTTTTATCGACAATGAAAAAAAAGTAAGAGATCATTGTCACATAACGGGGAAGAAACGATTTGGTGCTGCTCATTCCGTCTGTAATTTAAATTATAAACTACCTAATTTCGTCCCTATTATTTTCCATAATTTAAGCGGTTATGACTGCCACCTATTTATTAAAGAATTATGTCGTCATGGGGATAATATTAACGTCATAGCCCAGAGTAAAGAAAAATATGTTTCATTTACAAAGAGCATTTACGTTCACGATTATGTCGACAAACAAACCCTATCGATCAAGAAAAAATATTTAAAGTTGCGATTCATTGATAGTTTTAAATTTTTATCCGCTTCGTTGGAAGACTTGGGTAGTGGTTTAGATATTGATAGTTTCAGGGAAACGGGAAAACACTTTCCTGATCGGTATCAATTCGGTCTAATGCGGAAAAAAGGTGTTTTCCCATACAGTTTCATTGATTCTTTAGAAAAAATGAATATCCCAAATCTTCCAACAAAAAATCAATTTTATGATACACTAAAAGAGGAACATATAAGTGATGAATGCTATGACAGAGCCAAGGATGTGTGGTCATCGTTCAAATGTAAGAATTTAGGGGACTATTCAGATTTATATTTAAAAATCAGACGTGACATTGCTATGCGATGTATTTGAACAATTCCGCGATATGTGTTTAAATATTTATAAACTCGATCCTGCGCATTACTGCACTCTTCCAAGTTTATCATTTGATTGTATGTTGCGCATGACCAAGGTAAAGTTGGAGCTCTTGACTGATATCAGCACAATTAATTTTTTTAAAAAGGGAATTCGCGGGGGTATAAGTCAGTGTTCAGAAAGGAAGCATATTGCCAACAACATATTTTTACCCGACTATGACCCTACAAAACCAGAATCGTTTATTACATATTTAGATGCAACAAATTTGTATGGTCATAGTATGTCACAAGCATTACCATTTGGAGGTTTTAATTGGTTGTCGGAGCGGGAAATATTGGATTTAAACATATTGGATGTTGCCGATGACAGTCCGGTTGGCTATGTTTTAGAAGTGGATATTCATTATCCGGAAGAATTGCACGATCACCATGCCGATCTTCCATTTTTAGTAGAAAATATTATACCTCCAACGGGAACATCCAAAATGTCGAAATTAATACCGAATGTTAATGATAAGAAAAACTATATTGTACACTACCGTACATTAAAACAAGCAATTAACAACGGCCTAATGGTAATGAGAACACACAGAATTTTAAAATTTGATCAATCTAGATGGTTGAAAAAATATATTGATTTCAATACTGATATGCGGAATAAATCGCAAACAAAATTCGGTAAAGATATGTTCAAATTGATCATAAATGCAATTTTTGGTAAAACCATGGAAAATGTGGAAAATCGCAAGGATATAAAATTAATAACCCAATGGGAAAACTCAAGAGGAAAATGTGGTGCTAGAGCCCTAATAGCTCGGCCTAATTTTAAAAGCTGTTCCATATTTACTCAATATCTCGTGGCAATACATATGAACCAATTGAAAATTAAATATAATAAACCTATATATATAGGATTTTCCATATTGGACATGTCAAAAACGGTAATTTATGATTTCTTTTACAATTTTATCAAGACGAAATTCGGTAAAGATGCTTCCTTACTCTACACAGATACAGATTCCCTGATATTAAAAGTATTCACAAATAATTTTTATCGCTGTATGACTGAGAATCCGGATAAATTTGACACATCAAATTATGTCGAGGGAAATACATTTAATATTCAAAAGAGTATGTCAGTCTTGGGTAGAATGAAAGATGAGTTTCCAGGTGATCCGATAATCAGTTTTTATGGTACCGGGGCTAAGGCTTATTGTATAAAATCGATTAAGAACGAAGTAAAAAAAGCCAAAGGTATCAAGAAATCGGTTATCAAAAATAATCTTAACCTGGAAGACTATCGGAAAGTTGTAGAACAGGGCGGTTTAATTTTTCGTAAAATGAAAACTTTCCGAAGTCAATTACATAACGTTTATACCGAAATAGTAAACAAAGTAGCTCTGTCCCACAGTGATGATAAACGTTATGTAATTCCATCTTCTACAAAAACATTACCTTGGGGTCATAACGACATACAGTTCTATCAAACCACACCTGAGGAAAATGTTCGAAATGTTATGAGTGTGGTCGAAACGTTTTTATCCGAAGACGAAAAATTAGATCAACTTCTTAGTGTGATGGAAACGTTTCTGACTAATGATAATGTTTAATATAACGTGCTGGAAAATCCATACTTTATTGTATTTAGTTTTTTTCATAGAATATATATTTAACCTTGTATATTTCGACGCAAAGATTTTGAAGGACACATCGCAAGGCCGTCCGTGGGTGGAGCTTCATATTCAAGGTTATGGGTGGTGGGGTGGCTGCGCAGTAAAAATTAAGGGGTTGTGTTAGTGGGGGTGGTTGCATAAAACCAGATGTAGACATTGTGTAACTTCAGTCTTAGACATTTGTTCAGTTTCAAAGTTCAGTTAAAATTACTACGCAACATATAAAAATGAGTTCATTCAGTGAATTTGGTGGTTCAATCAATAGTTTTGTTCTTGCTGAGTGTGTTGACTCGCTCGCCGATAATAGTTTCGACATCGAAAAGTTTAATTTTCTAACACCTGGCGCATTCGAAGGAGAGTGTGGTGATGCCGGCAACAACAAATTAGTCGCTGCCAGCAACAACAAATTAGATGATGCCAACAACACCAAATTGGACGATGCCATCGGTGGCTACATAAACTGCTTTCCACTAGATCGACAAGAAGAACCGCAGCCCGCAGTGAATATAATTAGCGACATAACAATAAAGGAGAAAGCAAAACCTTCAATACTGAAGAAAGTCCTTATGAAAGGCTCAAGATTTGTACAAGGGAAAAAACGTAAGGTGGAAAGCAGTCAGCCACAACCGTCAACATCTGGGTTGGGGGAGCGTGAGCCACAGCCGTCAACATCCGGGTTGGGTGGGCCGGTGTCACCTATAATCCGACAAAAAAGAAGGATTACCAATAAAGCAAAATTGATGACACCAAAAAAAATTGTTACCGACCAACCCGAAGATGGAGTTCCAAATAATCTGGGGCCATTTTCACAGGATGAAGACGGTGAGGTGATGGCACGATTGACCAATATGAAGACGGTTTGGGGTGATAAATTAGATCAGTGTAGGAGAGAGGCTGTGCGGTGTAGGAGAGAGGCTGAGCGGTATATGAGAGAGGCGAGCGACTGGAAAGTATGAGCGACGTCTCTCATTCATACGCAAGTAAAAGAAATAAAAAAAAAATAGACTTGAATGTGTAGTTGTAAAATCGGCGTCTTGTGTTTACCATTCTATATTTAATAGGATAGGATAGTTTTTAAATATGTTTTAGTACTAAGTTTTTAACCGAACATCACTGCGGGCGTTTCCCTTCCGATGTAGTTGAACCTTGTCGCTGGTGGGAGGGCTTAAGGTTGTTATATAATAGACGTTTTTTTTTTATTTGGTAATTCATTGAGTCAATTATTATAAAACAACCAACCAATACAACTACAAAAAATAATAAGTATTGAAATTAATTTGAAAATAATAATAATTATTTAGTCCTTAAGTAATAAGATGAATTGAAAAAAAATATATTATGTCACATATCTATATATAACCCAGTAAATTGTGTGTGTGTCCTATTATGAAAATAAAAGTTTTAATAAACCAATATGTCTCTTATTCCAACGAAAATGTATTAAATGTTGCGAAAATGCGTACATAAACAATTATAAAATTTTTAATAATTTTTAGAATATATAATTAAAAATGTTTTCTTTAGACCCCAAAAGATATAAACACATCGAAAACTCCCTTTAAGCTCAATTAAAATAGCACCTAAAAATTAGATAGGAAGTCGAAATGGTTTTTTGCCCGTTTTGCCGACCACCTTTGGACGTTATAATATCGAAAACGGTGATAGATAGAGAAAAAAGTTTTAGATAAAAAAATTCGTCCACAGGACCTACCTCGTGGGAGTTACCGTTCGAGAGTTACGGACCTCTGAAGTCGGCGATTTACGCGTTTCTTGAAAAATCGCGATTTACGTGTAACTTTGAACCGCGATATCTCGAGAACGGTAGCTCGGACGGGAGCGCGCTTGGTGTTGCCGGACGTAGGCCGTCTAGTTCTACAAAAAGTTAAATGGTGACGATATTGTCCGACGCATTCCTGACTTTGTCAACGCGCTGGTGCACATTTTTGTTTTGAGCGATTCCCGAGCCTCGGGGGTACGAGATAGCGACTTGGGTTAAATGTAAAAGTTGTTCGCCTAAAAAAAAGTCATCGTTTGGTAAAGTTATCGTTCGTCTATCTTTCGCCGTTACCGAGATACGCTTTTGCGAAGTTGACAAAAAATTGCGTTTTTTGCTCAGCTACGTCCCCCGCACCTCCTGACAAATTTTTAAAAAAATTTGGTTTGATCTGCGATTAGTGTCAATCCAATAACCTAACCTAACATAACCTAAGCTAACCTAACCTAACCTAACCTAACCTAACATAACCTAACCTAACCTAACCTAACCTAACCTAACCTAACATAACATAATGTCGTAATATCACATTTTTTGCCAAATTTAAATAAAATCAACAAGTAAAATTAGGCCAAAATATAGAAAAATGAATTCCATATACATTTACATGCATTAGACATTGGAAATCGGCCTAGAACTCGTCTTCTAGAGCATCGAACCAATTCGAATAATCTACGTAACCACACCTAATCTAGAAAATTCGATAGAAACATTCCATCCAATAGGATTAAAGCATTCAAGTCTTTCAACCAATAAGATTTACCCACGCTGCAATCGGATTGGTCTGTTCGATTCTAGAAATTCTATAAGTAAATTAATTAATTAAAAATAGTTCTAATCAAAATTTCATAATGAAACTTTGTACAAATAATCTCTAGTATATGCGCTTCACGCTCATATAAAAATCTTTACAAAAACATTATTATTTCTACCTAAAATTCAACGTTAAAAATTTCTCAAAATCTAAAAACTAATTATTTCAAAAAACTTTTTACATCCCCAAAAAGGCCTAATCAAATCCTACATTTCAGTAAAAGAATGATTAAAATCCGTTCAGAAACAACAGAGAAAATTAGCATTAAAGGAAAAAATTCAAAAATTCGAGTTCGTTAAATTTTAATTTTTCAATTTCAATCTTTAATAAAATTTTTTCTAAACCAGATAGACAAGTGCCGTAAGGACTAATCGAAAGAGACCCCTTAGGGCCACCTTGTATCAAAATTTGAAGAAGATATATCAAGAATTAACAAAACTATGAACAAAAGAAGATAGGCGTCGCAGATGCCACGCCTGGAAAAGGACGCCACGTCCGTAGCGCCTAAACGCGACGTCGGACGACAAAAAGTCACTAGACAAAAAAGTTTTCAAATGAATTAAACTACAACATATCAAATTTTCAAGAAAATAGGAAAATTTTTGCGAGCAAAATTTTTCACTTTTTTGGACTTAGCCAAAATTTTGAGTAAACAAAAAACCAAAATAAAGGTATCAACTTGGGACCTTCATAGGATGAAAGCCCACCTAAAAAGAAGAGTTTTATATAATAAAACATTTTAAGAAAAAACTACCAGAAAACCATGAAATCGACGTTGGAAGTTATGCACCAGGACCTGGTGAAAATGTCCAATATCTAGAAAACGACTAATAGAAAAAATCTGATTTTTCACAGGATTAATTATTACGTAAAGAACTATCGTTTAACAAAGTCTTATGGTTATACGAATTTTTTATTTTCAAAAAGAAAAAAGTTATAATAAAAATCTGAAACTTGGCCAGAATACATATAAAGTAATACTATTTTAGGGAAAAATCCCAAACCAAGAAAATTCTCAAAAATACGGATCCCACGGGACTTTAAAGTTTCCCGGGAGATGTTTTCAGTAGAAAATCTTGTTCGAAAGTGAACAGAAAATACACCAGTTTCGTTCACGGGACTCCGCCCACAATCCACAGGATTGGTCCAGAGCGTGTAAAAGGGTGTCGCCGTGACGTCAAACTTCGATCAATATAAATATGGGCAGATTTTTGTTTAAAAAAAAAAAAATTCGATCATCTCCTACCGTATAGTTTACGTGTCAGACTCGTGAGTGATAGCTATTTTTCATATACCCTCCTAAGCGTCGGAAGCAGTGTTATTAGTGCGTTTCTTTTTGTCATTCTGAGTGATACAGCCGAAGCCTACTAGAGGAACCTTGCACTTTGTTCCCAACGTTGGATTGCGCCGGATCTTAGCTTCGAAAAGTTCCATTGCACTAAGGTTCTTAGTAGAGCTCTGATTGTGAAGATCGTCCTCGGGTCTTAAATCTGGTTCTCTTGATTTATGGCCTAGTAGGAGGCATCTGGAAGAAACATAACTGGCTGTATAAATTGCGCGAGGAAAAAGTTGTAAGTTGCTTTGCCTCTGGTCTCCTTCTCCTCTAAGCGTTCTCCAAGCTCAGTTTTTCTCCAGATCAAGTTTCCTTTCTTTGCTCAAACCTTAGCTAACTAGTGTTCAAGTGTAAAGTTAAACTCTGTATCTTTTGGCATAATTTATCACTCATTTTTTCAAAACGTAAACCTGTTTACCTTTGCTTATTTTGGGAAAATTTGAATTTGCTGTTCACTCTAAATTTTAACGAATTGCTCACTGATTTCTTTTAACAATTTTATAACTCGTAAATTTTTTAAATTACCGATTTTTGACTGCAAGCTTTTACTATCTTGTAACATTGTATATTTTATTTGATTTGTATTTTATGATCTACCCTTAATTGGGCGAATCATATTTTTGTAAACTTACTGATTGTGACAAATCTGATTTTGATATTCTCTTGTACTTAAACTTAATTGTTTAAACAAATTGTAAATAACAATTTACTTGATCTTGTATTAGGTAAGATAGGATCCTAGCATTACGTACGCTTGGTGAATCCGATCTCCTTAAAAACTTAACGATCCCTCCAGAGACATAGCACGTCAGTTCCTGAAGTTCTCAATCTCTCTTAAGTGTAGAGGATTGTTTATTCTAAGGAACACTTAGCAAAAACCGTGCTCTTGATTTTGACAAAATTTGATTTTGATATATATATATTCGTGAATTTTGTATATATTATATAAGGTATCGTAAACTTTAACTTTAACGAAATATTAATTTTTTAATAATTTTTATTTTTAAATAATTAAATATTACAACATTTTCGCGTCTAATATCCCAAGCGGCGTGACCCGAGTGGACTATTAGATAGGGACTCTTGGCAAGCTTGAAAAGAATATCTTTTTGAGTTTTGATTTTAATTTTTATTTTGAAAATATCATTTTGATTTTTAATTTTTAAATAGCTTTGCCAACTTATTAAATAAGACTAAGATTTTACTGATTTTGACATTATTAATAACAATAAATAAACTAAATTTTAGTGGACATAAAAAGATATTCACTTAGTTAGTTCAACTAGGTTAAGTATTATTGTAATTTGATACTAAAGTTGTAACTAAAAGATTTTACTGAGCAGTCACAGTGTTATTTTGATTAATATAAACAATAACAAATACGAGAGATTTATTGTTATCTATTTTGACTCTATCGATTTTGATAAGTGAGCAAAAAGACAGTTTAGTAATTGTGGTCAATTACTATTTGTATGGACAAATACTGTTGAGCGAACTTTGAAAAAATCTCAACATTGAACAAATATAAATAATAAACAATAAACTTAAAGAGACAAAGTATCTCCACGAACACTTATAGTGACAGTGCGTAGTGCTTTCTTAAACGTTTCGACTTGAGTTCGAAAGGTGAAATATTTAGTGGTGTAAGGACTTGAAAAAGCCTACACACGGCTACGGCCATATTGACAGGTTAAATTAAGTAAATAAAATCCATACGATTTTTTGTAATTAAACCTAGATTTAGACTTAGGGATAGGACTCCACTCGGGTGACGTTACTTTAGTTATAAGTGACTTTCCCCGACTGACGCCCGTTGCTCCCTCATTTGTTTTGTTCGGAACGTCCGAACTTTGTATTTTTCACAACTGATTTTTTATAAACTGACTACCAATGGCTACTTCAATGTCTGGGGTAGTTCCCAAGAAAGGTAGATCAGTCATCCATTCGCCCAGCAACACCGTCCCCCTTCTTGAGCCTATGCTCAATCTCTTTCCTGGCGAGGGGAACGAACATTCAAAAATTCCCCGGGTGAGTGGTGGGTGCCCGGCAATGCCTTTCAATGCCCCTGAATATATAGACAATCACGACAACTCATATAGGACATATTTAGTGGATACTTTTGCCGGAGCATCCTACATGGAGGACATCTCCATGGAGGTACCCCGAAAAAGAGAGTATCAACACAATACCTCTTTTATAAATAATAAATTTAGATCTGAAGTTGAATTAAATAAACAAAACAAACCAGATGAAACCTTGTTGCTCGATAGTAGCCGCGAGCGCGAATCTCTGCATACTATTTATGCTGACAGTTCGTTGGAACTTAGACAACAAATTAACAGAAAAACTTATTCGTTGTTTGAGTTGAATTTCTCTCCTGACCGTCAGAGTCTGGGTGGGAAATCAGAAGTCGACCTCCTTTCTATATGCGAAGGCGGCGACAGGACAATTAACAAAAAACAAACTACAGGACAAAGGGAAGGAAGTTTGTATTCCTTGTTTTCAATGGAAGAAATGGAGCTCAGTGTCCCCGCAGGGGAAAAACGTGGTAAGAAGACTGTAGCTCCGCCCAACTTTCGAGTAAAATCGAATAAATTCGAAAACATAAATAATTTTTCAAATCAAACTCCGCCCATACGAGAACATGGCATCCCTGGTGGGGAAACTCATCATGGACCGGCTGTGTTCTGCACAAATAAAAATAATTTTTCGAATACAACTCCTTCGCCACGAGAACAATAACCTAACCTAACCTAACCTTTTTTTTTTTTTTTTTTTTTTTTTTTTTTTTTTTTTTTTTTTTTTTTTTTTTTTTTTTTTTTTTTTTTTGGTAGGGATTAGGAATGCTTTATGCACACTCAGACTAATGGTAAAGATGCTTAGTGGGACTGAGTAGTGTTGGACTCCGGCGCAACGACCAACTAAACCCTTCCCCTACCCTTCGCACCTGTGGGCCACCCTCGGGACCGCCCTTTAGCATTACTTCGAGGGGGGATTGTGCGGAAATTTACTTCATCTTAAAATATATTGCGATGATGCATATCGTTAAATCTACTTTAATCATTCTTTGTTTCTGTTTCAGTCTTATTCTCTGCCGCCTATGGCTCTAACCTGCCGCCTTTTTTCTTCCTTTGTTTTCTCGATCATTATGTTTTTAAGCATTTTCATAATTCCACACCAGTTCCTTTCTGAGGTCAGGAGGAGTCTCCCAACATTCTCCTTGTTTATGTTTTGGCCAGTCTCAACTTCAGCTTGAAGTCTGATGTTGTTAAATGTTGGACAGGCAAAAATAGTATGTTCGGGGTCGTCAGGGATTCCCTGACAATACCAGCAATCTGGGTTCTCCTGTTTCCTTATTCTATGGAGGTAGGTTCCAAAAGTGCCGTGTCCTGTAATTGCTTGTGTGGTGTGAAAGTCTAGGTCACCCATTTTCCGTTGCTGCCACTCCATTACGTTACTGACGAAGACCCTGGCCCAGCCTCGATAGCGATCCCATCTTTCCTGCCATTTTGAATAAGTGATTTGCTTTGCCTCTTCACTCCTTGCAGTGCCTTCGAAGATTAGCGCATATTCCTCAATCAGAAGATCCAGTGGGACTGTGCCCGCAAGAACTTGGGCAGCCTCACTAGAGACTGTTCTATAGCCCATAATTATCCCCAGAGCCATTCTGCGGTTTATTCTTTCGAGCATGTTGCTGTAGCGTTTATACTTTATGCCTTGTTTCCACGTTGGTGCTGCATACAGGATTAGTGATTTCACCGCGGTAGTTAAAACTTTTCTTTTGGTTGAGCTAGGTCCTCCGAGGTTTGGCATCAGTGAGCTCATTTTATTTAAGACTAGGTTGGCTTTCTCCGTGATTTTTTTAACATGCGAGGTCATGCGTATGTCCTTGTCCAAGTAGACTCCCAGGTACTTTACTTCTCTCTGACTATTAATGACATAGTCTCCAAAACGAATGTCAATTCTCGGTATTTTTCTTCTGCCGGCCAATAGGACCATTTCGGTCTTTTCGGTTGCAAGCTCTACTCCCATTTCCCCTAGTATCCGGCGGATCTTCTGCAGTGCATATTCGGTCCTCTCTTCCAGCTGCTCTTTGGTTTTAGCTGCGACTATTACTGCCAAGTCATCTGCGTATGCTACTAGAAACACGCCATTCTCGATGTCAGCCTCTAGAATTTCATTGTAAAAGATGTTCCAAAGAAGAGGGCCCAGGACTGAACCCTGCGGGACGCCGGCAGAGATTTGGTAGGTTTTTCCATGTTCCGTGACTATTGATCTACTGTTTAGGTATGATTGAAGGATCCGTACTAGGTATTTACTTATTTTGTATCTGTTGAGTGCTCGAACAATCTTTTCCCAGGATGCTGAATTAAAGGCATTTCTAATATCAAGGGTGACCAGTATGCAGAATTCACGATTTTTTAGTGCCTTGTTTTTTTGCTCTTCTGGAATTCGTAAGACTTCTTTTATGGCGCTGATGGTACTATGCCCTTTCCTGAAGCCATGCTGTTTACTGCTGATAATATTTTTAGAGTCTAATTCTTCTTGTAGTTTTATACCTATCAAGCTCTCCAGTACTTTACCCATAGTGTCTAATAGGCATATGGGTCTGTATGTTTTTGGGTCCGTCGGGCTTTTCTGCTGTTTTTCTATAAGTACTAGTTTTGCAATCTTCCAGCAGCCAGGAAAGATTCCTTCTTTAAGGCAGTTGTTCATTAGCTCCAGTATTGTGTTGGAATTTCTTTCTATTAAAATCTTTGTGACTTGTGACGGGATGTTGTCTGGTCCTGGGGCTTTGTTAGGTTTGATTTTAGCTGTGGCAGTTTTGAGATCTTCTAGGCTAAAAAGATTAATCTCTTCATTGGGGCAATGTAAGTGTGGCCATGCGTGGTGGGGATGGATTGGAAAGAGTTTTTTTACTTGGTTGTCAATGGTTTCTTCTGTGAGTTTGATTTTTGGTCTCAGTCTTAGTTTATCCATTGCTACTTTGTATGCCTTCCCCCAAATATTCTCTTCCAGTTCCGTAAGCAACTCTATCCAGGCCTCGCGTTTTTTCTTCTTAATTGCATTTTTGAGGTCTTGTCTTGATTTAGTATAATTCTCTTTTGCAATTGTTATAGTTTCTTCAGGTATGTGATGTCTAGTTTTTACTTTGGTCCATATTCTTCGCAATCTGATGCATTCCTTCCTCTTTCCGGCTATTTCTGCGCACCACCAGTAGATTGGGGAGTGCTTGAATTGTCTGGTTTTCTTTGTGAAAAAACTGTCGCATTGTTCTTTTATTTTTTTAATAAGAGTTTCTGGCGTCAGTGTAGTCTCTTCTACTGTGTCTAGTGGTGTGCTATCACTTAAGAAAATCTGCCAGCTTTCCGATGAGATTCTCCATCCTGTGGGGCACGGAGCGTTTGAGTTAGCAAATTTAATTGGGGTCTCCTTGAAGAAACTGATGTTTTGGTGGTCACTCAGATTTTCAGTCTCTGTTTCCACCCTCCAGTCCCTGATATCCTTACTTATTTTTGGAGTGGCTATGGTGAAGTCAATAAGAGAGGAGCCATTATGACTGTTAAAGGTATGTATTTGCCCTTTGTTTAGAATTATAAAGTTTTTCCCTGCAATCCAGTCTTCCAGAATCCTACCTCTGGTGTTTGTAGTCTCGGAGCCGAAATACGAGGTCTTAGCATTTAGATCACCGCCAATAATAATTTCTTTATTGGTATTTTTGATATACGACTCAATATTGTTCAGTAAGTCCTCGTATTCTTCATTATTGCCATTTGGGGAGAAATAGCATGAGATTACAATAAAATCCTCCGTTTCTACGGCAACAAAACCTTTATCACAGTATTTGTCTATCGCAGCTAGGTTGTTTACATCAATAAAACAGTCACGGTTGGTATCACAGATGAGTTTAGTCGCTCTATTCAGATTTGGTTCCTGACCTATCACAATATTTATTAGAGACTCGTTCACTCTTTGATTTAGGAGATCATGCGCGGCAGCACATCTATTTAGGTTTACCTGAAGAAATCTTATTTGGGCCTTGCTCTGATCGGGATGATTTGAGAGAGCCATATTTATATTATTTACAGATTACTGATTTGTCTTCTGGCCTTCGCAAGGTTGTTCCGAAAGATCCTACATAGGCCTGTTCCGGCACTGTGTCCTTCCTCTTGACAAATCGGGCAAAATCTACCTTGAGAGCATTCCAGCCTTGAGTGTCCTTCTTTTCCACAGCTGAAACATAGTTTCGAACGGTCAGGTCCCTGACAGGCTGTTTTTAGATGGTTGTAGAGCCAGCATCTGTTACATCTAGGGATGCTTATTCTTTTATCTAGTTTACAGCTTACAACTCCGATTCTTATGTATTTCCTGTCTAGTAATGACCTTGACTCCTTCTTTGGGAGGGTCAAGGAGATAGTTTGGGTATTATCCGCCGCAGGTCTGAGGTCGCCCACTTTGACATCATGCGAGGGACCTATTGTCTCCATGACAGCTTTTAACACTTCCTCCTTCTCAGCTAGTGCATCGATTCCGCGGATTATGACTGTGTCTTTTTCCTGGTTTCCGCCCAATACTCTAATTTTATTAGAGCTATGTTCATCTTGGTTTAGAAGCGTTTTGAGACTTTTGACTGCAGTTTGGTCCTTTTCCAATGTAATAAGGAGTTTTCCGTCCCTGGTGCTCCTAATGTTATGGATATTTTTTGCGACTTCGTCCCTGCCCTTTAGAGAGTCCTTGATGTGTTTTAGACTTTGTTGGAAAGTTTTATTTTCATTTTCAACAATCATTGCGTATGTTCTTCTTTCTCCTGGTTCCTTTAGCTTTTTTGGTGTGTTTCTAGTAAATATTGTAATATTTGTCGTTGTATTTAGGTATACAGTTTCCACCATTTTTCTAAATAATTCTGGATCAAAACTCTCATTCTGGTGAAGAACTAGCCTGGTCGTCATCAGTATCCTTATAGTGGGATGGGAGAAACTGGGAGCCCCTAGCCCTCGGAAACCTAATAGCGTCGGGGGGGAAAAAATGTCATCGCTCCCAGGGAGCGGGGGATTAGAGAAAACAAAAGGAAGTTTAGCTTTTAATTTACGTTACTAATTTAATTTAATTCAGGATAAATATGGAAAGTGGAGCCGTCCTTAGCACACAAGCCTTCTAGCCCCGCTTCTGCCTACGTTCGGGGCCAGATGATTGTGTGAGCCTCCTCTACCACGACAAGGTCCAGCAGCTCCTCGAGGAGGAACCTAACCTAACCTAACCTAACCTAACCTAACCTAACCTAACCTAACCTAACCTAATCTACACTAATCTACACTAATCTACACTAAGCCGGACCTGAACGATCGGGCACACCCAAAATTGAAAATTTTCAAGAGACGAAAAAAGTTTCAAATAAAAAAAGTTGACTTTCGAGAAAATCGAAAAAAAAAATCAATATTTAACCTAACCTAACCTAACCTAACCTAACCTAACATAACCTAACCTAACCTAACCTAACCTAACCTAACCTAACATAACATAACCTAACCTAACCTAACCTAACCTAACCTAATCTACACTAATCTACACTAATCTACACTAAGCCGGACCTGAACGATCGGGCACACCCAAAATTGAAAATTTTCAAGAGACGAAAAAAGTTTCAAATAAAAAAAGTTGACTTTCGAGAAAATCGAAAAAAAAAATCAATATTTAATTTTTTCTTTAAAATACTCTATACTTATATTGATAATTTTAAAAACTAGACAAATAACACAAACACATTAATAAAATCAGTATTTATTTATAAAATTATATATATATATATATATATATATATATATATATATATATATATATATGTACAATTAAATGTTGACATTCTATACATCGCCACCATCCATTTTGCACCATTCCGTAGTAGCATCTTCACGTAGTGGAGTCGGCATTCCCTTCCTGCGTATCTTCTGAAACATCAGGCACTACCCACCAACTACTGTCGGCTGGACCATCAAACTCACCACGTGGTGATGGTGGACTCCACCAACTTGATGAGTCAGGCAGACTGGCTTCAGCCGACTCCTCTTCCTGACCCTCCTCATCAGACGAAGATTCATTTTGCACAACAAATCTCTGACCCATTTCAACTGTTTCGTCGTCGTCGTCGGAATCAGACGAATCTGACCGGTTATTTAACCGCACTGTTTCAACATCAAATACCCAAGAGTTAGAAGAGCTGGAAGACATGTTCGTTTTGCAAACTGATTTGGAATATAACAGAAATCTTAAACGTCAACCTTATATATATACTCTTTGTATCTTATTATGTAGTCCGTTGCGCACCCAAGGTCCTATGACGTCGCATACCCTCAAGGTCGGGGAATATAGCAACGCCCACAGGGAGGGTCGAATCTTAATTCAAGGACGAATAGAAAATCCTATGTCTTTGATAAAGGATATACGCCCTCATGGTCCACGGAACAGTTTAAAATCGCAAAAGTTAACATTACCAATCCACCAACATACCTATTGGAATCAATAGAAGGTCAACCTATAAAAGGATGTTTTTATGAAGCTGAGCTGCAAAAAACAAGTAGTCCGAATGTATATTTAGTGGAAAAAGTACTTCGTCGCCGCAAGAAAAATAATATTAATCAATTATTTGTAAAATGGTTAGGATTTTCAGATCAATTTAATTCTTGGATTGATGAGACAGATATTGTTTAAAATATTATATGTTGTAATACATTCAAACCTATCTAAATATGTATATTGGTTAAGGTTTAAAATAAATACCCAATGAACTTCAACTTTGTTTTATTTAAATATGTGTTTATTACAATTATAAACTAGGTTTAGTCACAACAATCATCATTCTTGATTATATTTATACCAATCAGCAATCTTGATATTATCTTCATATATGAGTAATCCTCATCAAGCTGGGGCTATATTAATTATTTCTCATACATTATTCCATTTATATGCTTGACCACCTTTTTCTCCAAATCGCTCATTCTGATTTCATGTTTTTCAATTCTCCCGAGTACATCCATTTTTATTGTTTCAATATTAACAATTTTCGCTTCAAGCTGCTTTATATCGACACGAACCTTATTAAGTAGATCTGTATTCAGTATATATGCTATTTGTACACGTAATCGATGAATTTCTTTAAGCGCATAATCCTGGGTAACAGCATCACTACCCTTAGTCGGTGGGGCGACATTGGTTAAAGATTTTCCCCGCATGTCATATTGACCGTCCGGCGTAAGCTTAAATCCAGTTCCTGGTGATCCCCTCGATAAATGCACTTTTTCACCAGGCTTTTGACGTCCAAATTTATCAATTGTGTTGTTACCACGACCCATGTTTATCTAAAACTATTTTTTTTTCACCAAAGTGCAGCATTATAAGGTATAAAATAAAACTTGTAGTCTCTGCGACGTTGCTTACATATTTTCATTAAGGTTCGATAATATGACATCACTTGTTTCTAGTATCATGTTAAATAGTTTTCTATTATCATAGTTAGATATTTTCCTTGAATGTATCCCAGATCTATGAGTTTCTCTAATTAAACGATCAACATTTTGCTCAAGGTTGGATAATATTACTTCTCTTTTTTCTATTATCGAGTACACATATGCAAATTCTATTCCCGATTTAATAACACTAAGTATTTCACTAATTTTAAAATAAGTTTGATTTAATAATTCAACCAGTAATATCCGAAGTTTTTCAATTTCTTTAAGGAAATATTCTCGGGTTACAGTATCACTACCTTGTGAAGGATCTGCTATGTTAGTTAAAGATTTTCCTTGAATGTCGTATTGATGATCAACATTCAACTTAAAACCTATTCCTGGAGGATTGTATACTACTATTTTTTTATTAGCTTTTTGACGACCAAATTTATCAATTGTAATGTTAATTCTACCCATGCTTACATAGAACTGATGTAAAATTTAAAAATGTTTGAATTTATATCTGAAAACTGTTAAAAATAATAGAAATAAAAGAAAGGTAATAATAATAATAATAATTTATTTTTTACCTAACACTAAATATTTACAAATTCCTAAAACTATTTATTTACAAATTCCTAAAACTATTTATTTAAAAAAACTTATGGTTCAAACCCAAACACCCTCATTTCCTCTTTTGTTAGACATATATGTCTAACAATGTCTTCCAAATCTTCATCTTCTTCCCCAAAGTCCCCAAAAAAGTCCTCTTCGTCAGACGTGTCTAGGGGGGCCTCTAGGTTGGATGCTGTGGAAGAAGAAGAAGATGGAGAAGCCGCAACCGCCCATTGCTGCCCTTCTTGACTAAACTGCGGCGATGGAGACCGCAAAATATCAGAAGGGCCAGCTTGATCGGGGACCTGCAAAATCCCCGATGGTCCTGCTGTCTGCGAAATGTGCGGAGATGGATCAGCTGGGGTGGTTGCTGTTGTATCCTCTTGCGGTGGCGTATTAAGCCTTCTCCTAGCACTGGGTGGTGACGAAGTTGGCGATGTTATTTGCTCATACATCACAAAATTATTGCACCAATTACAAAGACCCCACGTTCCAACTAGCACATCATAGTGCTCACACATAGCACACCTCTGCATCCCATTTATCGAAAATGGCCGGACAATCGCTATCGGCTTTTCTGGTACTGCATTCTTTGTGGAACTAGATTGAGATTGACACTGAGACATTTTAAACTTCTTTTTTATTACACGTAGCTAAATAACGATGAAGACGAACTAATAATTTGCTTGTTTAAGTGCGTGTATATATACAGATTGTTCAAGGTTGTGTTTGCAACGTCACACAGTTATGAGGCGTGTACATTCGTTTGGGGGCGTGTACATATAGATATTTCAAGGTTGCGTTTGTGGGCGTGTACATATAGATTTTTCAAGGTTGCGTTTACAAGGACACACAGAATGCATGTGAATAGGATTTGGGTGTTATTTTCTCGGAGAATTTAAGAATAAACAAATAACACAAATACATTAATAAAATGATTATTTATTTACAAAATTATTTTTGCATGATACATATAATTGTTTACATTCCTATTTGTTTTTCACAGTTTTCATTCTCTATATCGTCAACATCCATTTTCTACCATTCTTCAGTATCATCTGCGGTATTGTCTACACGGTCCAAAATATCTGCACCATTTTTCACGACTTCATTGATGTTTTCCGCTGAGACCAAACCATACTTTGATAACAATTCCTTGAGTAAATTTGGTATTTCGACAACATAGCTTTGGAGACCTTCGTCGATCATTTCCACGCAAAACTCGTCTAAGTTGATGGAACCATACAGGTATCTTTCACACAAATGAGCGCCTGACATGAAATTAATTACATCTTTCATGTACTTTCTATATTGACTGACTGTTGATTCAACCGCCGACCCATCATAGGTTGCAAAATGTAATATCTCTTGTGCCGCATTTCTTAACTTATGCGACAAACACATAATGTGAGAATCAAGGTCTTCACTTGGTGTGATGGTACTATTGCTGTCACACATCTTTCAAACACTAATTATTAAAATGTCTGTGTATTCTGATTTGTAAAATAATTACCAAATTGTTAATTAACCCAAACACCCAATCAAGAACCCAAATTAAAAGACGAAAATAATACCAAATTAAGTAAATATTTCTAAATTTTGTTTATTCTATTAAGCACCAAAATTAAAAGATGAAAATAATACCAAATAAGTAAATATCTCTAAATTTTGCTTATTCTAAACACCCAAATTTAAATATTGATCTACTAGTATTAGTGCCTGAGATTACTCGCAAGCTCTGCCCCAAATAAGTTAAAGTATACATCCCACCCGACTTATTTATAATTTCGATAACGTCTTCAGAAATGGTTTCGACAACACGCTTTGGTAAAAAAGTTTGAAATGTTTTATCATGCGTTTTGTCGTACAATGTTGCATGAAAAGCTTTGCCAAACCGTGTCATCTTTAAAGCAATATTTTGAACTATAAAAACTTTCCCAATTGTTAATGATGAAAATTTTCTTTGTTCAACAAAATCTATATCCTTATTAAGCATTTCGTTAATTTCACCCAAGTTTAATTTTGCACTCATTGTTGAAAAAATGTAAAAGATTTAATATAAAAACACAGTATTACCGTAAATTTAAAAAATTGAATCAGAATACACCACACAATAACTTTTTAATGATGAAATCACTTGTGACCGCACAAACAGTGTACCTCTTTTTAGCTTTGAATGGCGTCAGCCTTGGTTTTAATAGCTAACACTCAAGGTCGCATGACGTCACATCCTCTCAAGGCGAAACTACCCAGCACACCTGGCCTCTCAACGTCATGGACAAGTATCGAAAAAGCGTGATGCGCGCTCAAGGTCATATGACGTCACATCGCCTCAAGGCCAAACTACACAGCACACCTGGGCTCTCAAGGTCAGGAGTAGTGGTGGGGGGTGAATCAGTTCCCGTATTTGATATCTACTGATAGATATACCTCTGATTACAACAAGTGGGCTTTGTTCAGCAGGTTAATGTAAAAAATTAATTTTTTTAACCCCTTATGTCGGAATCGAAGAAAACATTTAAAAATCGATAGAAATTGTTTCTTCGTACCTAGCTCTAGGTTATTCTGATTGCACAAAGAGGAAGAGAAATCTTCTAGAGTAAGAATTCTGGTTGAAGAAACTTAAAAAAAATGACAGTGTCTTATATAACCCTGTGTATAAGACAGTTGCTATGATGTCCTGAGGCTGCTCTTATCGGGCTGCTGCTATGTATAGATAATGAAGAATGCAAGAATTTTTAGAAAATATTTCACAAACTTTTAGGCTCTTTAATGAAAGGTTTACCAAGAAAGCGTTGGTTTCAGTTTGGCAAAAAAATATACGTAGATGTTATAACTTGCACCTGTTCATGCTTACCTCGTAGAGTCGCGTCGTCGGCTTTATATTTTCAGAGCAAATCTCTGCTCATAAAAATCGGTTTTTAAAACCTTTTTTTTTCGTATTATGGTACAAAAGAACCAAGTGGCAATGGCATAGTGTTATTTATTTTAAAATTTTTCTTCAAATAAGCTCAGAAAAAAATTAAAACCATTATGCAAAATTTCTTATTTTTTCTAAGAGGGTGAACATTTGTATAAAAAAATAAAAAGGTTTTAATTTTTTAAAAGAACCCCATTGGAAATCAATGCGCAAATTCCAACTAACTTTTCGTCGTGCGTGTTGGTACATATTTAGAATAATATCCTAATAAAGAAACTAAAAAAAAACTATCAATTTTTACTTCCCTCTAAGAGGAAAGTATTGTAATCGTGAAAAAATCACCCTCCGAGATTTGTTCGGATCTTCACATTTCAGGGTCCCTAGATGACGAAAAATATATTTTCTCGATTCCGTCGGTCTTTCTGTTAGCGGTATAGCTAAAAAACTAACCCAATCTACTTCAAATTTTGGTCAAGAATTAAGGGCCATATGGGGATGACCTGGTAACATTATGGTATAAATCCCGTATGGCAAAACAAAATGGCGGCCTTGTGAAATATTAAAAAAATTATTACTTAGAAAGTGCTTATCCACTTTATCTCAAATTTTGCACAAAAATCAAGTATTATGTAGGAATCAACTGGTAAAACTTTGGTATGAATACAATCCAGTCTAATTAATAAATTATTTAAAAATTCAGCATGAAAAAACTACTTAATGAACTGTTTTCAAAACGATAGCCATAACTGAATGCAGTATAGAGATGAACTAAAAAAAAAAAAAAAAAAAAAAAAAAAAAAAAATTTGGTTTGATCTGCGATTAGTGTCAATCCAATAACCTAACCTAACATAACCTAAGCTAACCTAACCTAACCTAATCTAACCTAACATAACCTTTTTTTTTTTTTTTTTTTTTTTTTTTTTTTTTGGGGTTGGAGAACCGTTTTATCGGCTTGTGTTTGGGCTTCTCGTACCGATCTTGTGCTGCCCAAAGCGTGCAGGACTCCCGCCTTTTCCTAAGGTCAGACTACCTGCCAAACTCCCTTCCCCTTTTTATGCCCCTTATGACCCCTGGAACTACCTCTTCGGTTTACCTCAGGAGAGGGGATTTTTCTCTTATTCCTCTAAACTTTTCTGCTTCATAATTTTTATAACCATGTTATGTATTATGTCCCAATTTGTCTTGGAAAGGATCATTTCCTCGATTAAGTTGTTTGGTTCTAGAGTTCTGCCTATTCTTACTTCTGCGTCAAATTTTTCTCTGTGCCACCTTGGGCACCTAAAAATAGTGTGCTCCGCCGTATCTTCGTTCAAGCAATATTTACATCTGTCATCCGTTTTCCCCAGTCTGTTGGTATAAGATCTGAAGCTGCCGTGTCCCGTAAGAGCCTGGGTAAGCCAAAAACATAGTCTGCGGTGTTTACAATCCACCCATTTTTGTATGTCTGGGATTAGTGTCTTTGTCCATTGACCGACTTCTACGTTTCTTACCCACCTCTGCTGCCAATTTTCCATTGTGGAAATTCTGGCATTTTTTCTTGCTTCAGCTCGGGTCTCGCATTGATCCTCCTTAATAATTTTACGTTCTATTATTAACAGGTCTATGGGTGGGACTCCGGTCACAACCTGTACGGCCATACCCGATATCGTCCGGTATCCACTAGCTACTCGTAGGAGCGTTCGGCGTTGTAGACTTGTTAGCATTTTCTCATATTTTTTAATTCTTATCATGTGAGACCATACTTCTGCCCCATATAGGACAACCGACTGGACTACTCCGGCCAGTATCATTCTTTTTGAGCTGACAGGTCCTCCGATGTTTGGCATTAACCTCAGTAGCGCTCCCAGCTTCTCTCCAGCTTTTTTTACGGTCGCCACAACATGTTTACCGAAGTACAGGTTTTCGCCTACCGTAATGCCTAGGTACTTCAGAGATTTTCCTGGCGTTATGATAGTGTCGCCAATATTAAAGAGTATGTCGTCTCTTTTTCTTTTACCATTTAAGACAACCGCTTCTGTTTTTGCAGGTGCTAGGTTTAGTCCCTGCCCTTCCAGCCAGTTTTCTATCTGAGTTAGAGTTTGGTTTGTGTTTTCGATTAGTTCTGTTTTACTATTAGCTTTTGCTACTATGGCCAGATCATCAGCATATCCTACAACTTTTATGCCTTCTCTGTATTCTAATTTTAAGACAGGATCGTATAACACATTCCACAATATTGGGCCTAGTACTGAGCCTTGTGGTATTCCCGCTGTAATTTTATGTGTTTGTCTATTGATTTGTATCTTCCTGGTTCTAAAATAGTCCTTTATCATGTTTAGTAAGTACTGTGAGATATCTCTTTTGATCAATTCGTTTATAATTTTGCTCCATGCTGCAGAATTGAAAGCGTTTTTTATATCGAGCGTGATCAGTACGCACCATCTCTCCGAATTCCTAGGCCAATCTCCTTCTCTCGCAAGACTGCACACATATCTCACCGCATCCGTGGTTGATTTGCCTTTCGTGAACCCATACTGATGTGGGGCGAAGCCGCCCTTATCGGCTAACTCTTTGTTTAGTCTTTCCTTAATAAGGTGTTCCATGATTTTACCCATAGAATCTAGTAGACAAAGTGGTCTGTAGCTGTTTGGAGAGTCGTATGACTTGCCCGGTTTGTGTATCAGGATGAGTCGCGCGATTTTCCATATCGTCGGGAACTCTTGATCTTGTAAGTGCCCATTGAGTGCGTCTAGCACGATCTCCGGACGTTCGTCAATTAATAGGGTTATAATTTCACTTGGAACACCGTCCGGTCCCGGTGCTTTCCCTGTCTTCAATTTCCTTTTTGCCTCGGTTAGTTCTTCTGGGCTAAAAAGGGGAAATGCTTCGACGTCTCGTCTAAGGAAATTTATCTCTCTGTGATTTGGGAAAAGTTCTTGTATTATTTTACCTTCCATTTCTGTTGTTAGTTTAAAAGGTAGACAAGGGCTTTTTAGGCCTTTCATAACTATTTTATACCCCTCTCCCCACAAATCTTGGTCCAGCTGAGAGCATAAGTCAGTCCAGTGCTGCCTTTTGGCTTTATCTATTGCTCTCTTTAGGTCCTTTCTCTTAGTCTTGTATTCGTCCCATGCGGCGTTAATCTCTTCTTCGTTTACGTTGTTTTTGGTTTTCTTTTTAGTGTAAGTTCTTCTTTGAAGTGTGCACGCTTTCTTGAGTTCCTTTATTTCTTCGTTCCACCAATATGGAATGACTCTTTGATTTCTTGGTAATAGTCTTTTGGACTCTCTATATGCATTTGTAACAATTTTCATGAGAGCTTGGGCATTTTTTGGTGTTTCTCCATGTGCAATTTCTTTTTCGAGGATCGCTTCCATGAACCTTGTCTTATCTATTTCGTGTTTATCCCTAAATTTTATTTTTGTTTTAGTCTCATTCTTTATTTCGAAGTATATCTGGTTATGTGGTGACATGGATTCGTTCTCTAGAACCTTCCAGTCCCTTAATTTTCTGGCTAGGCCGTCTGTGGCAAAAGTTATATCTATGTAAGAGCTGCAGTTGCTTCTTTCAAAAGTTGGCTTTAGTCCTATGTTTTGGGGAGCTAGGCCAAGGCCTGCCATCGCTTCACATAATATTCTTCCTCTTTCATCCTCTATTGGAGAGCTCCATTCAGGGGATTTGGCATTGAAGTCTCCGAGCACTAAGAGTTGGCCTGTTGCTCTTCTCATGTTTATCTGAAGATTGTCTAGGAAGGTCATAAAGTGGTTTATTCCTATATTAGGGGATACGTAGCACCCTATCATCGTGAAGTCCTCCACCTCTAAAATTAATACACCTTCATCTTTTTTAATACTTCTAACAGCTAAATTTCTATTAACTATGTACACTGCTACGTCTTTTCTGTTATCTGTTATCCATCTGCCTTGGCTACTCAATTTCTTGTTTGGTTCGCTGGTAACTATAACATCTATGCCCTCTTCTTTAGCCGTTATGAAGGCCATATCGTGTGCTCTTGGGGAGCGGTCAACATTGATCTGTAGTATTTTCATTGTCAGTGGTGTTATCTGTGTTTTTTACCTTTTCTTTCTCTGATTGCATCTTCCTTGAAAAAGATTCTTGTCTCCTGAAAATCGACAATGCCCGAAGGAAATCGACGCATTTCATGGTCCCGGCTCTATGTTCTGCTTCATTGCAGATTGGGCAAGATTCCTCACTTGTGCAATCTTTTGCTACATGATCGTCTTTACCACATTTGAAACATTGTTTTGTTCTGTTTGGTCCATCGCAGTCGCCTGTATCGTGAAGGTAAGACCAGCACTTATGGCATTTTTTTACTTTAATTCTCTTTTCTATAGAGCATCTTGCGAGTCCAATCCTGATGAATGGTTGTGCTGTTACGGTCTCCAAAAATTTTTCGTTTAGCATAACTGTGACAGCACGAGTGTCTCTTGCATTTGGCCTTAGTTCTCCGATCTTGAAGTCATCTGGATTCATTTTGCCGACTCTGCTTTCAAGTGCCTGTTGGATTTCATTTTTTGTTGTTGTCAAGTCCATTCCTCTGATGTGCACTGCTTCCCTTTTATTTGACCCAATTAATTTAAGGTTGCAATTTGAGGACATGTTTCTAATCGCTGTTTGCAATTTTCTTATTCCATCCTCGTTTTTATCCATAGTAATTAATAGCTTTCCATCCCTTGCTTTGGTTACAGTTCTAATCACTTCTCTTGTTTCGTCGTCGGTTATATTGCTTTTGATTTGCTCTAGGAGAGTTCGATAATCCTTTCCTTCTTCATGTACGGTCATAGCACTTGTTTCTTTATGGGTTTTATTTCTGGGCTGGGAAGCTTGTTTTGCTTTTGGCTGATTCTGTCTCGAAGTTGTGTATATTACTATATTTGTCTTAGTTCGGTGGAAAATGCCCTCCACCATCTTCCTTAGCCGGTCCAAGCTCATGCTTTTTAAGTGGTGTATCGCTACCCATTCGTCCTCTATAGTCTCCTGTCTTAGTCTAGTTAAGCCTTCCCAAAGCTCTTTATCTTTTGTTCCGGAATTGATTTTTATTACTTTCTGATCGATTGGTGCTTCGTCTTGTTTATATTTCCGTCTTACTGTGCTTTCAAGTACCTCGAAATCTTCTTTAAGTTCTGCTAGTTCCGGATATCGATTTTTGTATAGTTTTTGAATGCTTTCTTCCATGTGTGGGTCCGCTGGTTCTACTATAACCACTTTTACGGTGGATGTTCTTGTGTCTAACGGGTTGCCTATTTTAATTTCTGTGTTCGTGTAAAGTTTTTGGTCCCAGTCCTTTTTTTCTACTTTTAACCATGTCTCTAGGTCTTTAATATGTTCTAGATTTCCTAGTGTTTCTTTTCTGTTATCGGCCCACGTCATGGTTTGTGTGCCTTGATCCTGCTTTTTTGGTTTCTCGATGGTTTGAGTAATTTTGGTCTCATAACGATTTTCTTCCATCCACTGCATGAATATGTTGTTGTTTGTATTGTTTATTTGGTCCGTGGCCATTTTCAATCTTAAGGCTATGTCTTTTATTTCCCTCCTTGTATTTTGCTCAATTTTTGAACTAAGCTCTTTTGACAGCTTGGTTATGCAGGCTAGGGCTTCTCTGATTTTAACAGCGCCGGGGTGTTCTTTCCTTTTATGAGTTTTGGTATCTTGATCGTCCAATAATGCTTCCAGTTGTTTCCTTTTTTTATAGCTGTTATCTCCCACAGAGTTAGACCGTATCATTTTTTGAAGGAATTCATATTTTGTCGCTTTTTGGTTTTTATTTTTTAAAACATCTGCAGGCTCTTCATCAGACACAGTGATCGCATCAATTTGCTCTGCATTAACTATTTGTGTTCTAGATCCAATTCTAGGCGGTGATCGTGGGATGCTGTCCCTTCTAGCAAAAGGGTTTGACATTGGATCATTTATAGGGCAGTTAGTGCCCCCCCCAGAATCCGAGGGGCAGCCTGGCTGTTTGCCAGGGTGGGATTCTGAGCCGCTGGCTCTACCCACCTGGGGTACTTCTGTTTTGCTGTCTGCCATAGTTGGTTTTTATGGGTGTCCTTCCCATTGCATTTTATGCCTACTGCCAGGCTCTTATTCAGCCGCTCCTCATGGAGAACAGACGCTGCCGGAGTACCGCTCCTCACATGGAGTCCGTCGTGTCCTTTCTGGTTTTGGCCCGCCCCGGTTATTTTATTTCACCGGTGTTCTACTGCGGGAGGAGTTTGTATCGCAAAATTTTTTATGTTTGTCTGAGAACACGGACACTCCGGATGAGTTTCCCCACCAGGGATGCCATGTTCTACTGCGGGAGGAGTTTGTATCGCAAAATTTTTTATGTTTGTCTGAGAACACGGGCACTCCTGATGAGTTTCCCCACCAGGGATGCCATGTTCTCGTCGGGGAGGAGTTTGTATCGCAAAATTTTTTATGTTTTTGTGGGAACACGGACACTCCTGATGAGTTTCCCCACCAGGGATGCCATGTTCTCGTTGCGAAGGAGTTGTATTCAAAAAATTATTTGTTTTTGTGCAGAACACAGCCGGTCCATGATGGATTTCCCCATCAGGGATGCCATGCTCTCGTATGGGCGGAGTTTGATTTGAAGAATTATTTATGTTTTCGAATTTATTCGATTTTACTCGAAAGTTGGGCGGAGCTACAGTCTTTCTACCACGTTTTTCCCCTGCGGGGACACTGAGCTCCATTTCTTCGAGTGAAAACAGGGAATACAAACTTCCTTCCCTTTGTCCTGTAGTTTGTTTTTTATTCATTGTCCTGTCGCCGCCTTCGCATATAGAAAGGAGGTCGACTCCCGATTTCCCACCCAGACTCTGACGGTCAGGAGAGAAATCCAACTCAAATAACGAATACGTTTTTCTGTTCTTTTGTTGCCTAAGTTCTAACGAACTATCAGCATATATCGTGTGTAGATAATCGCGCTCGCGGCTACTATCGAGCAACAAGGTTTCATCTGGTTTGTTTTGTTTGTTTAATTTAATTTCAGATTTAAATTTATCATTTATAAAAGATGTATTACGTTGATAATCTCTTTCTCGGGGCACCTCCATGGAGATGTTCTCCATGTAGGATGCTCCGGCAAATGTATCCACTAAATATGTCCTATATGAGTTGTTATGATTGTCTATATAGTCAGGGGCATTGAAAGGCAAGCTTGGTAAGCTTGCCGGGCACCCACCACTCACCCGGGGAATTTTTGAATGTTCGTTCCCCTCGCCAGGAAAAAGATTGAGCATAGGCTCAAGAAGGGGGACGGTGTTGCTGGGCGAATGGAGTTCTGAGCTACCACCCTTGGGAACTACACCAGAAGTAGGAGTAGCCATTGGTAGTCAGATGTAAAAAGTTTGTTTAAAGAATACAAAGTTCGGACGTTCCGAACAAAACAAATGAGGGAGCAACGGGCGTCAGTCGGGGGAAAGTCACTTATAACTAAAGTAACGTCACCCGAGTGGAGTCCTATCCCTAAGTCTAAATCTAGTTTTAATCACAAAAATCGTATGGATTTTATTTACTTAAGGTAACCTGTCAATATGGCCGTAGCCGTGTGTAGGCTTTTCCAAGTCCTAACACCACTAAATATTTCACCTTTCGAACTCAAGTCGAAACGTTTAAGAAAGCACTACGCACTGTCACTGTAAGTGTTCGTGGAGATACTTTGTCTCTTTAAGTTTATTGTTTATTATTTATATTTATTCAATGTTGAGATTTTTCAAAGTTCGCTCAACAGTATTTGTCCATACAAATAGTAATTGACCACAATTACTAAACTGTCTTTTTGCTCACTTATCAAAATCGATAGAGTCAAAATAGATAACAACCAATCTCTCGTAGTGGTTATTGTTTATATTAATCAAAATAACACTGTGACTGCTCAGTAAAATCTTTTAGTTACAACTTTAGTATCAAATTACAATAATACTTAACCTAGTCGAACTAACTAAGTGAATATCTTTTTATGTACACTAAAATTTAATTTATTTATTATTATTAATAATGTCAAAATCAGTAAAATCTTAGTCTTATTTAATAAGTTGGCAAAGCTATTTAAAAATTAAAAATCAAAGAGATATTTTCAAAATAAAAATTAAAATCAAAACTCAAAAAGATATTCTTTTCAAGCTTGCCAAGAGTCCCTATCTAATAGTCCACTCGGGTCACGCCGCTTGGGATATTAGACGCGAAAATGTTGTAATATTTAATTATTTAAAAATAAAAATTATTAAAAAATTAATATTTTGTTAAAGCTAGAGTTTATGATACCTTATATAATATATACAAAATTCACGAATATATATATATAAAAATCAAATTTTGTCAAAATCAAGAGCACGGTTTTTGCTAAGTGTTCCTTAGAATAAACAATCCTCTACACTTAAGAGAGATTGAGAACTTCAGGAACTGACGTGCTATGTCTCTGGAGGGATCGTTAAGTTTTAAAAGAGATCGGATTCACCAAGCGTACTTAATGCTAGGATCCTATCTTACCTAATACAAGATCAAGTAAATTGTTATTTACAATTTGTTTAAACAATTAAGTTTAAATACAAGAGAATATCAAAATCAGTTTTGTCACAATCAGTAAGTTTACAAAAATATGATTCGCCCAATTAAGGGTAGATCATAAAATACAAATCAAATAAAATATACAATGTTACAAGATAGTAAAAGTTTGCAGTCAAAAATCGGTAATTTAAAAAAAATTTACGAGTTATAAAAATGTTTAAAAAAATCAGTGAGCAATTCGTTAAAATTTAGAGTGAACAGCAAATTCAAATTTTCCCAAAATAAGCAAAGGTAAACAGGTTTGCGTTTAAAAATAATGAGTGATAAATTATGCCAAAAAAAATACAGAGATTAATTTTACACTTGAACACAAGTTAGGCTAAGGTTCGAGCAAAGAAAGGAAACTTGATCTGGAGAAAAACTGAGCTTGGAGAACGCTTAGAGGAGAAGGAGACCAGAGGCAAAGCAACTTACAACTTTTTCCTCGCGCAATTTATACAGCCAGTTATGTTTCTTCCAGATGCCTCCTACTAGGCCATAAATCAAGAGAACCAGATTTAAGACCCGAGGACGATCTTCACAATCAGAGCCCTACTAAGAACCTTAGTGCAATGGAACTTTTCGAGACTAAGATCCGGCGCAATCCAACGTTGGGAACAAAGTGCAAGGTTCCTCTAGTAGGCTTCGGCTGTGTCACTCAGAATGATAAAAAGAAACGCACTAATAACACTGCTTCCGACGCTTAGGAGGGTATATGAAAAATAGCTATTACACTCACGAAATTTGACACGTATTACTTGTCGTTAGGAGATGATCGAAAAGCTCTGAACGAAAAGCTGTCCATATTTATATTAATCGAAGTTTGACGTCACGGCGACACCCTTTTGCACGCTCTGGACCAATCCTGTGGATTGTGGGCGGAGTCCCGTGA
Organism: Kuschelorhynchus macadamiae; assembly: GCA_030620095.1. Classification (NCBI taxonomy): domain Eukaryota; kingdom Metazoa; phylum Arthropoda; class Insecta; order Coleoptera; family Curculionidae; genus Kuschelorhynchus; species Kuschelorhynchus macadamiae. The sequence goes on along the minus strand of JAUTXW010002702.1, from coordinate 174,936 downwards.
ACGAAACTGGTGTATTTTCTGTTCACTTTCGAACAAGATTTTCTACTGAAAACATCTCCCGGGAAACTTTGAAGTCCCGTGGGATCCGTATTTTTGAGAATTTTCTTGGTTTGGGATTTTTCCCTAGAATAGTATTACTTTACACGTATTCTGGCCAAGTTTCAGATTTTTATTATAACTTTTTTCTTTTTGAAAATAAAAAATTCGTATAACCATAAGACTTTGTTAAACGATAGTTCTTTATGTAATAATTAATCCTGTGAAAAATCAGATTTTTTCTATTAGTCGTTTTGCAGATATTGGACATTTTCACCAGGTCCTGGTGCATAACTTCCAACGTCGATTTCATGGTTTTCTGGTAGTTTTTTCTTAAAGTGTTTTATTATATAAAACTCTTCTTTTTGTAAGGGCTTTCATCCTATGAAGGTCCCAAGTTGATACCTTTATTTTGGTTTTTTGTTTATCCAAAATTTTGGCTAAGTCCAAAAAAGTGAAAAATTTTGCTCGCAAAAATTTTCCTATCTTCTTGAAAATTTGATATGTTGTAGTTTAATTTATTTGAAAACTTTTTCGTCTAGTGACTTTTTGTCGTCCGACGTCGCGTTTAGGCGCTACGGACGTGGCGTCCTTTTCCAGGCGTGGCATCTGCGACGCCTATCTTCTTTTGTTCATAGTTCTGTTAATTCTTGATATATCTTCTTCAAATTTTGATACAAGGTGGCCCTAAGGGGTCTCTTTCGATTAGTCCTTACGGCACTTGTCTATCTGGTTTATTAAAGATTGAAATTGAAAAATTGAAATTTAACGAACTCGCATTTTTGAATTTTTTCCTTTAAGGCTAATTTTCTCTATTGTTTCTGAACGGATTTTAATCATTCTTTTACTGAAATGTAGGGTTTGATTAGGCCTTTTTGGGTATGTAAAAAGTTTTTTGAAATAATTAGTTTTTAGATTTTGAGAAATTTTTAACGTTGAATTTTAGGTAGAAATAATAATGTTTTTGTAAAGATTTTTATATGAGCGTGAAGCGCATATACTAGAGATTGTTTGTACAAAGTTTCATTATGAAATTTTGATTAGAACTATTTTTAATTAATTAATTTACTTATAGAATTTCTAGAATCGAACAGACCAATCCGATTGCAGCGTGGGTAAATCTTATTGGTTGAAAGACTTGAATGCTGTAATCCTATTGGATGGAATGTTTCTATCGAATTTTCTAGATTAGGTGTGGTTACGTAGATTATTCGAATTGGTTCGATGCTCTAGAAGACGAGTTCTAGGCCGATTTCCAATGTCTAATGTATGTAAATGTATATGGAATTCATTTTTCTATATTTTGGCCTAATTTTACTTGTTGATTTTATTTAATTTGGCAAAAAATGTGATATTACGACACCGGTACCCTCCATATCTGGAGAGCTTTCCCCTATCCGCCACCTGGGGAGGCGCCCGGTATGGGACCAGCAACCCACTCGGGAACATAACCTAACCTAACCTAACCTAACCTAACATAACCTAACATAACCTAACCTAACCTAACCTAACCTAACCTAACCTAACCTAACCTAACCTAATCTACACTAATCTACACTAATCTACACTAATCTACACTAAGCCGGACCTGAACGATCGGGCACACCCAAAATTGAAAATTTTCAAGAGACGAAAAAAGTTTCAAATAAAAAAAGTTGACTTTCGAGAAAATCGAAAAAAAAATCAATATTTAATTTTTTCTTTAAAATACTCTATACTTGTATTGATAATTTTAAAAACTAGACAAATAACACAAACACATTAATAAAATCAGTATTTATTTATAAATATTATATATATATATATATATATATATATATGTACAATTAAATGTTGACATTCTATACATCGCCACCATCCATTTTGCACCATTCCGTAGTAGCATCTTCACGTAGTGGAGTCGGCATTCCCTTCCTGCGTATCTTCTGAAACATCAGGCACTACCCACCAACTACTGTCGGCTGGACCATCAAACTCACCACGTGGTGATGGTGGACTCCACCAACTTGATGAGTCAGGCAGACTGGCTTCAGCCGACTTCTCCTCCTGACCCTCCTCATCAGACGAAGATTCATTTTGCACAACAAATCTCTGACCCATTTCAACTGTTTCGTCGTCGTCGTCGGAATCAGACGAATCTGACCGGTTATTTAACCGCACTGTTTCAACATCAAATACCCAAGAGTTAGAAGAGCTGGAAGACATGTTCGTTTTGCAAACTGATTTGGAATATAACAGAAATCTTAAACGTCAACCTTATATATATACTCTTTGTATCTTATTATGTAGTCCGTTGCGCACCCAAGGTCCTATGACGTCGCATACCCTCAAGGTCGGGGAATATAGCAACGCCCACAGGGAGGGTCGAATCTTAATTCAAGGACGAATAGAAAATTCTATGACGTCACCCACCATCAAGGTCGGGGAATTAGCAATGCTCTCGGGGTCGGATCTTAATTCAAGGACGAGTGGAAACCAAATTTTTATATTAATTTACCTTTTAGAACTTAGACTAAAATAAAATTCAAAATAACTGGTGCAATATGTTTTATTATTTAATTGTTGACATTAGTTGCTAAACTATCTATTACACATATATTAAGTTTTATATCAAAACACTAAACTATATAACAATATATGGATATACTAAGATATACTTTAACATATATGCCAAATATAAAGTATAATAATTATAAATAACTAAACGACTAAACAAGCTTATTTGATGCAGAACCATTTAACATATTATAACTAAAAATAGAATCGTGAATTATTAATGCGAAAACTTTAGTGTCTTTAGGAAACCGACTGTTACGTGTTTCAAATTCAATCTTGACATCCACAGTTGACGAGTTTACAGCTTCCACCTGATGCGAGCAGTCAATAACAAACAGCGGATTTTTCATGTATTCGCCAAAATCCATCATTGGATCGTTAAATTCTCGACCATAATAACTGCTTTGGAAGTTTTCATAGTTATAATAGGCCGCTGCATACAATTTCTTTGAAAAATCCAAATTCCATCTTTCATAGGGGAATACTGTTGAATTAAGATAAACTCGAATGTCACTTATATTTGCATTTGTAAATTCAGTCGCATCTTCTTTATAGCTATCCGCTTTTCCAATATTCTGAAATCCGATAATTAAATAACGAGGTTTCTCTAGACTTGTACTCGTTCTTATAGCCCAAACATCGGATGAAGTTTGTCGGAGAGCGGGAAGCTCGTAAAGATCCCACATACGGTAAGCCATTCGGATATTTGCATTATTACCACCTTTATTAATACGTGATAATAGTTTTAGCTTTTGTCTATCCTCGGGAACAATGTGACGTATTTTCCACTCCAGTTTGTCAATTTTAATGTCGGCTTCAACTTCTCCAATATAACAGTTGTTAAAAGTGCGGGCAATTATTATAATCAATTCCTGTTTAATGTTAAAAATCCCCTTCGTATAATCCTCAGCAAAACCCATCAGATATTTTAGGGGTACTTTGCCAGAAAATACATTACTAGCGGTATCCACAATGTGTTGGTTTTCTTCATTTAGACCCCATCCGCATGTAAGAAGCGGTTTCAGCTGTGTACTACCAATGGAAACCATTGTTTTAAGAGCTGTAGTTACACCTGGTTTTCTGACAACTGCAACTTTCTCACCGCCTATCTCATATCGAATTTCCTCAAATAGAAAAGCTAATGAATTATTAGATAAAAAACACTTTTTTGTAGCGTCTTTTGGTTTAAATGTTCCTTCGACATATATGTAGCTTTCCGATATATCCAAAATTATGTCTTGAAAGTGAACTGGGATACGAATTTCATCGGAATTTTGGAATTTAGGTGATCCGTAGGGTTTATATGTATGTTCTTGCAGGCTTATGATAGAATTATTGAAAATAGGTTCAGTAAAAACCTCAATTTTTTCACTACTTGTCATCATGTTCGTTGGCTTCGTACTTTCAAGCCGATGGATTGAAGAAATCTACGATCTTTGGCAGAGAGACGTTGTTATCCTTTTGGTCCGACGTCGTGATCGTGAATGAGCTCTGTTTTAGCGACATGTTTCTTTTTATTAGGTTTCGTTATTGTTTGACATATCGGAGAAAACATATACGGTCGGCGGTTGTAACAAAAACCCATCGTTAGACTAGTTTTTTTAGCTCCAGTTTAATAATAATCTTCTCGTCGTTGAAATCGATAAGATCACCGTTGTCGTCCAAGATGCGTAGAGTAATGTTGTCAATGAACTGACGTCCTTCAGGCTTCAACGGCAAATAAATAAGGTTTATGGGTTCTTTCGTTATCTTATAACCAGGTTCAACATCAATATCAAATTCAAATAAAATATGACATTCTTGTGAGTTCAGGTATGCTCCAAAGATAATATTACAATCAACACGTATTATGCGTACTTTCATAATGTCTACTTGAGAGGTTGATTCATGTTTTTTGTTGTCCGTTGTTAACAATATACGATCAAATCCCAACATCCGACCAATGCAGTTTTCTCCTGTAAAATCCATAATGTATTTTGTTTTTATTTCACATTTCAATGTGTTATTATTGGGTGTTAATGAAAATATTTTATCATCATTATCTCTCGTGGATAGTTGTAGGGCAGTTTTCATTGCTTTTTCAATCTCGTGCACTTCATATACTCCGGGGGGAATTGTTAACTTTATAGATGGTGAAGTTTTGTCATTTTTTTTCTTATATGCAAATGAATTATTGCTTTCATCAATATTAAAAATAGAATTATATGTGTAAAATCCAACAAGTGCAAGCCCATATTTATTGACTGTACTGAGTTCTAATGGTGGGTAAAAATCTGTACTTAACACGCTCGAGCGTCCTGTTAATGTGAATGTGTACGACATGACTGATAAAAAATCTACTGTTTTTAGCTTTTATTGTTGTCGACAGCAGTTTATATTGCTATAGGTTGTACACCGTTTACTTGGTTTTTAAATTTTAAACCAATTTTTTTCTGTTATTTTTACATCACTTATTTTACAGGAACAGCAAAACAATCTCCTAGGCGCTGGTCTGTCACATTTCATGTGTTCTGGTAATTTATCCCAAACAAGTGCGATTTCATTTGGGGAACAAGCAATCATTACCTCCTTGGGTATGTTTTCTAACTCTTTAGAAGTCATTTTTAATAAACTACCGGAACGATAATAGGCTTTTAACGAAGACGCCATCTTTTTATAACTATCCCGATCCATTTGGGGGGTATAAGACATATTGACTTTTACGATTGAGAGAGAAACTTTAAGCATAAATGACCGCACCAGACTGTCCCGAATTTTTGTTGTCGATCGTATGTATAGTAAATTTCCTTTGCTGCTTCCCCACCCATTCGCAGATATCGAACCAGTTCAGTTGGTGGTGGTAAATCACCAAAGCTGTCGTAATATGTAACTTCTGAATCATTCTTTCGATACGCCACCCAATGTGTCCCAAATCCCATTATACTGTCCAAATTAAGAATACCAGATTCATAACGTCGAGGACCTCGTCGAGGAAGTGAATCTCGCATAAATACACCTCTAAAGTATGGTACTTGTAGCTGTAATGCATACCTTTCTAGATCAATATTCGATAATGGCCTTCGAGGAAGGCATTTTACTAGTTTTTTGAATGGTTCATAAAGAGCCCTAAACCTGTCCTATATGGTTTCAAATACATTCCACCTCCATTCGATTTTAGCTGTAACTCACCACCAGTTTTTTGGGTAGTGGCATTTTTTGCTGTTTTTACTGCACGCACTACCCCTGCAACACCACCTGCTAAGGATCCTAATGCTGAGAGCCCAGCAAATATTGGTATCAAAGGTAATAAGCCACCAACCTTTGGAACAGGTATAATTCTAGGTATGCGTATCTTCCGCTTACCACCACGGGCTTTTAATAATTTCCTTGCCGCAGCCACTGCTATTCTAGATGCGTTAAATATGTCTTTTTCAGCAAATTTCTTACCACCAGCCTTAGCTAATTCAGCTCGAATGGGTTGTCGCAATGTCGATCCAAAAGTAAACTTGGACACTCTTTTGTTTTTACATGTACGTTTCCCTTTCACAAATCGTCGTCGTTTTCCTTTGGAGCTCTTTATTTTAGCTGAATGCGTTGAAACACCCATACCGAAACGTTGTTTCGCCTTCATAATATTTGTTACCAACCAAGCAGATATTTTTTCACCTGCACTAGCGTCTTTTGATTTTACTCTCTCCCAAGCACGTTGTTCAAGATCGTAATCAGCTTGATGGCGTGAACTTAGGTTATTTTCGGTTTTGGAATATCCTATATCGTGTTTCTTACACGCTGCATCTAATGGGTTAATTCCCAAATCACCTCTCGCTAATCGCTTTGTAAGTTTGGTGCCTGGCCCACAATATTGATAACCGGGAAGGTGTAACTCAAACGGTAGTTTATTAATTATAGAATTCACTATACCACACCCAGTCTTACTCGAATATCGAGAGCGTCCACTTCGTTTGATGGTCTGCATCTGAATGAGTAGTTAAAGCCGTGTGTACGATATAAAATATTTTTTTTCACTATAATGCGTATTGTTAAGCTGAAACAGAAGCTAGAAATAGATAATCTCGATGAGAAGGTTGGATCTGGACATGTAGGGAAAAATGTGAGACGTCGGCATGGTCCTTTGTTGCCATTATCAATTCGTGGATTGCTAATAGGACCTTCTAATTGTGGAAAAACCAATGTTATGATTACCTTGCTTACACACCCTTTAGGATTGCGCTTTGAAAATGTCTACGTATATTCAAAGTCGCTGTATCAACCCAAATACGAATATCTCAGGAAAATTTTCACGCCGATTAAGGGTCTTGGTTATTATACTTTTAGCGATACAACAAATATCGTGGAGCCATCCGATGCCAAACCAAATTCAATTTTCATATTTGACGACGTAATGTGTGAAAAACAGGATGTTATACGATCATATTTTAGTATGGGACGACATAAAAATGTAGATAGTTTCTACCTAGCACAAACCTATTCCCGAGTTCCCAAGCAATTAGTACGTGACAACGCCAATTTAATTATAATGTTTAAACAAGACGAAATGAATTTACGACATATTTTTTCGGATCATGTATCGCCAGATCTGACTTTTACACAATTTCAAGAGATGTGTGCTAAATGTTGGAATGACAAGTATGGGTTCCTCGTTATTGATAAGGATAGCGATTTAAATTCGGGAAGATATCGCAAGGGGTTCGATAACTATATATACACAGAGTAAGATCAGTGAATTCGCATTACATAGTTGTATGATACTCTGGCAACATCACCTTCATGATGAATAATGATATAGATCTGAAACGTCAATTGATTGGGGTTACAGATGCCGTTCGAAAAAAGTTTAAACAAATTAGAGCTGCTAATGTACAAGATAAATTTGAATTGGACAAATTTTATGAGCCGATTGCTAAGCCTTTGACTTCTATATCCGATGCAGTAACACAAAAGTCTCGTAAACATATACAATCACAACCGAAAAGTTTAAGCACATACATAGAGGAGCCACTAAATAAAACAACCATGTTCATGTCAGAGGAGTTTCCCGTAGAAACATCAACACCGATCACAGAAAGGTCCAAGTACACTGCTGAAACATCGATAGATACCCCAAAAAACGAGACGTTAGATGGAATTTATGCAACACCTTCTCCATCAAACAAATCTACAATGTCAGCTGTCACATTAAAAGATCGCTCATCTCCGGATATTATCATTAATACATATATGAACGGTTTAAAGACAAAACCATCACAATTCGATACAGTTTATGGGGTACATCATAAATCAAAAGTAAAAAACAAAAAGTTTATGGGTAATTTGGAAATACGTTTTCCTCCTGGTAAAGTGACACTATGGCACAACTCTAAGAATATTGCAACCTTTGAAGGGAATGCGGAACTTTACGATTTGATATTCTTAAAAAATCCGCGGGTATTAGAGCATATCGAAAAGATGACTCCCGAAGTGGCAGAAGACTATAAAAAGATGCTGCGATTGACAAATGCAGCATACAAGGGCTATGACGAGAAGCGGGGACTACAGGAAACCAGGCGGAAAAAATATTTAGAGATTATAAAACCATTAATGACAGGGAATCGAATGGGGAGTGGGATCGCAGGTAAAAAAACATATGCTCAAGTAGTGTTACCATTAAAAAAACGTGTTTTATCGGAAACTCCTAGCTACGTATATTGGAATAACCCGAAGGAGTTGGTAGAACGATTACGATTGCTATGGAGTTCAAAGATGGCTGGTCATACCGGACACGATAATGAAATAATGTCAATTATAGAAGAACTTCGTGAGGAAGGTATAATTTATTGAGTAATCACATAATTTGATCAGTATCTCAAGAGACGTGAGTTGGAACTATGACTACTGGCACAGAAAAAATAAAAATTGTCAATGAACTTCATAGGTCAGCAAGAAAAAATTTTCCCAGAAGACACACCATCATTAAAGGATATGAAGACTTGTGGCAAACAGATTTGGCGGAAATGCAACAGTATGCAAATGAAAACGATGGATACCGCTATATCTTGGTGTACATAAATTGCTACTCCAAATTTGTCTATACTAGGGCGATTAGAAACAAGACAGGGGCTGAAGTCACTAAAGCAATGAAAGACATTTTTAAAGAAGCAAGATATACACCAATAAATCTACAAACCGATCAGGGAAAAGAATTTTTTAATAACATATTCCAAAATCTTGTTAAGGAATATAACATTAATCATTATTCGACGTACAGCACCAAAAAAGCTGCGATAGTTGAACGAGTCATACGTACACTCAAAAATTATCTCTATAAGGAGTTTTCAGCTAGAGGTTCCTACAAATGGATACAACTTTTACCAGTCATAACGAAAACCTATAATAACACAGAGCATCGTACTATTGGTATGAAACCTATAAACGTTAAATCAACCACACGCATTAACGCATACAATTGGATAAAAATAGTACCCAAAAAGTTTAAATTTCGTTTGGGCGATATAGTTCGTATAAGCAAACACAAAAGTGTCTTTGATAAAGGATATACGCCCTCATGGTCCACGGAACAGTTTAAAATCGCAAAAGTTAACATTACCAATCCACCAACATACCTATTGGAATCAATAGAAGGTCAACCTATAAAAGGATGTTTTTATGAAGCTGAGCTGCAAAAAACAAGTAGTCCGAATGTATATTTAGTGGAAAAAGTACTTCGTCGCCGCAAGAAAAATAATATTAATCAATTATTTGTAAAATGGTTAGGATTTTCAGATCAATTTAATTCTTGGATTGATGAGACAGATATTGTTTAAAATATTATGTTGTAATACATTCAAACCTATCTAAATATGTATATTGGTTAAGGTTTAAAATAAATACCCAATGAACTTCAACTTTGTTTTATTTAAATATGTGTTTATTACAATTATAAACTAGGTTTATTCACAACAATCATCATTCTTGATTATATTTATACCAATCAGCAATCTTGATATTATCTTCATATATGAGTAATCCTCATCAAGCTGGGGCTATATTAATTATTTCTCATACATTATTCCATTTATATGCTTGACCACCTTTTTCTCCAAATCGCTCATTCTGATTTCATGTTTTTCAATTCTCCCGAGTACATCCATTTTTATTGTTTCAATATTAACAATTTTCGCTTTAAGCTGCTTTATATCGACACGAACCTTATTAAGTAGATCTGTATTCAGTATATCTGCTATTTGTACGCGTAATCGATGAATTTCTTTAAGCGCATAATCCTGGGTAACAGCATCACTACCCTTAGTCGGTGGGGCGACATTGGTTAAAGATTTTCCCCGCATGTCATATTGACCGTCCGGCGTAAGCTTAAATCCAGTTCCTGGTGATCCCCTCAATAAATGCACTTTTTCACCAGGCTTTTGACGTCCAAATTTATCAATTGTGTTGTTACCACGACCCATGTTTATCTAAAACTATTTTTTTTTCACCAAAGTGCAGCATTATAAGGTATAAAATAAAACTTGTAGTCTCTGCGACGTTGCTTACATATTTTCATTAAGGTTCGATAATATGACATCACTTGTTTCTAGTATCATGTTAAATAGTTTTCTATTATCATAGTTAGATATTTTCCTTGAATGTATCCCAGATCTATGAGTTTCTCTAATTAAACGATCAACATTTTGCTCAAGGTTGGATAATATTACTTCTCTTTTTTCTATTATCGAGTACACATATGCAAATTCTATTCCCGATTTAATAACACTAAGTATTTCACTAATTTTAAAATAAGTTTGATTTAATAATTCAACCAGTAATATCCGAAGTTTTTCAATTTCTTTAAGGAAATATTCTCGGGTTACAGTATCACTACCTTGTGAATGATCTGCTATGTTAGTTAAAGATTTTCCTTGAATGTCGTATTGATGATCAACATTCAACTTAAAACCTATTCCTGGAGGATTGTATACTACTATTTTTTTATTAGCTTTTTGACGACCAAATTTATCAATTGTAATGTTAATTCTACCCATGCTTACATAGAACTGATGTAAAATTTAAAAATGTTTGAATTTATATCTGAAAACTGTTAAAAATAATAGAAATAAAAGAAAGGTAATAATAATAATAATAATTTATTTTTTACCTAATACTAAATATTTACAAATTCCTAAAACTATTTATTTACAAATTCCTAAAACTATTTATTTAAAAAAACTTATGGGTCAAACCCAAACACCCTCATTTCCTCTTTTGTTAGACATATATGTCTAACAATGTCTTCCAAATCTTCATCTTCTTCCCCAAAGTCCCCAAAAAAGTCCTCTTCGTCAGACGTGTCTAGGGGGGCCTCTAGGTTGGATGCTGTGGAAGAAGAAGAAGATGGAGAAGCCGCAACCGCCCATTGCTGCCCTTCTTGACTAAACTGCGGCGATGGAGACCGCAAAATATCAGAAGGGCCAGCTTGATCGGGGACCTGCAAAATCCCCGATGGTCCTGCTGTCTGCGAAATGTGCGGAGATGGATCAGCTGGGGTGGTTGCTGTTGTATCCTCTTGCGGTGGCGTATTAAGCCTTCTCCTAGCACTGGGTGGTGACGAAGTTGGCGATGTTATTTGCTCATACATCACAAAATTATTGCACCAATTACAAAGACCCCTCGTTCCAACTAGCACATCATAGTGCTCACACATAGCACACCTCTGCATCCCATTTATCGAAAATGGCCGGACAATCGCTATCGGCTTTTCTGGTACTGCATTCTTTGTGGAACTAGATTGAGATTGACACTGAGACATTTTAAACTTCTTTTTTATTACACGTAGCTAAATAACGATGAAGACGAACTAATAATTTGCTTGTTTAAGTGCGTGTATATATACAGATTGTTCAAGGTTGTGTTTGCAACGTCACACAGTTATGAGGCGTGTACATTCGTTTGGGGGCGTGTACATATAGATATTTCAAGGTTGCGTTTGTGGGCGTGTACATATAGATTTTTCAAGGTTGCGTTTACAAGGACACACAGAATGCATGTGAATAGGATTTGGGTGTTATTTTCTCGGAGAATTTAAGAATAAACAAATAACACAAATACATTAATAAAATGATTATTTATTTACAAAATTATTTTTGCATGATACATATAATTGTTTACATTCCTATTTGTTTTTCACAGTTTTCATTCTCTATATCGTCAACATCCATTTTCTACCATTCTTCAGTATCATCTGCGGTATTGTCTACACGGTCCAAAATATCTGCACCATTTTTCACGACTTCATTGATGTTTTCCGCTGAGACCAAACCATACTTTGATAACAATTCCTTGGGTAAATTTGGTATTTCGACAACATAGCTTTGGAGACCTTCGTCGATCATTTCCACGCAAAACTCGTCTAAGTTGATGGAACCATACAGGTATCTTTCACACAAATGAGCGCCTGACATGAAATTAATTACATCTTTCATGTACTTTCTATATTGACTGACTGTTGATTCAACCGCCGACCCATCATAGGTTGCAAAATGTAATATCTCTTGTGCCTCATTTCTTAACTTATGCGACAAACACATAATGTGAGAATCAAGGTCTTCACTTGGTGTGATGGTACTATTGCTGTCACACATCTTTCAAACACTAATTATTAAAATGTCTGTGTATTCTGATTTGTAAAATAATTACCAAATTGTTAATTAACCCAAACACCCAATCAAGAACCCAAATTAAAAGACGAAAATAATACCAAATTAAGTAAATATTTCTAAATTTTGTTTATTCTATTAAGCACCAAAATTAAAAGATGAAAATAATACCAAATAAGTAAATATCTCTAAATTTTGCTTATTCTAAACACCCAAATTTAAATATTGATCTACTAGTATTAGTGCCTGAGATTACTCGCAAGCTCTGCCCCAAATAAGTTAAAGTATACATCCCACCCGACTTATTTATAATTTCGATAACGTCTTCAGAAATGGTTTCGACAACACGCTTTGGTAAAAAAGTTTGAAATGTTTTATCATGCGTTTTGTCGTACAATGTTGCATGAAAAGCTTTGCCAAACCGTGTCATCTTTAAAGCAATATTTTGAACTATAAAAACTTTCCCAATTGTTAATGATGAAAATTTTCTTTGTTCAACAAAATCTATATCCTTATTAAGCATTTCGTTAATTTCACCCAAGTTTAATTTTGCACTCATTGTTGAAAAAATGTAAAAGATTTAATATAAAAACACAGTATTACCGTAAATTTAAAAAATTGAATCAGAATACACCACACAATAACTTTTTAATGATGAAATCACTTGTGACCGCACAAACAGTGTACCTCTTTTTAGCTTTGAATGGCGTCAGCCTTTGTTTTAATAGCTAACACTCAAGGTCGCATGACGTCACATCCTCTCAAGGCCAAACTACCCAGCACACCTGGCCTCTCAACGTCATGGACAAGTATCGAAAAAGCGTGATGCGCGCTCAAGGTCATATGACGTCACATCGCCTCAAGGCCAAACTACACAGCACACCTGGGCTCTCAAGGTCAGGAGTAGTGGTGGGGGGTGAATCAGTTCCCGTATTTGATATCTACTGATAGATATACCTCTGATTACAACAAGTGGGCTTTGTTCAGCAGGTTAATGTAAAAAATTAATTTTTTTAACCCCTTATGTCGGAATCGAAGAAAACATTTAAAAATCGATATAAATTGTTTCTTCGTACCTAGCTCTAGGTTATTCTGATTGCACAAAGAGGAAGAGAAATCTTCTAGAGTAAGAATTCTGGTTGAAGAAACTTAAAAAAAATGACAGTGTCTTATATAACCCTGTGTATAAGACAGTTGCTATGATGTCCTGAGGCTGCTCTTATCGGGCTGCTGCTATGTATGGGTAATGACTTATGAAGAATGCAAGAATTTTTAGAAAATATTTCACAAACTTTTAGGCTCTTTAATGAAAGGTTTACCAAGAAAGCGTTGGTTTCAGTTTGGCAAAAAAATATACGTAGATGTTATAACTTGCACCTGTTCATGCTTACCTCGTAGAGTCGCGTCGTCGGCTTTATATTTTCAGAGCAAATCTCTGCTCATAAAAATCGGTTTTTAAAACATTTTTTTTTCGTATTATGGTACAAAAGAACCAAGTGGCAATGGCATAGTGTTATTTATTTTAAAATTTTTCTTCAAATAAGCTCAGAAAAAAATTAAAACCATTATGCAAAATTTCTTATTTTTTCTAAGAGGGTGAACATTTGTATAAAAAAATAAAAAGGTTTTAATTTTTTAAAAGAACCCCATTGGAAATCAATGCGCAAATTCCAACTAACTTTTCGTCGTGCGTGTTGGTACATATTTAGAATAATATCCTAATAAAGAAACTAAAAAAAAACTATCAATTTTTACTTCCCTCTAAGAGGAAAGTATTGTAATCGTGAAAAAATCACCCTCCGAGATTTGTTCGGATCTTCACATTTCAGGGTCCCTAGATGACGAAAAATATATTTTCTCGATTCCGTCGGTCTTTCTGTTAGCGGTATAGCTAAAAAACTAACCCAATCTACTTCAAATTTTGGTCAAGAATTAAGGGCCATATGGGGATGACCTGGTAACATTATGGTATAAATCCCGTATGGCAAAACAAAATGGCGGCCTTGTGAAATATTAAAAAAATTATTACTTAGAAAGTGCTTATCCACTTTATCTCAAATTTTGCACAAAAATCAAGTATTATGTAGGAATCAACTGGTAAAACTTTGGTATGAATCCAGTCCAGTCTAATTAATAAATTATTTAAAAATTCAGCATGAAAAAACTACTTAATGAACTGTTTTCAAAACGATAGCCATAACTGAATGCAGTATAGAGATGAACTAGTAAAAATGTGGTACTAATTCAAGATGACGGAACAAAATGGCGGCTAAATACAATTTTTGTAATCTGATAGAATCACCCACGCAGGTTTTATATATCTTCGGGTTTTAGCGTCCCTAGATGCCAAATCTAACCCATCTATCTGTCTGTCTGTCAGTTCGCGACATTGCTTTAAATCTACTCATCAGATTGACTTAAAATTTTAGACAAAAATTAAGTCAGGCTCATATGGGGATGACCTGGTAATATTTTAGTAAAAATCCAATATGCCGGCACAAAATGGCGGCCTAGTGAAACGATAAATAAATTATAACTAAAAAATTGATTATCCAATTTATCTCAAATTTTGCACAATAATCAAGTAATATCTAAGAATCAAGTAGTAAAATGTTGGTACGAATCCAAGATGGCGGAACAAAATGGCGGTTTAATGAAATATTGAAACATTCAGTCTGAAAAAATTACTTAATAAAATGATTTCAAGTGGTTATTTAAGGAGAGATGCCCTTCCTCCTCCTCCTCATTATGCATCTACTCCTCCTCCTCCCTATCGTTTTAAAATTATATCTATTCCTCCTCCTGACTAATATTGAAAACTATTAAATCGAGTTTGTTAACTTAGCCTTGTCGCCGAAGGTTATTTCTTTAAGCTATGACCAATAATATAAGATTACTTCGAGAGACTCCCCTCTTAAAGTTAAAGCTTAAAAGGGGTAAATATGATTTTGCTGCTTCAATTTAAAGTTGTAAATGTAAAGTAACAAACATTGCTGAAACTTGTCCAATGTCTAAAAGAAAAAAGGGCTCTCGAAGGGGTTTAAAGCAAGTAAAATCAAAAAGAAATAAAAAAGAAAATAAAGCGACCGATTCCGATGAGTGTCCTATTTGCTATATACCTTTAAAAAACGAAGAAAGATGCAGACCTAATTCTTGTGATCATAAATTTTGCCTTAACTGTTTAGTCGAGTGGGCAGTTTTTTAACGTGTCCATTGTGTAGAAAAGAGTATTGCTTTATCATTTTGTTGTTTAATTCTGAAACCATTCCTTTGCATTATTGCCACCTTATGAAATTTAAAAACTTGAATCTTAGTGAAGTGAAAGTTTATTTTAAAAACATTTTAACTCTATAAACATGGCTAATGTAGACGAAATTTTACCGGATGAATTATTGGAAGTAGTAAATATTTATGACTGTGTAAACGACAACCTTGCTGAAGGAGAACGTTTGAAGCTTCAATATGTAAATATTTAATTTCAAATGACATTGAATCGGGTGATTCAAATCTAGAAATTGACCAAGCTGATGAAAAAGCAACGGCAAAAAAGGCGTTAGTACCGATTTTTCGTGAACATTTCAAAGATAAAATATTTTGTATTGTTCAAAGTTATGTGATAGTTTGTACGGTATTAGAGAAAAAAAATACATTATGTTATTTTTGTTATTACATACATCAATTGTCTCTTGGAAATGGTTCTCACGAACATATAAACACTCATTATATCATATAGATTTAGATATTAGATGTGCAATTTGTTCGAAATCATTGTATCAGATGATACTTCCAGACATTTGTGTTTTTTTGTAATGTAAATACAATTCAAATAGAAGTTGACGTAGTTCCCAAAACGTAATTTATTTTTTAGTTTTAACATTAAAAAGTATTGCCTATAATCTAAACTACTCATATGTTTATGGAACTATTATACTAAAGGCTGATATTTTCATCTCCGTATAATTTTATTCAATAGATATTTTCCATGGTTACAATTGTCCCAACAATCGTTTCCACGGTAAATATTCGAAGAATAAAGTTATTTGGGGATGAAAATATTGCCCGTAAAAATATGATTTACAATTTAAGACATGCTTGTAACATTACATCTACAACTTTAAATTCACTTGCAACTAATATAAAATAAAATATAGAATGTTAGTTTGTTTTTTATTTATTTTTATACCTATGTCAGAATCCACATACTAGCATTCGTAAAAATACAGTTAACCGAAATTTATAACATTTGGATATTATTAAGGTTATATTTTTCAAATAATTCCCAATTAGTGTTATATAGCCTTGTTACGGTATCATTACATTCGCTATAATAAAACAACTCCCAGTTAATAAGTGTGGAGCTCATTAGGTGATAAAAAGACACGTATATTTTTTAAGCTATATATACAAATACATATCAATATATGTTTTACTTGTTATGTATGTAAATTAAAAAATGGCCTCGTGTGTTATTTTGTCTATCTGTAATGTAGTAATTGCTGAAATATTGTTGAAAACCACAACATAAAATACTATTACTAAACACTATTATTTTTAACTGGGCTATTACTAGATCATTTAAATCTGCTTTTCCGAATTTCTTTAAGAAACTATAAATTTACTAAAACGACGTATGCATTTTATTAAGCACTTAATTAAAACATAATGTAACCAAAATATTACGACTTATTAAACATTTGTTTAAATTTTGTATAAATCTTTGTATACTACTTCGAATTTTATTGTCTCTAAAAATAGTTCTTTTTCGATTTTTTCGATTGTCTTTAAGCATTTTAATAGTTTAACAGACTGTTCCTATTTTCTAAATATGTAGTGCAACTAAATGTTTTTGTTCCTATATACGATAAACATGTTAGGTATGTGAAATAAACAAAGCAAAATTTGCTACAAATATTACACATCAAAATAAAAAAATGTATGTAAAACTTAACGAAAATATTATTACTTACGGTTGACTAGATACATGCACATTCCATAAAATTATTTGTGTAATAATTTAATTGTCTCTAAAAAATCGTTTTCACTATTTTTTCTATTATCTCTAAGCACTTTAATAATTTAACTAACACTGTCCCTAATTTTTCTGTTTCTATATACACTAAAAAGTACACTCAAACACTCAGTTTCTACGGGTATAGTGGAGCATTATTCGTCATAGTCCGATTGTTCTGAGAGGCACAAAAATAATTAAAAATTCTTCAAAAAATCATAATACAAATTTTTAAGATTAATATTTTACTTAACTTACCACAACTGCCACCATTATTGGACCCTCGAATATATTTTCCTGACTCATAAGAGGAATGTCAGGCCCACTGGTTGAAGAAATTTCTCCTACTTGCTCCGGTAGAGTTCGTGGCGGAGAATTTCTGCCTACCCACTGAGGCCTCCGCAAATGGATAGGGCGTCTTTGTTCCCGCCGCCGCTCCAGTCGACGCCCTCCTTGTTCAGGCTGACGCTGTTCTTCATCCACCTGCTCTGTTCCTGGCCCCGCAAGTTGTAGTGGAAACGGGGGGTGGAAACCGTGGCGGAGAATTTCTGCCTAGCCTCCGAGGTCTGAGCAATCGAATAGGACGTCTTTGTTCATGATGCCACTCCTGAAGACGCCCTTCTTGATTACCCTCAGGCTGTTCCACAGGGTCTTCCAGGGGTGGTTGCTGCACTATTCTTATGTTATTTCTAACAATGCGAATGAGTCTACCGTGCCAAAAATTGTTTTGCTCTTCGCGATTCATTTTATTATACTTTTTGGTTAACGATTGAAATATATCACTATTTTAAAAAATGTGGGAATTAAAATGAATTTATACCACACTAAGTTAAGAAATTTTGGGTAAAGGGGAAACGAAAGTCAGAGAGGAGGGTAGGAAAGGGAAGTGTGGAGGGGGAGGAGTAGATGGAGGGTGGGAGAGGGGACGCAAAGCAACTTAAGTCGCTTTCTAGGCCCCAACACTTTCCCTTCCATGGTGAGGGCGGGGGCGGCTTCGGGTGAAGGGGAGGGGAGGGAAGAGTGGCTTCGCGCCGCCGCCCTCACCATGGAAGGGAGGGTGCTGAGGCCTAGAAAAATACTCAAGTCGCTTTCTAGGCCCCCTCGCCCCTCACCCTTCCTCTCCCCATCCACCACAGGGGAGGGGTAATGGGAACGAGGTCATGTTTAGAGAGTTGCATGTAGGCCATAGCATTGACATTTAATAAACCAGTCCAAAAACCTTCGATTTCTCTTTATAAACTCGACCGTCTTATGCTTTTAGTTAAGCAGTACTTAAGTTTCGTTTAACGTAACACGTATTTGTCGAGTTAAAACATTTCCCGTTGTTTCCGTTCCGCTTCATATAAGATTATTTTTACATTTTTACAAATTTACAAAAATGGAGGGTAAAAAGGTTCAAATTTTGCAAAATGTGTATGTTCCTATCAAGTGATAATTTGAGCCAAAGCAGCGATCTTTCAGGGACATGGTTTAAGGAATGGTAGAAAATAATGCTCGTTTACAACTTAATTCTATAAATAAAAAAAATATTGTTGAAGAGAACTTCAAAACTAATTCTAATAATATCCTGACCCAAGAATTAATTAATATTTTAGAGGACAATAATTCTAATCCTATTGACGAACCAACTGACGAAATTTTAGAAGACATGTCTAAATATAAAGATTACTTGGATATAGGATCTTCAAAAAAAAAATATGCAATATCTCTTGTCAAAATTCTAATTCAAATTTAGCAGGCGTTGTATTTAAACCAGAATTAGTAACTGAGGGATTAAGCAACTGGGAACCGGTTGAGAATCTCTTAGAAACTAATTCTGATTTAGATATATTACACTTTAATGATGACGAACCCTTAGAGGTTCACTCTCAAAATTTAGAAGACATTTAGGTATATTTTCGGCCGACAATCACGAAGATTTTCATTTTAATATTGATACCATACCTTGTTTTAACAATTTGCAATATTAAAATGTTTCAAATTCCAAATTTTCTGTTGACCCTTTGACCAACAATTGTTCTAAAGAACCCACTCTCTGTGATAATAGGTCACGTTCGGGTTTCTCAGTTGGTCGAAACAATGACATGTTTAAAAATAATTCACCTCCGAATTTCCCTTCTGTTTTATTCCAAATTGTAAAAAATTATCAGGATTCTGATAGTGATATCACTTGCGGGCAGAGACGTCCAATTATTCTTCAAGGGTCCCAGTATAGTGATATTTCTCAGACAGAATTTACGCCTAATGAAAATACAAATTATTAATATTAAATATATTTTTATGTCACTGCAGCACTTTTTTATTTTTGCACTGTAAACGTATTTTGAATTTACTTGGTGTTTTTCTATTATTAGAACATCACTATGGGTTAGCCACCTTCGAACCAATACACATAAGAATAAAATAGCTTTGAGTGCCGAAGAAAGTGGAGTAGAAATTATTAAATCTGCTTTTGATAAAAGAATCATATTGTACAGAATTTTAGCAGAAGCATTATATGTAAACATTCAAATGTTTTTCAATGATATATCAGACAAAATTAGAAGCTTAATAGAAAAATTTCTTGAAATACATACATGCTTAAAATTAAATACGGAATTATTTGGCATTTACTTCAATCCTGGTAACGGAGTTCACGCTATCAAGTCATTCAATACTTCTTTTAAAGTTATTT
Source organism: Kuschelorhynchus macadamiae (assembly GCA_030620095.1). Taxonomy (NCBI): domain Eukaryota; kingdom Metazoa; phylum Arthropoda; class Insecta; order Coleoptera; family Curculionidae; genus Kuschelorhynchus; species Kuschelorhynchus macadamiae. The sequence goes on along the minus strand of JAUTXW010002702.1, from coordinate 155,036 downwards.
GTACCAGCTCAGATATTATATCGAACAGCAACGAAATGTGTCAAATAATAGTCCGAAAAGCTGATGATTTAGCAGAAAAAAATTCAGGTAATTTTTTAAATATTTTAAAACCATTTTATATTTTATTAAAAATCATAAAAAATCTAATATATTGTAACAAAAATTTTTTTGCAGGATACCCATCCTGCAACAAAAAATGAATTGAAACTTTTGCATCTAGAAATGAATTTCAACAAATATAAAACTGCGTTCTTCTTCCTACATTCCACTACCGAAAGAAATCGAGTTTAAGCGAGCTGTTATTAACCTTCGAAATCAGGAGCATTATTGTTTGGCGTGGTTTGTGATTGCTGCAATGTATCCAATTATATATAGTATTCCAACTGGTTTGGAATATGAAATCCAATCATATCCGCACTTCGAAACAAGCTTGGATACTTCAGGTATTGACTTTCCTATAGCTTTAAAGGACGTAGAAAAATTTGAAAGACAGAACAGTATATCTATTAGTATCTATTCTTTGGAAAAAATTAGGAAAAACTTTAGGTTTAGTTATGAAGTAATAGGTCCTCTACATTATTCAAAATCTAAAAAAACCAAACCATATTAATTTATTATTAATTAGTGATGATGAAAGGAATTTTCACTACTCTTATATTTCTGATTTAAGTAGATTAATATCAAGTCAAGTTTCAAAACATAATGGAAAAAAATATCTATGTGATGAATGTCTTCAGTATTTTAGTTCAGAAGAATATTTAAGTAGACATAATACTTTTGACTACGATTTTGTAAGAATAAATTTACCATCAAAAAAATACAAAGAAGACAAATTTGGGAAAAACGTACCGGGACATATTCTTAAATTTGAAGATATTCAAAATCAAATGGAAGTTACTTTTGTCATATATGCCGATTTTGAATGTGTACTTAAACCTGTTGATAGCACCGATGATGTAGTTAGGTTTAGATAAAACTTACACTGTAAAAAAATTTGAACATGTCCCTTATTCATTTGCATGTTACTTAAAATGTTCGTTTGATGGTAATATTTCAAAGCTAGAAATATACAGAGGACCTAATTGTGCTCAAATATTTATAAAATTTCTAGAAAGGGAGGTTCATGACTTATATATTAGGTATTTAGGAAACTTTAAAAAAATGGAAACATTAACTGAACTAGAAAAATTGAGCTATGCAACAAACCATTTAAAGAATGATAATGAAAAAGTGGCAGATTATTGTCATTTAACCGGAAATTATAGAGGAGTTGCACATTCCTTGTGCAACTTAAATTATAAGAAAAAACATTTTATTCCAGTCATATTTCATAATTTAAAAAATAACAATTCCTATTTTTTTATAAAAAATATATGCCACAGTCAAGAGCAATTGTCGGTAATAGCACAAAATAAAGAAAAATATATTTCCTTTCAGAAACATATAGAAGTAGACAATTATTATGACCGAAAATTGGGATTAAAAAAAAGAAAGTATATAAATGTAAGATTTATTGATTCTTTTCGATTTTTACCTTATTCCCTTACAAAATTATCTAAAAAGCTAAGTGATAATCAGTGTAAAGAAGTTCATAAATATTTTACTGATATTGAAAAATTTAAATATATTCGACTAAAGGGGATATTTCTGTACAGTTACATTAAAGACCTTACCAAATTAAATAAAACCGCATTACCTGAACAAGAGGAATTTTATAATGACTTGACGAATGAACATATTAGCAAAGAAAAATATTAAAGAGCAATAAAAGTGTGAAAATTATTTAACTGTAACACCCTAGGTGATTATTCTGATATTTACCTAAAATCAGATGTTTTACTTTTAGCAGATATTTTTCAAAATTTTAGAAAAACTTGTTATACATTTCCCGGTTTGAGTTTTGATTCATGTTTACGCTATACAGATGTTCAATAAGAACTTTTGACGGACCCTGATATGTTACATTTTTTTAAAAGTAGTGTGTGAGGTGGTGTTAGTACTTGCGCATGTAGAAAAGCCGTTGCCAATAATTTATTTCTTTCTGATTTTGATCCTTTAAAACCTACAAATTTTGTTATGTATCTTGATGCTACCAATGTCTCAATATCTTCCACAAAAAAATTTCATACGGCTTTCAAAATCAGAAATAGACAATTTAGATATTACAAACCTTTCCGACTCTTCTGAGAAAAGCTATGTCCTTGAAGTTGATTTGAAGTATCCCACGGACTTCCATGATGCTCATAATGATTTTTCTTTTTGTCCTGAAAATCATAAACCCCCAATTCTATTCATTATACACTTTAAAAACAGTGCATTGAACATGGATTGAAATTAACTGAGGTACATAGAGTTTTAGGGTTTACTCAGTCACCATGGTTAAAACCGTATATTGACTTGAATACAAAACTACGCAATGAGTCTAAAAATGAATTTGATAAAAATAATTATAAATTAGCAAATAACAGTATATATAGAAAAACTATGGAAATTGTCGATAAAAGAATTGACATAAGGTTAGTTACACAGTGATCGAAAAATCACAGAAAAGATGACGCAGAAAGTCTAATTGCCAAACCGTATTTTAAAGATGTAACTGTGTTTTCTGAGAATTTAGTTGCTATCCAAGGCTACACGCATCCTCCTGTGATCGCTTGGAGGTGTCCCAGCTTGACTTGGTAACCCTTAATGCCGGGACCCTAAGGAGTCGTGTCGGGCGGTAGCCACATAACAACCAAGGTTTTGCACTCCCTTGTGCCGTCGTCTAGTACAGGGGCCCACCCTTGCCCAGCCAGCGTAGGGGGCTACTTCCATCAGGCGACGAAAAATCTCGGTCATGGTAGTAGTGCTAACAGCAATTAGCAAGGCCATTTATCAAGCGTTTGAGAAATCCTGTCCGCTCAAAAAATGCGGCACCCGTAGGGTTCCCTGGTAGAACGAGAGCCTTGAACGCCCCAAAAAAGAGGCAAGAAAGGCTCATCGTACAGCCTTCAAGAGCAAAAGACAGGATGACTGGGAAGCCTATCTAGAAGCTAGAAGGAGCTTTAAGAATGAGCTCAAACATAGCAAAAGAGCAAGCTGGCGGAAGTTCTGCGGGGGGCTAAACACTCCCTCGGGCTCAGCTCGGCTGCTTAGCTTCTGGGCTCTGACAGGAAGGAAATAGGTTCCCTGAAGAAACGAGACAATACTTGGACTGCTAGTGGAGAGGAGACTCTGGATCTTCTCCTTAGCACTCACTTTCCAGGAGAGGGTAATCAGGGCGTGACCCCAGTGGAGATGCTTAATCTCGAAGCAGACTGGCAGCTCGCCGGGGAGATCGTGACCAGTGAATCCATAAAATGGGCAGTGAGTGAGTTCAGTCCTTTCAAGGCAGCAGGTCCTGATGGAATCATTCCCGCTATGATGCAAGCAGGTCTAGATACCCTCTTCCCCCGTTTGGAGAGAGTGTTCCGGACAAGCATAGCACTGGGGTATGTTCCCATAGCGTGGAGGTCAGCAAATGTGGTCTTCATTCCCAAAGCGGGAAGAAAGACTACAGTGCTCCCAAATCCTTCAGACCAATAAGTTTGACGTCTTTCCTAATGAAAACCTTAGAAAAGTTGGTGGATAGATACCTAACAGAGGATACTCTAACAGAGCATCCACTACATAGGAACCAACACGCATACAGCAAGGGCAAGTCAACAGAGACTGCTCTACATGCTGTGGTGCAGAAAGCAGAAAAGGCCATAGCAAACAAGGAAGTAGCACTATCTCTCTTCTTTGACGTGGAAGGTGCTTTTGATAAAGCGAGGACATCAACCATTTGCAAAGCCTTAAAAGGCAGACGAGTAGCAGATCGCCTGGTGAGCTGGGTGAAATCTGCACTCCAAAGCCGTACGGACAGTGCCTCCATGGGAGACTGCCAAGTTGAGGCTGCGGTGCAGGGCGGTTGCCCTCAAGGGAGCTGCATATCTCTACGCCTCTGGTGTTTAGTAATGGATGGTCTTTTGAGGAACAATCTGAGGGCTTTTATGCGCAGGCATACGCAGACGATGGACTTATTGTGGTGACCGGCAAGTTCCTAACAACCATCTGCGAACGCATGCAAGTGGCATGTAGAATAATTGAACAATGGTGTATTGAGTCAGGAGTCTCAGTCAATTCAGACAAGACAGAGCTCATACTTTTCACCAGGAGAAGGAATTTAGCAGGATTCAGACCACCAACCCTTTACCAGAGACCACTGCTTGTTAAGCAAGAGGTCAAGTACCTTGGGGTGGTTATGGACAGTAAGCTGACGTGGAAATCACACGTCGAACAGATAACCAATAAAGCCATGACAATTATGTTGCAACTACGCTGGGTGGTGGGGCGAAAGTGGGGTCTATCTCCACAAGTCCTCTACTGGCTCTACACTGCAATGATCCGACCAAGGATCGCCTATGGATCCGTGGTCTGGTGGCCAGCAGTGGGAAAGGTTACATATTGCCAGAAACTAGCCGGACTTCAAAGACTGGCCTGTTTAGGAATTACTGGAGCAATGAGGACTACACCAGGAGCCGCTCTCAACGTTCTCCTAGGTCTCCCAGAACTTCCAATATGGATAAAAAGGGAGGCCATGGCCTCGTGCAAGAGGATGATCGATTGCGGAACTTGGTATAAAAATCCAATAGGAACGGGCCACATGGAAATTGCTGCTATTATGCGCCAGGAGATTCCTCTCCTGTCCACGAAGGCGATTCTTACCGACAGTCACCTTAGGCTCAAAAGGCCTTTTGAAACTGAAATTCAAACAAGGGATCAATGGAAGGAGGATATGACACCTCATCGGGCTGACGTTCAATCGTGGTATACGGACGGTTCGTGGATGGCCAATTCTGGGTGAGCCGGCGCCGGAATATACCGGTCGGACCGAGGTGTCAGAGAGGCCTTTCCGCTGGGAAGACACACTACTGTTTTCCAGGCTGAGGTCTACGCTGTATTGCAAGTTGCAATAAAGGATGAAGTCAGGATGGGAGCGGAGAGTGAAATCCGCATTCACTCAGATAGTCAAGCGGCTCTCAAAGCTATCAGCAAGCCCAGGATGAGCTCAGCTTTTGTCCAGGAATGCAGAGATGCGCTAAGTGAGCTAGCAAGGACAAAGGTAGTAATACTAAAATGGGTCCCTGGGCATAGTGGAGTCGAGGGCAACGAGAAAGCGGATGAGTTTGCCAGAAATGGATCGAACCTTCATTTCTCGGGCCCAGAACCTTGCCTGGGTATAGGCAAACAACAATGCTCCCAGGCCCTGAATAAATGGGCCTGGGGTAACACAAAGGAGAATTGGTTAAGGATAAACCATTGCAGACAGGCAAAGGAAATGCTGCCCAACCCATGCAAGTCCAAGACATCTTGGCTGATGTCAAGGAGCAGACAGGCGATTGTCCTAACTGTGGGACAGAAAAGGAGTATCCCTATCATCTTGTTGGTACGTGTGAAAAGTGGACAAGACTACGCTGGAATTCCTTCGGCGTCGAGTCCCTTTCCAAGGAAGAACTACAACACCTGGACTGGGGCAAGTTGCTCTCCTTCATTAGTAGAATATAATAAGCCAATTTAAGTAGGATTTTCAATTTTAGATATTTCAAAAACTGTAATGTACGATTTTTTTATAACGTTTTGAAGCCTCTTGATGAAGATAAAGCTAAATTTTTGTACACTGACACAGACTCTTTCATATTAGAAATAAAACACAAAATGTGTATGAAGATTTAAAACGTAATATAGAAAAATTTGACACATAAAATTATAAACCAAATAATATTCATGAAATGCCAATAACCAAATTTGTAGTAGGGAAGTTTAAAGATGAATATGCTGGTGAACCCATAAAGTGTTTTACGGCACTTCAGCCAAAGCATATTGTGTCACAACGGAGAGTGCTACTCTTAAGAAGGCCAAGCGAATTAAAACCAGTAGTATTAAAAAACAATTAGATTTTGTTCATTACAAAGATATTGTTGAAAATAACTCAAAAACCTTCTGTTCAATGTATTTATTTAAATCTCGTTTACATACAATTTACACCGAATTAGTAAGTAAATTGGCCTTAAGTTCTTCTGATGATAAAAGATTTAAAATTCCTAACAGCTTCGACACACTTGCGTGGGGTCATCAGGATATTCCTTTTTACGAATGGTCAATGAACCATGAAGACCTTTCAAATTTGTAAATTCAATTTTCCCTTCCTCTTTTAATTTTCAAAGTTACAGGTTATATTAAATATCAGAAGAACTCGTAGTCAGTTTTCAGTTGTTTCTTTAACTGCTTTATTACTTGAAGTAAATATGTGTTTAGAAAGCTTTGATTCTAAAATTTACAACAATTTCTATAGAAATTATGAAAAACGACTTTCCTCATTTAAAAATTGGAACGGAAAATTGAAACCTGAAGTGTTAGAAAGAGCAGGATTTTACTACACTTCATATAATGATAATTGCAGATGTTTTTACTGTAAAAGGTAAATAATGGATTTTGTGACAATTAATTTCATTATTTAATGTATCTCTCTTTTTCTATATTTTTACCATTTTGTGGCTTATTTATTAAAGTGTGTTAATGAAAATTGTCAATACTAATATTTTTCTCTATAATTATTTGTTTTCCAAAAATAGTTATTAATCATTATTTGAAATGTAAAAATGTAAAATGTATTTTGTACTATTGAAAATTCTTGCAAAAGTATTTAAATTTACTTGTTCTTGTATTATAACCATTCTCTTCTTGGTATTATATTAAACACATTGCCTTTATTTAATCCAGTTTGTTTTATTATGCATATCCATATTTTATTATACCCTATTGTAGCAAACTCTATGTTTGTTTATCATCCATCTAAAGTGCTAAAAAGCGAAATATGTTTAAAAAAAAACATTGAAACATTATGGCCCGAATGTTGCCATTTCATGAAAACTGAAAAAATTAACAATAGTACAGTAGCTTTTTCTTACCAGATAAAACAAGCTGATAAAGACAGTAATTTTTTCAAAATTTTATATTATTATTATTATTATAATACGATTTTTGACACTAACTGGATTCAAAAATATGTAGAAAACACTTCATGCGAATTTAATTATAATTCTACTCATTTTCATAGTACAAACTCCGATTTTGGCGTGTCGTACATATTATAATAATTTTATTGGTATTTTTAATATTAAGTTCTCTCTGGGGTGTATTTATACCGATATGAATTAAATTAGAATACTATTATTTTTAAGTTCTTTGTATATGAAACATTTTTAAAAAACCTTGAATTCTAATGCAGAGTAGCGGGGGAATTGATATAAAATCGAGAGATGTTTTAATAAGTATGTAAATATAGCAACCACAATGGTCAGTAAAACTACCCAAGCAAATGTATATTCGTTAAATTCTAAAATGAACAGTGAAAGTGAAGTTTGCAAAAAATTAGCTGAAAAAATTAACTGAAATCAATGCATATTAATGAAGCTAACAAGAAAGTTCATTTATTAGTACAGTGGAAGTTTGCATATAGGCATGCTCGAATATGTGAATATCAAAAGTTTTATTTAGACAGAATACGATTTGAGAATAGGATTTTGGAGTACGAAAAAATTATTAGCAATATTTTGGATAAATAACATAGAAATATAATTTATAAGGAAAGATTTAATGTATTTAAATAAATATTTAAAATAAAACAATTAAGTACTTGTTAATCTTTTATTTGTATATAAAAATCAAAAATATATAAAAATATATTACAATACATCTTTTTTAAGAATCCAAGAATTATGAGTTTTATCTAATCCTAACCATTATACTAAAATAGCCTTTTCGCCTTAAAACTTTTTCAACTAGGTACACGTCAGGATATTTGACCTTTTGTAATTCCTCCTCATAAAAGGCTCCTTTAATTTCTAAATTGTTTTCTTCTTTAATTAAATACGTTCTAGGATTTGTTAATTTAACCTCATATGTTTTAAAAATTTCATTTGACCAATTAGGAGTGTAACCTTTTGTAAAGGCTTCTCTTTGTTTGCTAATTCGGACATAGTCACCAATTTTAAATTTTGGTTTTCTAAGATCAATTGTTTTCTTATATGTATAAGATGATGTCAGAACTTCTTTTTCATTGTTTTTATTGATTTCAGATGGTTCTTTCCAGTAGTGGAATAAACTGTATTATTATAGGTTTTTACAATTTCGTGTAAAATGTCTACCCATTTATAATTTCCACGTAAACTAAACTTTTTCCACTTTAGAGTTTTTATAGTTATATTTACTTTTTCCACAACACTAGCTTTCATGTTTGAGTAAGTATTGTAGTGATTTATGTTAAATTTAACCATTAAATTTTTAAAATTTGAATTTAAAAACTCTTTTCTTATATCAGTATGTAGATTTTTCGCTTTATATTTTGTTCTCTGTAATATTTTTTGCATCGCCAAAGTTACGTCATTTGCATTTTGACTTTGATTTAACTGGTTCTACCCACAGAAATTTTGAAAATACATTGATAACTACAAGAATGTATCTGTATCCAGATTGCGTAGATCATTTATTCCTTTTACAATAACCCTTCTTCGTCTATATTTTTTTCTGCTTGGTCTATGAAGTTCATTAACAACATCTTCTCTAATTCTATTGCTCATGACTGATATTGGACAATGATTAAGTTTCAATAATTATCGGACATTTTATTACTAATTCACCATAAAACAGTTGGTATAGTCACCTTATCTTGAGGATAAAAACTAATTGCATCATTTTAGTTGATATATATTCGCTTTCCATATGGAATAGAAATATTGTTTATTTTTAATAAAACCGCATCTTTGGGGTACTCAACTTTGATTATTTCACCTGAAGTAAATGGAAATTTATATATTAATCTTCCATCTTGAAGTAGTTGATACCTTCTTTTAGCTGCATCATAGGTTCCAATAAAGGGCATAACAATGTCATAAAACAAATTTGTTTTGGCGATATTGACAACGTTTAAAATTTGGGAAGAAGCATTTATATTTAATTTATTTTTATCTCTATCTAATATATCTGATCCAAATTTGTCAATCGACATGAAAGTCCTACGAGGAATAAGTATTTTGTTGCAATACAGTGTTTTTATTTAATTACTTTTGCCTCTCTAAGTTCTTCTAAAATTGACACAATTTCATTTTGATGACCTGTATGACCCGCCAACGATGATACAAGTAGTTTCAATCTTTCAACTATTTCATTAATATTACCGAAACAAATGTAGTCAATTTTTTTGTTAGATTAGTTTAACATTGCTCCACCTTTTTTTGATGACGAGGATCGTGGTCTCTAAGGAAGTCTTAACTTGCTTAAAGTACTGAAACTAGAGATACTTTAAATGCTAGATGCAGAAGATCTTGTAGGTTTAATAATGTTTTTTTCTATTAAATATGGTTTAATTATTGTTATGTATTTCGGATCTGTGTTTCCTTGAACTTGCTCTTTGGGGTCATAATTTCTTTTGTAAGCATTTGTTCGTTTTAATATGTCCATATAATTTTCAGGTTTCAGGTTTGTAACCTTTAGGATCTTTAAAGAAAAGTAATTCGTACAACCCAGTAGTTCCCTTATAAATTAGATCTTTAAGTTTTAAGTTTTCATCTTTAAACTCAACAGTAGAATCTCCGATTTTCCATTTTTCTAGTAAAGGGTCGTGAACAAAACCATGTGTATGATCTAGTTCACGACTTCCTTTAATCGAGTCATCAACAAATGATCTTACGAGTGGATGATACACTTCGAGATACGTATCGTAAACGTCACCTCTTTTAGTTAATTCAAGCATTTCATGTCTTATATCTGCTGCCGTGGGTTCAATAAAAGATTATTCATCTAAGAACACAACTTTGTTATAATTTTGTAAAATGTCTTTATCTTGTAGAAATGATAGAATATCATGAGGAAGATATTTATTATAAATATTCGTTTGTCTTCATCCTGGTCTTTTTTTTGTAGTTGAAAAACTACGTTTGCCGGTTTCTGGAGTTAAAAAAAGTGATGGTAAAGTAAGTTCTCGTTTTACCAAGGATTCGGTTTTTATTGTTTTAATTAATTCTTGCAAAGGTTCAGTTATTGGTTTTAATTCTTTTTCTTGCCGAACTTTACTCTCTGCTAAATCTGATTTTAGTGCTTGATATTTTCGTTTAACAGCTTTTCGAGCTTCTACCAGTTCCTTTGCAACTTTTACATTCATGTTGACTAAAATATGACGAGTCATAAACTAAAGTCGATTGTAAAGGTTAGATATTATATATGTTTTAAAAATGTATAAAACTGTCAAATCCTTTTTGATATCTCCCAGATTTTAAGCAGCAATCCTTATCAATAACTAAAAAATCATAGTTTGATTTCCAACACATCGAACACATTTTTTAAAAAATTTCGAATGACGTATCTGAGGTGACATGATCATCATAAACATGTTTTAAATTCGTACCATATTGTCTAAATAAAATTAATAAATTTGCATTATCTCTAATTAGTTGTTTTGGAATTGAAGAATAGGTTTGACACAAATAAAAGCAATCGGTGTTTTTATGTCGTCCCAAGGAAAAGGAATCTCGCATAATACTTTGATTACAGCAAACAATATCATCAAAAGTTATTACGGAGTTGGGTTTTACCTCGGCATATTAGGAGGTCAAAGCTCATGACGAGAGGTGGTTCGTTAAACACTTTAATTAACAAGTTACCATTCGAATTACACATTCCACCATATATTTATTGTGGTCCAGGAACCAAACTAGGTAAACGGCTTGTTAGAGGAGATAAGAGCAAAAATCCTTTAGACGAAGCTTGCAATCAACACGATATTACTTACTATAAATTTTCTGATTTAAAACATCGCAACGAAGCGGATGAGGTATTGGCATCAAGTGCATTTGAAAGATTCGAGTCACCTGAGGCACCAATCGGTGAAAAGATTGTTGCTTTAGGAATAACTGGAATTATGAAAGCTAAATCAAGATTAGGACTGGGGTTACGAAAAGGAAGGGGAATAAAGTTAAAAAAAAGGAAAAAAGGTTTAATCAAAAAAAATTTCTTTTCAGTCAATTTTACGTGTTGCAACTCAAGATGCCTTGTCTTTAATCAGCAATTATAAAGGAAGAGTAAAAAATCGCACAAATCGAATTATCCCAATTCCAAAAACCGGGGGCGTTTTACCATTAATCCCTCTTTTGGCAGGATTATCTGCGTTAGGAGCACTTAGAGGTGGGGGTGCTAGACTTGCTTCAGCCGTTAATTCGGCGATGAGCGGTAAAAATAAACTTGAAGAACAAAAAAAGACATGACAAAGTTATGGAGCAATTATCTATTGGAAAAGGTTTATTTTTGCGTCCATATAAACAAGGGTGTGGATTATATTTAAAACAAAAAAACTGTTAAAGATGCTGCCTTGCAAACCACTAACTAACATTGATTTAAGAAAGTATGTCAAGAAATTACAAATTCCAAATTTTCGTGGTGTATTTATGCGGAATAAGATGCCAAACGTTATCAGTAAATATGAAACTGGTATTATAAATTTAGATAATAGTAATGGAGCAGGTACACATTGAACTGCTTATATTAAAAATGATAAAATTATCAATTATTTTGATAGTTCCGGCAATTTAAGTCCCACTTTAGAGATTATAACCTATTGTTTTAGCCATGGTAGCAAAAACAAAATTATATATAATCATAACTCTTACCAGTCTTACAATTCTTCAAATTGTGGTCAACTTTGTTTAACATTTCTTTATAAAACACACAATAGATAATCTTAGAATCATTTAAGAAGACAATACGTTAGAATGTCGTTGACAATAGCGCTCTCTGCTCAAGGAGCAACGTTGCATGCGGATTTTAACCCTCCAATTTATTTAAATCTTGACTCAGTATATGTTATAGGTTTAACTAATTTTGAAACTTTTAATACTATTCCAAATATGGAAAAAAATAATAAATTTTTCTATGGGAATTTTATTGAAATCCCTCCCGGAAGCTATGAAATTCAAGATATTTATAAATATTTAATAGAACAATTTGATAAAATAGGGATTTCGTTTCATTTATTTGCAAATGATAATACTCTACAATCGGTAATTAAGTCTTCTACAAATTTCACATTTAAAGAGGGTAGTATATGCAAAATTTTAGGATTCAAAGATTAGGTTATCAGAGGTGACGGAAAGAGTAAACATTCACATGTTCCTGCAGAAATTATAAAAGTTAATTCACTATGTATCGACTGCAGTATTGCTGCAGGTTCCTACTTGAACGGAAGACTCGTTCATACTATTCATCAATGTTTTCCAAACATCTCTCCTGGATTTAACATAATTGAAAGTCCACAAAATATTATATATTTTCCTGTAATAACTAGATTAAAAATGGTTATATAACAGAAATTTTAGTATTCCATATAAAATTGTTCAAAAAACATATAATAGGTATAAATTAGTCAAGAAAAACATTAGTAGACGTGTGTTAAAGAGCCAACAACTGCAAACAAAAAGTTTCTGGAGTCTCTAGGAGTCTCTAGGAACTTTTAATATGAATATACTTAACGTTACAGAAAAGCTTTTAATTTATAATTCCATCACTCATTCGGAAATTCATTCTTATGAACCTTATTTACCCAACAAATTAGGAAATGCTGAGATAATAATTCCCGTCCATGAAATTGAAAAATACACCCTTCCTTGTAAGAGTTTTCTTTACATAGAAGGAAAGTTAACTAGAGAGGACGAAACAGTTTCTAAAACGTTGAGTTTAATAAATAATGGAATTGCCTTTCTGAATGAAGAAATAAGATACCAATTAAATGGTGTTACTATAGATTCGGTTAGAAATGTTGGTATCACATCAACTCTAAAAGGTTATCTTTTATTTAATGAAAACGAGTCAGCTAAATTACGGCAGGCTGGCATCCTGTTAAAACTCTTCAAACAGGTGCTACTACTACAACAACTGTATCTATCGTCGTTGAAAAAACAGGATTTTTTAATGTTTGCATACCCCTTAAAACTTTAATGGGATTCTTCGAAAATTATAAAAAAGTAATACTAAATTCGAAACAAGAGCTAATACTTGTTAGGGATAATACCGATAACAATGCCATTTCAACCACAGATGACAAGGAAAATCCAAAAATTACTCTTAAAAAACGTACATGGAATATACCTCATATATCAGTAGGAAATCCTCAAGAACTACCACTAACAAAAATTATAGACAAAAATACTGATATAATAAAAGCGTTTAGAAGTTGGGAATTAGTTGAGTATCCAGAACTATTAAAAACTAATAGATACAATTGGCCAGTTAAAACCTCAACCCGAGTTGAAACCCCCCGCCATGTTATACTTGCATTTCAACAAGAAAAATGGAATAAGAAAAAGAGCAATATGAGTGGATTTAATGACATATACTTAAGGAACATCAAAGTATTCTTAAATTCTGAAAGGTATTATAATTATCTGATATTAGATATGAGTAAAAATAAATTCGCTGTCTTATATGAAAAGTATTCCAATTTCCGCAATACTTATTATGGAAAACAGAAGAACCATTATTTCATCCGCTCATATTCAAGGAGAAGGCTCCCATTGGATATATTAATTGTTTTCATCAAAAAGAATCTTTGCAAGCAGGACCTATTGTAATGAGAGTAGAATTTGAACTAAATAAAGACATAGAAAAAGACACAATAGCGTATTCTCTAATATTACATGATACATTTTTAGTTACAATTCACTTTCTAAAATTGTAAAGCAACTGACAAGAAAACGTGATTAACTGATACTGTCACTTCGAGTAGGAGAGATAGAAACTTTTATCAGAAAATTAAGAAAACTCAAAAAGGATATTGAAGATTACTCCAAAAAAACATTTATTTTTAAGAAATTTTCTAAATTAAAGATATGAGGCTAGTATTAAACATTCAAGGTTTTAAGGACGAAAAAAATAAATTTATACCTAAAGAATTGGCAGCTTACGATGGAGATAAAATAAGTCACTGTATTTTTAAACAACCTTTTCCTTTAAACTTTCTTTCTGGAATTCTGGGCATACCCCACTGCATCAATTTTCAAATATAATCAAAGAATTGACGGCGGATACTGAATTTGTTTACGTTAAGGGGAAGGAAAAAGCTAAATGTATAAGAAAGTATTCAAAAAGCCAATTATTGAGTTAGATGAACAACCAGTTTTAATGGCATCTAAACCAAAATCTTTTTATCACTCTAAAAATTGTTTACTGTTTTTGTTTTCTAAAAAGTTATTACACACTTGCACTATTTTTTTACAAAATTCAGCATGTTCTAAATATTTGTGACTTTTCATTAAATCTTGAGCATCCACGTTATCATCATCACCAGCAAAAGCTAAATATCTTAAGCAAGCTTCTGACATAACAAACTCTTCAAGCACTTCGGTCACTAGTTTTTCCATCACAATTACACAATTTCCTAGACTAAACCTTCTAGAGATATTGACAAGTAAAAATCTCTCAGCTTCTGCCGCTGAAATTTCTTTCAAAACTATTGAATTTTGAACAAATTTTTTTAAACTTATGACCTCACTTTAAAAGCCTAACTTTATCAGTTCACGCACAAATTCTAACAAATCAAAATTTTTTAAATAGTCAACACACAACGATACTGCCTTTGAATAATCTTCTGAAAGTTCGGAATAAAATGAAGAAAAAGATGGTCGACTTCTCATTTGATGCTCATTAACTTCATATAGTAATTTGCTAAATTCACTATGCAATTCTTGAATTGTTGATGTTAATTCGTTACTTTCAGTACTAAATGTCATGTCGCTAAGCTACTATTTTACCAAAGGGGATAACCTTCTGCGGCAAGGCTAAGTTAACGAAGTCATTTCAATAATTTTCAATATTAGGGAAGAGGAGGACGAGTAGATGCACAATGAGGAGAAGGAGGAGGAGGAGGAGGGGCTTCTCTCCTTAAATAACTATTTAATTTTTATTTATTTAATAACAAATTTTGTGCTATAACTAATTGTAGTATAGAGATGAAATAATAAACCTGTGGTACTTATTCAAGATGGCAAAACAAAATGGCGGCCGAATAAAATTTTTGCAATCTGAAAAACCACCAAATATATATTTGGTGTAAATTTTTATGTCATTTAAAAAACTGTTATAGTATTCCTTAAAACCCTAAATTAGATTTTGCACTGGTTGATTCTAGTATGAAAATAGTGGAATTCTTAAAAACAAATTAACCATGAAATATCTATAAAAAAAATTTGTTCTAGTTTTTAAAACCGCTAACGACTATTTTTATTTAGTCAAAATTATTTCTTTCAGTTTAAGTACCTTCCATTTCTGTACCAACAGAAAACTTTATTTATGAACCAATGTTTATTATTTTTCAGCTCAGTTGTAGCCCATATTTTTAGTTTCGTTCGTGGCTAGGTACAGCCGAAATTTGTAAACATGTTTAATTTTAGCGTAACAGTCATAAATAGCAAAATGGTAAAATATCTTTGTTAAAAGTAAACATCACCTGGTACCCAACCCTCCTCTGCGGTAGCTATGTATATTCTAAATCCATATACCTCACTTTAGATAAAACCAGTCACATGATGAAGGCTCGAACACGAATCGAAAAATTTTGATATGTATGAAAAAAAAGCCAGATAAAAAAATACTTTGTCCGTTTAACGAAAGCGTAGGCCTTATCCTCTCGGCTGCCATGATTCGCGAAAATACACTACGGTTGTCAAGGCAGCTCAGACATTATTTTCATTTATTTACAATGCGATTATAATATACTCCTTTGAAGGAATATAGCCATTCTGCACTCTAAAACCATAGATTGGAATGATTGTATTCTCGGATATCTAACCGAAAAAATATATTATGTATTTGTACCTGAAAATACTGGCCGCCCTCTATAAGTGCATACGTACGTTTATACACCACGCTTAAATATTAAATATATTAATGTATTATAATCCAGCACATCTAAATATTCTAATATAAAATAACTCGAAATTTACCAAGGAGCAATAGAAATGAATACAACTGTCAACGTTGCAGTCTGCTTTACGAATTTTCCTGGGCAATTATTTAATTTATTCCTATATGGGTGACTAAATCTCAGGCGCAACGCGCTCTGGCGACGATTGGTAGAAGATCGTTATGAGTTTTCTTAAGAGTAGCTATTATTTTTTTTTTGCTATTATCAGCCTTTATTCTTCGGTTGCAACTTAGAAGTAAGAATTACAGCAATTATTTTCTTCAAAAAACTATTACCTCTTGTTCTTTAGGTCCCGGAGATAGGGGGCGCTGTTACGAGATTCAATCTACAGTGACTTTATACGAGAACAGTGGCGACAATAGTGGTTAACGTTTTGATTGGCTGGAGCCAATATCCAATATGATCTTATCAGACTTTCGTCTAGTTTACTTCAGTTTATTTGCAAATTTATAATATATCGTTACTTGATTTTTGCTTTAATCGAAACCTATAATATATCGTTACTTGATTTTTGCTTTAATCGAAACCTAGTTATTTGGACTTGGACTTAAAAAATCAGTTATATATGTCTATAGGATATTTCCTCCAACAGGGGACCAATATAACAAATTTAATATTGGTTATATCCATTAGGATTCTTTGGTTTTTAAATTTTATTTAAACTTAATTTTTATTTGTTTTTAGGGCTTTTATATATTTGTAAGTTAAAGTAAAAAACTTAAAACTCCATCTCTCACCACTGTGTTTAGGTCTGTGCTTTGAATTTTAATTTTTGTTTTAGATTTATTGATTACATTTTATGGTAAATTTGGCTCTTTAGCTCATGCCTAGAGGAATGAATATTTTTATGTTCAACTAGACCTCTCAAACCATACCGTACCTACTTAGAGAGTTTATTCGGATCATTTTATACCAAATTATTTTGAAATAGAACATGAACTATTAAGTAATTAGTTAATATACTATACCTGTATGCTTTAATACTTATAATTACATGTGTACTTTTTGGTTCTGACTCATGCAATTTACATAAAATTATGTAAACATATCAATTATGTGATTTTGTTGTTAAAAAATAAATTGGAAGTTACAAGCAATATCAAAGGAAGTTTTCTTCAATTTTTACCTGGGTATATTTAAAATCTGAAAAATTTTGCTGTTATGAACTCGCTACTAAATTATGAATCTTCATGGTAAAGTTGCGTAACAGAACATACTGATTATGTGGTGTTGCAATGAATTGTTAGTTTAATTTTTAATTAAATATGATATACCGTGGGCTAACAAGCAAAGTGTGTTCACATTTGACTTAGTGCTCTTTGCTTGTAAGCCAATATATCAAAATATTAGGTGCATATAATATACCGATAAATGTGAGTTATTGCATGCACAATAAACAAAGCATTTTTGTGTTGCTCGAGTTTCATTTCTTTTCCAGGAATTGAATTTTTCATAAGGCATAGTACAATTTGTATATGTTTTAGTTTGATGGTTCATTTGATACTGCCAATTTAGCAACGGAAATATCTGGATACTACGAGCAGAACACAGAAAAACTAGTTATAATAGCTTTTTAATTATATCACAGAGGCCTCGCTTTTAGAATGTTTCTTCCTTATGTGAACCAGAATTATGAATTGGTGTCAATTTTATGATTATTAATAAAATGAAGACTTGTCAAAGTATATAAGTAAATTGTTTTTAAATATCACTTTGTTAATTTTATTTCCTCAGTTCCCAAATAAATAACATTTCATAAAAGCTTTAACAATAAAATGCTATTTGTCATATCTTTTATTTAGATATACATAATGCCTACACACTTTTTTAAGAATGCTTTGTAATAATACGGTTATTAATAGAAAATTTGTAATATATTTTTATTTAAATATACTTAATAGTTACCTAAATGGTTAAATTTTCGAACATAAGAATTAAAGTGAGTTGTTTCAAAGAGCTGTCTGGAAAATATTTCTTTTATAAAAAAGATTTATCCTTATACTATCTAGTTAACCCCTAACTGGAATGGTCACATTTAAACAATATGGCAGGGGCAATTCTGAACTTTGTATTTTTTATCTAAAAAAAGCAATGAAAAGTTAACATATTGGCTCAAGATAGTATGTTTTTTTTCTAAATAATTACTTTGGGGAATATTACAATTATGCATGATGAAAGGATATATGTATGTGGAAATTTTTCAATCTTTAAAGTGTATTTAAAAAAAAAAAACAAATTGCATTAAGATATTTTTTTTACTCGAGAATACAACATATAAAAATAAACCTGAATTGTTGGCAAAAAATCCACTAAGGCAGATGGGTTGCAGATTCTGCAGTTTAAAAGTGATTTACTGATAATTTTATACAGAGTAAAAATGCTGACAGATTAACATTTAAAAAAACACAATTAAAACACTAATAATGTCCTCCGGTACTTATATTATGTGGCAAAACAATTAACAAAAAAAAACAGATTATTTAAACTTATCTAATGACTTACTAGCATATTTATCAATTAATTTTCTTTTCTTCTTACTAGCTATTTTTAATCTGAAAACTACATATCTACTTATTAACTTTTGTTTTATGTTATGACAATTCAAAACGTCGGCATCAATTTCTAACATCTTGCTAATAAAAAATGCCTATAAACCTACATTTTGTGAAGAAACTACTTGATAGTATTTTCGAAATACACTTTCCATTTCTATAAATCTCTGATGACTGGAACCATCTATTCAAAGCAGGCTTTTTAATTGGCTTTGGCTTAGAAAAGAAAAAAATTGTAGGTACTGCATTTGCCTTTAATTTTCTTGTACCATCTTCTTTGTCTTCTCCCACATATCTGGTGCAAAATGTACCTAAAAAAAATAATTTAAAAAAATACATTTTGCAAAAAGCTATGGTTTTGATAAAATAAAATTAAACTAAATTGCCACATTTCATACCTCACATAATCGTGATGTGTCCTTAGGAATCAATTTATCCCTTTTCATTCTAATAACCCATTCCGGGCAGCACAGCCCGGCATAATTATCTGAAAAAAAAAATGAAAAAATAGTACATAATATTGTGAAACTTAACCATACATTTGAAATCCTCGAAAGCTCTAATGATTTAAAAGGCTCAGAGTGGAAAAATTAATTCCTTCCTAACTCAATTTTTATGTTCTTGACTCTATTGCTACTATAGGACAATGGTTAAGTCCAAATTTTATCTTTTTTCATTTGAGCATTTGTATTTAATAAAGTATGTTATTAAAAAACTGTTAATGAAGCTATGTAGGATTGTTTAAGAAAGATAATAATAAAAAATGCCGTATTTGTAATAAACATTAATTTATTTACATAATTATCCCAATATTTCAAGGTACATAACATAACCCGAGAAGAGATCGCTCTTCCGAAGTATTGCAAAGAATATTTATATAGTATTTGCAGTTTACATCACTATATTTTATAAATCAATTTAAGTCTAATGTATATTTTAGTTTCCTCTTTTATGTCGGGGGAAACCTGGTAACTCTAATTTAATAATTAACTTCTAAATAAATATTTTCACAAGGAAGGCTTCCACAAACGGGGCTTATAAAAACAGTATTTTTTAAAAAACTTGCTTACCTAAATGTACAATAATTAATTGAGACTCAAACTTCATATATAAATGCACAACACGGGTATTTTAAAACTGAAGATATTTAGGCACAAACTATTTAAAAACGCAAAACAAATATGCAAAATCGCCGTTTACACACATATAAACAACAAAGATTTAGCCCATTAATGGCGGATGGGCGGAGCTTAGGCTCTATTGTCGCCACTGTTCTGTATAAAGTCACTGTAATTCAGTCACAGAAAACCCCAACCCAGGATTTCTGTGATTCAGTCTTGAGTGACTTAATACGAGGAGAGTGGCGACAATAGTGGTTAACGTTTTGATTGGCTGGCAATTTTATTGTTTACCATTGATCTTATGGGAATTTCGTATACTTTATTTGAGTTTATTTGCAAATTTATAATATATCGTTACTTGATTTTTGCTTCAATCGAAAGTTTGTTATTTGGACTTTGTATTCTAATAATATTTATGTGGTTTGGAATCAGCTGTTTACGAAAATGTTATGATTTAGTAAGGCCTGTTTTTTAACAAAAACTGTAAGGTATGTTTTATTATTGATTTCACAAGTTTAATAAGGTTTAAGCTTAATAAAAAGTGTAAATTTTAAACATTATAATAAATCCAAATACAGTGACTTTATAAGGTCAGTGGCGACAATAGAAGCCCACCCGACATATTGATGCAAAATTTGTAAAGTTTTAAATAGGCGCACCCATGTTACCGTTAGTAAAATATGACTACATTAATCTACTTTAACACATTAATATAAGAAAATTGGATCAGCTAAAAGGTTAATTAATGAAATTGGTAACAGTGCCGTATCCAGTTTTCTGCTATTTTATCGATTTTTGCAAAAATATTTATACTCACTGATTAGAATGTTGACAGAAACTACAAATCTGCTTGCGATTTTCAAAAAAATTGCTTCGTTAATTAATAAAAAATTGACAAACTTTCGGGACCCGTGGAGTGAAATGGGGTGCTGGGTGGGTATAATATATAAGGAAGTATCTCTGTACATACTACACTAAGTAAGAAAGCAGTTCTACATAAAAATCGAATTTAAAATGCTTTTTTTTAAATAAAAACATGAAAAATTAGATTTTTTCAACAACATAACCTCAAATGTATAAAAATATTAAATATCGCACAATAATCACATCAGTAAAGAAGTTGGAAAATGTGGCAACATCGCAAGATTAAGAAAGAAGGGTAAACGGGTAAGAGCAAATTTTCCCCAGTTTTTTCGGGTACATATGAAAAAATGTTTTTAAAATAGTAAATTGCTGGTTAAAATATTTTCTCGTTTTGGAGATTATAATCTTGAAATTAGAATCATAGATGCTGTAGCATTTATCTCCTAGAGGTATTATACTAATATTTTACGCTAAACTAACAAAATCTAACCTATCCTAACCAAATGTAACCTATCCTAACCAAATGTAACCTATCCTAACCAAACCTAACCTATCCTAACCAAACCTAACCTATCCTATAATCCATCCTAACCTATCCTAACCAAACCTAACCTATCTTAACCAAACCTAACTTAACCTTTTCTAACCAAACTAACCTTAACAATCCATAGTTTATTTTCTCTAATTAGTTATAGGGTTTAAAATAAAAACAATAAGTAATTTTATATTTATTTATTTAAAACAAAAATTAACAAGTTTTAAAAATATTTAACCTAAATTAGGTAGATATAAGTGAGATATTTAAATAAAAAAATTATGGATATCATCTGAAAATAAAAATGAACGTTTAAATAAAAATTCTGCTAAATAT
The DNA here is from genome assembly GCA_030620095.1 of Kuschelorhynchus macadamiae. Classification (NCBI taxonomy): domain Eukaryota; kingdom Metazoa; phylum Arthropoda; class Insecta; order Coleoptera; family Curculionidae; genus Kuschelorhynchus; species Kuschelorhynchus macadamiae. The sequence goes on along the minus strand of JAUTXW010002702.1, from coordinate 133,598 downwards.
CCAATAAAATGTGCTTCCTTCCTCCCATATCGTGGAATTACACCTCTTACGTCCCGCCACGAGCGTTCTATATTTTGGGTATGAATTTGTGGGTTGGTAGGATCTACAAATTGAAGTGAATGATTAATTTGTAGGTGTTGAAACTGCAAAACATCATAAGATTTCCAGCAATCTGACACAATAATGGAGCCTGGAAGTATTCACTGTTTGATAACTGCCAGCAAAGATTCTGTAGTTCTATTTTCAACAGGAACTAAAAAAACTTTCCAAATTTGGCTTCATCTATCTCTACAATTTTTCCAACTCCGCCGATTTGTCGCAAATTAGTAACTACCCACTGAATGCATACCTCCATGCAGAATGAAGACCAATCAACTACAACATGACTATTACATTTAAGTTCTGTCATAATGAAACGTTGTCTAGGAAATCCTATCCTTTCGTAGCTTCTCCCGCAAGTATAGAACAACGAATTTATGTTAATTTCTATTCTATTTTTACAAGTATTGCAAATAGTGTATCTCATCAAAAGTCCATGATTAACTAAAAAATCAACTAATTATCTTCTGTCTGATTAAACTAATATAAAATCTTTTAAAGAGTATTCACAATTATTGCACGCCATCACTTTCAGAACTATGCACACGAAATACTTTTTTTACTGCACTAATTTATTTATTATATCACAATTAATTGCATCCTATGTCTGATGAACATCGCAATTTTTTTTATAATCTATATGAAAATTCCGGAATTTACAAGAAAATATCCAGGGCAGTTTACCATTGTCGAGATTTCGAAGTTATATTTGCATCTTTGTCTAAATCATAAAAGTTTATTTACCTACCTATTCTATCAAATATTCCAGAAATGTCAATATTCTTCTCGAACTTTGACACAATTCAAAGAATAATATCTATTCTTTTCAGTTTAATATCGCTATCGCTTTTTATTGTAGTTGCAATGTTGCCAGATTTACATTTTGGTGGCGATTATTTCACAACAAAATGAAAAATTGTTTATAATGTGGAAAATCAATAAAATTATTATAAATCGCAACCTAGGTGACCATCAGATCAACGAATAGAAGAAATTCATGCAAATTTTTTTTGAAAAAGTGAAATATTCGCAGAAAACCGTTTACGGCATAATTACCATGAAATTATTATTTATTTCAGTCTACAAAGAGTAATATGCCGCAGAAAAAATTCGAAATTTACTTTACATTAACAACCTCTGTCATCGTCAGTTATAAATATAGGGATATGTTAATGTTTTACGGCCGGTTGAAGAAAGCTCAATTAAAGTTTAGAATGTTTAACGGAATGTCAAATTTGACAGCGAGTTCCTAGATTTGTATAAGCAGCTTGTCAAATCTGAAAGCACGATTAACTATTCTAAACAGCAATTAAGTTTTGTGCAACCGGCTGTTATTACTCTAATAATCTATTTGAACTATCTAGTGCAAACTTACTTTTTCATTCAAATACCAATGTTTGTGCAAGTGATTAATGACAGTTGCCTCCGAAGTGTATGTATGTAAGTATGTGCTGAAGAAGGCCTACAAAGTACAGAAACAGTTTCTTTATTAGGGTTGCCAACTCACCCACCGTCGGCGGAATGTCCCGAGTCCCGGGGTAATTGTACGGCATTAGTCCCGATTTTTTAGAAACACCTCTAAAGTTTAACGAAATCTTTGGAAAATTATATAACTTGATGGAATAAAAAAGACAAACCCGCCTATGGAGCCAATGATAGCTACGGAAATCGGCGACTCTCATGGGACGCACCCGAATTCCCGAATATTTATGCGCGGAACGAAATGATTAATTTACCATTATATTCGGTCGATAAATACGCCGATTGAGACTTATAAATTGGCAATAGTGGCACTATACGTGATAAGTTGGTTAAGTGGTATACATAGATGATTCAATACAACTGAGTTTTTTTACAACGACTTATTATAAACGTCTTAAATTGAAAGAAATAATAATAATAAAGCGTTAAAATGTGTAGAAGATAAATATAAAATACCTATTTAATATTACGGCTACGTATTCGGGTTTACTGTGAAAAGGATTTTTGAGTTTTTTTTTAACGATGAAAATAGAAATATTGTACTTAAGGGAAATTTTCGTGACGAATATTTCTTGGACAACATATGTTTTTCCACGTTACCAAAGTTTCGTGTGAGTTGTGAAAGAGAATGAGAAAAAATATTTTTGGTGCGGTATGCCATATTTAAAGTTGCAACCCTAATATTCTTGTCCTAGATATTCTCAAAAATTAATCTAGATATTCTCTAAAATTAATCTTTAGATTAGTCAGTAGGTTAACGTTAAGAAAATTATAATTTTAGGCGAACTGAATAAAAGATGTCCTCTGATAGTAGCGACGAGGGAAGGAACACTCCTCCTAAAAATCTCACGGCAAAAAAACGTATGTGTGTGTACAAAAAAGAGTGGGAAGCTTCCTTTCAATGGTTAAGACCTGCTGAAAGCGCTGACTGTGGCTTTTCAACATCGGCGGCAATAAGAGCATACTGCAAACTATGCAAAAAGGTTTTTACTTACAATCATGGTGGATTAAATGGCATCAAAAAACGTAACAATACAATGGAATACAAGAAACAAGAAGCAACGCGGCGGTCAAATCAAGTAATGTCTAGTTTTTTTAAAAAGGAAACAATAAGCCATGATACGGAAAAAATAATTGCTGCCGAAGTTACAAAAGTGTTCCATACGGTAAAATATTCGCTTTCATTTAATTCTGTCGATTGCGAAACAAAACTTTATAGTAAAATATTTCCCGATTCAAAAATCGCGAAAACTGTAGCTTTAGGTAGAACGAAAGCAAGTGCCATTGCTCATAATGTACTAGGTCCCGCTTCTCTTGAAGACCATATGAAAAAACCCATTGAAAATAAGACCTTTTTTAGTGTCTCCAATGATGCTTCGAATCATGGTAATGTTAAATTGTTTCCTGATTTACTTCGATATTATTGTAAGGGCGAAGGAATAAGAATATGCCTATTTGATTTTTTTGAAGACCATGATGAAACATCAGATGGTATTTTTACAAATTTAAAAACCAAAATGGAATCGGCAGGATTAAATGTTTTTTTAATGTCAAGTTACTCAGCGGATAATGCTAGTGTAAATTTTGGCAGTATGGAATAAATCAGTATATACATTTTTTAGAAAAGAAAATGAAAAAATTCTTGGTGTTGGATGTCCAGCTCACTTGCTAAATAACATGATAAAATTTGCTTTAGGAAAATGTTCCTTTGATGTTGAAAATTTAGCATTAAAAACATACAGCAGGGGCATGCAGTCCATGTAAGCAAGGGAAGCAGTGCTTCCCCAAAAAAAAAATTACAAAACATCTTCTAAAATGTAATTTTTGAAATAAGAAACCATTAATTTAGTTTATATTAAAAATGCTAAAATATTATCTTAATTATCAAGCCCATAATAAATGACTCCGACCCAGCCACAATAGAAAATCGAATAGAACCTATGCGGGCCGCTAGCTTCTCTGCAGCCAAGTCCTGTATGCTTGATTTCCTGTGAATCGAGCCAGATGTTATTGAACTTTCCACCGGCTGTTTGCAATTTTTGCATTTCAGTCGCGTGCTTTAAGTGGTGGCGGAAGCTATCGTTGGAGTCGGTTCTTTGTTTGAACAGCTATCCGTGTATTGTGTGGTACGTACGCCGCGTCGTGCATGGTGCGATATGAAAGACAATAATACGGACGTGGAAATGCAAATACCATCAACTTCGGCTGTCGGTAACAACGTTGAAAATTTTGGAGAATTTAGTAAGAAGAGTGTATGTGAACGTATGGTGTGTGTCTTAATAATAAAGAGATTTTCAAAATTAAACGCTGATAAGCTTCAAATAATTTCCAAAGGAAGGGCAAAACCGCCTATGAAAAATTTAACCACAAAAATGTAAAACTCTATTAGACATTTTTATCCGGAAAAACAATACGACCAATTTAAATGGCTAACAGGGTGTGAAAATATAAGTAAATTATTTTGTTGGTCATGTTTATTTCTGAAAATGAAAAAGGTCTCTGGAATAAAACTGGTTTTTCCGATTTAAACAATTTCTATAAAGCTGTAAAAATACACATTATGTCCAAAGCGCATTTGCATTAACAAACCGTTGGAAATTAGTCACCGCCAACACAATGAACTAGTCGATAAAAATAGGCAAATATTAAGAAGACTTATCGATGTTGTTTGATTTCTCGGACAGCACGAATTGGGATTTAGAGGTCATGACGAAACAAGGGTTTCTTCAAATAGAGGAAATTTTTAAGATTTACTTCGTTTAATGCCTAAATATAATGATTGCTTAAAAAATCATTTAGAGCAGTCTAGCGTTTTTCGCGGAACGTCGAATCGAATCCAGAATGATTTAGTTTCCGCTGTTGCAACCATTATTCTACAAAGAATTAAGCAGGAGATTGGCGAGGCGCGGTTCATTGCTATTGTTCTGGATGAAACAACTGGTATCACTAATTTTAGCCAATTATCTATAGTAATACGCCACGTTAAAACAGACGGAAGTATCCAAGAGCGATTTTTAGGTTTTAAGAATGTGTCCGAAAATCGTACAGCAGATGCATTATATGCCGTAGTTTATAACATTACTAAAGAAATTAATAGAGAGAAAAAATTAGTTGCTCAAAGCTATGATGGAGCTGCAGTGATGGCAGGACAATTAGGGGGTCTGCAAGCTAAAGTTCGAGAAACTTTCCCAAGTGCTGTGTTTGTCCATTGTTTTGCTTATAAATTAAATTTAGTTTTATCCCAGTCCATCAATCACATTAAAGAGTGTAAAGTATTTTTCGTTAATTTAATTGACACGGCTGCTTCCAAATCAACAAAACGTACACAAGCTTTGGACTCCATTGTCCATAAACGATTACCCAAAGTAGCTCCTACTAGGTGTAACTATAATGGAAGACTTGTGTTAACAGTATCTGAAAATCGTGAATCACTGATTGAACTATTTGAGAATACAATAGGAAATAATGAAATGTGGGACTCAGAAGCAATAAATAGTTCGAGGGGGTTTTTGGACTGTTTGAAACGAGATTTTAATTTTAATTATTTGTTGAACATATTTTCAGAAATATTTCCATTCTCGGACAATGTTTTTAATATATTACAAACTAAAACAAATCATATTGATTTTTGCCTGAAAAAAGTGGATAATTTTAAGTCCATGTTAAACCAAACAAGAGATGACTTTGACCTATTTTGGGAGAAAACGATAACGTTAACTGTAGAGCCACAAGCCAAGCGTCTGCGAACAGACAAGGTGGGAGATATTCAAACATCATACAGACGCCTCTTTTACGAAATAATCGATCAAATTGAGCAACAAATAAACTATAGATTTAACGGTTTAAATGATTTTTAAATTCCTCGAGCTCTGCAATTTTGATGCATTTAAAGGCCAGTTCTTAGGCCGAGTGTTACTGCGATCTGAACTAAAAGTGATTTGTGAAACTGATGACATTAGCGCAAAAAATAACGCTAAGGAACTAATGCAATTTTTAAAAGACAAGGAGCTGGAAGATGCCTACACCGAAGTGTTGAAATTGTGTGAATAAGTATTGACAATACCTGCCACAAGTTCATCAGTAGAACGCAATTTTTGAACACTTAAACGTATAAAAAATTTCGTGCGAAATTCAACGGGGCAGGAGAGACATTCGCATACACCACTGTTGTCCATTGAAAATAAACTTCTCCAAAATATGTCGGAGTATCGACGTTTTTATTTTACATTACAAATAGGTAAGTTTCTAAAAATTGCTTCCCTTTCTTAAAGTTTCACCGCACGCCCCTGACATACAGCCATTTTTCCGCTCACGCAAAGCGAACAAAAGAATTAAAAGATTTCTTTAGCTTCGTGGACTTAGAATATCTGACTATTTTAAGACATGTTTCTACGAGGTGGTTGAGTCTGTATCCTGCCGTAGAGAGACTTCTAAGAAGTTTTCCCGCGATAAGAAGCTACTTTGTTTCGTTAGGTGAGGACTCCAGTCGTTTTGCAAAAATTTTTGAGGGGGAATCAACCGATAACGAAAATGCTGGTTCGTTAAAGGAATGTTACTTAGCATTTTTTCAAAATATTTTTAAAGTGGTTTATGATAGTGTGAAAACATTAGAGAATGAGTCCCTTCTCTGTACAGAAGTATTTGCTATTCTCTCTGGCATAAAAAATAAATTAAATCAAAGAGTTGAAGATAAGTTTTTGCCTTTACAGTACATTGAGCAGAGATTTGATTTTTCGGATAACAACTATATGTATCAGTTCAGATTTTTTTCCTTAAAAGTTGAAGGGGATATAAACTTTGATTTATTAAGTAACACAACAACTAAGATGAATTTAATTCATTTTGTTGATTTAGATGAATTATACAATGAATTTTGTGAAATCCGGGATGGATTACTTGCTGCCGTGCAAAATAAAAATAAGAATATGAGCTGTGTTGATAAATGGAATAATATTTTTTGCAAGATCGATAAAATTCCAGACTTTTTAAAATTGTTTCAATTTGTTGCATCCCGGCATCAAATGCAGCAACAGAAAGAATTTTTTCACTTTGTAACTATGCCTGGAACGATTGTAGAAATCGTTTAACTACAGAGCGTATAAAGGCTGAACTACAAATTAAAGTAAATTTTAATTATTCTTGCCAAGATTTTCATAATTTCATTTTAACAAGAAATAAAAACATATTAAAATGTGCAAAAGCGCAGTCAAAATATGATTTTAAAATAAAATAAATAGTAAATACGAAGTTGTAGCTTTACAAGATTTTTTTTGTAGTTTGTCATTTGTCCTCTGTTTTTTTTTATTATGTAAGTAGAAGGGCTACTGCATTTATTATCGCATATATGTTATTTTATTATTATATTTTATTATAGTATTTGAATTAAATTTATTTCACATAATCAGAATGCAAGTTTACATATCAAGGTGTTTCTTTGTAAATTTTTTATAAAAAATAAGTTGTCCGGAATTCTAATCGTCGCACAGAGAGGTATTTTTCCTACATTTCTGCCAAAATTTTTTTCTCTACTTTATTAAATGAAAATGAATAAATGGCATTAAAAAAAGGTATTAGAGAAATATATTTGCAAATAAACAATGTACAGGGTGTTTCACCATATTTAGACTTCATCGACTACCTTTATTATAAGAGATAGAAAAAAATGTTAAATACAAAAGTTGTAGGGATTGTTCTAAGGTGCCAGGAAATAATTTTTATTGAAAGAAATGAACATCGCAAAGCTACTAAAAAATATAAACTTGATATTTTTTAAAAGAGACACCCTGTATATTATTATTTCAATCAATGCGTCTCGTATTACCGATTATCAATATACCAGGTTTGATACGTTTAAAGACAACCAAGAAAATTGAGAAAAACCGTGCCATAATACGCAATGTGGTAGAAATAGAGGGAATATTATCTTCTAAATATGGAATAAATATTATTATATTGCCTCTTATGGGACGGTTTTTCTCAATTTCCTCGGTTGTCTTTAAAGATAAAGGTATCAATTCTGGTATATTTTTAATCGGTAAGATGAGACGCATCGATTGAAATAATAATATACAAGGTGCCCCATTTAAAAATACCAAGTTTATGTTTTTAGTAGCTTTGTGATGTTCATTTGTTTCAATAAAAATTATTCCCTGACGGTTTCCTACAATTTTTGTAGTTAACATTTTTTTCTCTCTCCTATAATAAAGGCAGTAGATAAAGTCTAAATATAGTGAAACACCCTATACAGGGTCTTTTTTATGGCATCCCAGATCAATTTAATTTAAATTTAATTATGTTTCAAACCTTAATATCAAAACGGATGAACAAAATATCAACAAATTAAATATTTTTGAAATAATGAGGAAAAAATCTTTTATATTGGAAACAAATATACAGGAGAGTCCATTTACAAAGAGTAAGTTTGGCCAGTTTTTTTAAACTTCATATATATATTTTTTTACTTTAACAAGTTTTTAATATAATACATACAAGTAACATATCAGAATTTTCGTATTTAAAGTTTTTTTTTCTATCTCCAATATCTAACGTTTTGTTGGAGAGCAAAATATAATAAAAAACCCCAGACATTATAAAAAAAAAATCAAATAAAATTAAAAAAAAAATTTAGTCAGTTTCTACACAGTTATCATTTGATATATCTTCATTTAGGCGATATAATTCAGTTCTTGGCAATGAGGATGTATCTGGTAGTAGGAGAGTTAAGGTTTCCCTGCAAAACGGTTTACTTTTCTTAGGTTGCCTTGGTCTTGAGGCACTAATAAATGGGTCCGAACTTAGAAGTAGTCTGTTCAGGACATCTCGGTTACACGCTTCTCTTGACATTTTTTATATTTTTCGAGAGAAAAGTCTTGCCTATACAAACGAAAATGTTTATTTTTTGCCTCCGTGGCCTTCTCCGACAATTGACCAATAGGTAACAATGCATGATCTATGACAGTGGCTCCGTGTATTAGAATTTTGTGAATTGTTGGCGATATTGGATGCTAGCCATACAACTCAACATAAAGCTTTCCTGTTTCTATTCCATATTTTGAGAATTTTACCACATCAATTATGTGTCCACTTGATATGGCCTTCAATATTATTTTGAATCTGGTGGCTAAAGTCAGGACCAACCCAGTTATCCTGCATGATGTTTCGAGATCACCGAAGAATCTTCGGGTGGTATTCCCGTCGTTGGTATTTCCAAACACTTGTTTAGGGATATCTACCAATATACTTATTTCCTCCCTAAACGATCGCTGAATTTCCTTTTTTCTTTCTGAGACCATTTTTTTCTCTTCCACTGTTCTCGCTTGCCATTTACGAAGAGGTAGTTTATATGATAAGTGTAGCAGGAACTGAAAAAATCTTATTTTAGCGTGTTGAAAATTGAAATTGAAAGCCCAAATTTTAGACTATCGGGATTTATATTCATTGACAGGGTTAACTTGTTAAAGTCTTTAGAGGTTTGACCGCAGATATAGCATCTCATAGTTGACGAAGTATTGGTCGCTGCATTGCAAACTTTCGCATCTACCATAGTATAGTATAGTACCAAAGTATGTTTGATATGGACAACACTTCCACTTGTTGTATGTACTTCAGTTTCTACTAAATTTCTAATTTGATCTTCCATATACATAAATTCTTCATTTGTGACGTCCTTACTTTCCTGGATGAAACGAATGCGGATGGGCCTACAAAACCTCGGAGATAATCGCGTAGGATTTTGCCAAATAACCTTTTCTTTTTCACCAGTTTTACTAACCTCAGAGGAACACGGGAGCTTTGAAAAATATTTGCATCACTGTGTGTGTTGGTCTGAAAATTTTGTTTATATTGTGATTGTTGGAAACCATCACAACCCCACTTTGTTAGTAGCTCCATTTTTTGTTTTTCTTCCTGACTACATGTATTTATGATTTCATCTAGATACTGACACAATCGTATGACAGTGTGATCTAGTAGATCCTGTAGGCGGACTTTGGCATATGTTTCCGTAACCTTAATTGCTTCCTCATTTGGGTAACAAACTTTTTTTCTTTTTTTATCGCCGAGTAGCACGGATATATATTTTTATTTGCAGCATGAATTATTTCATACTGCTTTGTTGTTAGATCAGCTTTCACGAATACAGTTAAGGCCTCAGAAAGAGTATGCTTTTTATTAGTATTTGTTTGCGCTGAAGCAAAACTGCGTGTATATTTCTGGGCTCTTGTCGGTGTTGCTGTTATATCTTCGATAACTTTAGATATCGCACAGTTTCCCATAGAACGCTGGCTCATGCTGGCTGCATATATCAACTCATCAGCACACACTGTGTCTCTTAAATTTTGAGTCTTGCGCTTCTTACTGCGGTCACTTGATTCCACAAAGAGCTTTGTCGGTCGTCCTGATTTAATGATTGTCCAAGATGGCAGTTTCACGGAAGAACACTGCTCGTTTTTGTTTGTGAAGCGATCGCCCTAGTGACAGGCCGCCGCCCATTTTCACTTAAAATTTGATTTAAAGTGTGACAATGTTCGTTTTAGTGTACTGGTTTCACTTTCAGGACACTTTGTGATTTCAATAAGTTTATTCACCAAATAAATGAACCTTTCATCAAAATTTTTTGATGGACACTTTTGCATGAGATCATACAAAGATCTATTCGTCATTTCGAACACGAGTTCAGGACTTTCTGTAAAAAAATATAACAATATTGAGACTATACAGGGCGTTTTACAAAGAAAGGGATCTGGTTAAATGGTGGGTAGTACGACCCGAGGGGCTTTTATACTTGAAAGTACATAATTCTAAATTTAATTTTAATTTTAACGCATTGGTATTATTATTAAAATAAACAGTATGACTGGTAACAATACTTTTATCATGGCCAATTAAGAATCAATAGATTAGTTCAGAAAATGCCGTGAAACTGATGGATAAAATCAAAAAAATAGTTTATTTAATCAATATTATATTTTGGTTAATGTTTAGTTAGGGTTTTTGTAGTTTCTAAGTAATTTTGTTTTTTTCTCTTAAACATTTGGTATTTAGGTTAAGGTGGTCTTGGTAGGTATAATCTAAATCCAATTACAAGTTATTTTAGTTAATTATTTAGTTAATTACTACTAAAATAAAACACGAAACTGTAAATATGTTTTTTTCTTGATTTTTAACTCAGAGTTTAAAGTTAAAATTCATTTACTTAATACATAGGATGGTAGAAGTAAGCCTTTAAAAAAATAAGTAAAAAATCAAAGGAGGTGCATTAAGTTAATTTTTGTTTTTTATTAAGTACCATTCATTGTTATTCTGCGCTTTGTTAAAAAATTAATTATATAAGTTACAGAGTGTTGAATTTAATAAAGTGGTAAACAAAAAGAAAATAGAAAAATGAGTCCAGTTCTGAATTTTTGCCCAACCAACCAGTTTTAGTTTAATCACAGTTACCAATACTATGCAAAATTGTATTAAAATCAGTTCAGGGGTCCGGTAAACTATCCTGACAAACGATTTTTGCATATTTTATTCTTTTTCCAGAAAATACCCATTTGTAATATTACATTTCAAAAATAAAAATTGCGGGATATGCAAGAGTTTTCCTAAAAAAAAATTAATTAAAAGTCACACAACATCCCGCTTTCAATATAGACTCGAAATTCAATTGGCGCGCTACCGCGCACTTTCTTTACAGAGAACCTAACTAATGCTAACCTAACCTAATCCGCATTTTTATTAATTATAAGTTTTGTTATAAAAAAAATTAGTTTTACGTGTATCATAACTTATAGGTATTTCTTTAATTATGAATATGGCAACGTCGCACATCAAATTAAAAACGAGCATGGCGATGGGAACAGTCGGAAAGATGTTTGAAATCAAAATTACCTTTAATTTGTATAATAATTACATCTTAAAGTAAATTTTGAGTGCTGATGAGAGTTTTCCACACATTTTCTCAATTTGGACTGCTAGAATGGTAGATAAAAACAAAAATAATCGAGATTTAAGAGTGTCAACATAGTTTACCGAAACCCAGTTCAGTAGTCCCTGAGGTATAGTTGGCGCATTACCTTTCTGGAATGACGTCACGCTGGTTTCAAATAACGTATTTCTTATATTATTTATATTTCAGCGATGATTCCTAACCTAAACGTATGCAGTGATGTAGATAGGAGGGGTGCGTTCAGCACTGGCTAAAGCGAATTTAAAATTGGCATTTTCTGTACAGAAAGCGCTGCAACTTGTCGAAAATGGCTGGCAAAAAATTAACACTCTCATTGCCATAAAAAAACCCTCATTTTGCACACTTAATACAAAAATAACTATTATAACTTCAAAAACTAAAATTATTTTGCAAATAAGACTTTACTAATATAAATTCTTTCATCTTAGTCTTATTCTTTGTTTGCAATGTAATAAATTGACGCCAGTTACCCATTTTCATCAAAATTATTTTAATTCTCAATTACAGACAATACTGAAAAAATATTAAGAAAAGGGGAATAACGAACGATGAATCCTTTACCTCCAGAATGTTTCAAAAACAAAAAGAGGTAAAAACAAAAATCACAGATTACTTAAAGAACAAAATAAGAGATATGATCTATTGCGTGTATGCTAAAAATGAATATGTTACAATGCAGACTTTGCTTTAAAAACTAAAAGAGAGAAATTAATGTATAACTAACTAACTTTAAAAATAAAAACTACTCCCCTTCACTGTCTTCAGAATCAGAACTAAATTCTTCATCGTCACTGCTGTCTTCGTCGGTACTAATTACAAGTGGCGCAATGTCTGAAGCATCACATATCTGTATTGTCTTCCAAGCTTCTTGGATTACCCTTTCTGTGTGGCTGACATAATTTTTCCAATGCTCTGAAGATACTTCATTTATCGCTTTTTCCCACATGGCCAAAACTTCCGACGGTGTCCCCTTCAGACTAGCAATGTATTGGTCGTATTTCCTCTTACACTCAGACCATACCATTTCAATAGCATTAAATTGACAATGGTATGGAGGAAGTCTTAGTATTTTGTGGCCCAAAGGTTTCACATATTCGTCAAGGTAGAATGTTTTTTCAATGTTACAATTTTTTTCTACAATGCTCCATATTTCATCCTTCATGGCCCTCTCTGGGAAGTCAATGTTCTTTTCTTTTAACCATCCAATCAATCTCTGCTTTGTCCATGATTTTCTTGGAATATCCTCTAAAAGGCCGGAATGATAGCTTGCGTTGTCCATCACTATCAAACTTTTTGGAGAAAGATTTGGTACCAGCTGATTTTTAAACCAATTTTCAAAATTTTGCTTGTTCATATTGTCATGATAATCTCCGCTTTTTAGTCCACTTTTAAATATTAAACTGGCCCCCTTAATAAATCCTTCCTTTGATCCAGCGTGAACTACAATATATTGATGACCTTCACTAGCTTTTTTAGAACTTGTAGACATAGTGTTATCCTGCCAGCTGTTTCTAAACGAACCTTTACTAAAAATCCAAGTCTCATCAATAAATACGGTGGTATAAGCATCTTGTCCTAGATTTTGATTTTTGACATATTTCCTCAAGAAATTGATTCTCTTGTGGACGATGTGGGGCAAATCCATCAGGTATTTTCTATTATTTGATTTCTTCCACTTAAAACCAATACTTTTTACGTATTTTCTTAGCGAGGTGATGGAAAAATTAAAATATTCATTTATCTCTTTTAGTTTTTTAAGCAAAGTCTGCATTGTAACATATTCATTTTTCGCATACATGCAGTAGATCGTATCTCTTATTTTGTTCTTTAAGTAATCTGTAATTTTTGTTTTTACCTCTTTTTGCTTTTGAGACATTCTGGAGGTAAAGGATTCATCGCTCGTTATTCCTCTTTTCTTAATATTTATGATTGTTGTATGGCTAAGTTTTGTTGCATTTGAAGCTCGTTCAATTATATTATCAGTTTGCGGAAGGATTCCATTTTTAGCTTGCTCTTTTTCCAATTGAAAAAAAGCCAAGATATTCAAAACTATTAGCTGTGATTGCTGATTATATCTTCGCGGCATCTTGCAAAAGTTTAAAAAGAATCACAACAAATCAATGTCAATTTTGACGAATATATTCTGTAAGACACATAACCAAAACCGGCATTGACTGTTGTAAAGAAACGACAATGAGTTTTTTCAAAATGTTTTTGTCACTGTCAGTTAACATAAATCAAACAAAAATAACCAAAAATGACGTCATTCCAGAAAGGTAATGCGCCAACTATATAATGTAAATGTATTCGCTACTTCCTTTTTATTATTGAGGCCCTCAGCTACGTAACTTTCCGCAATAGTAGCGGATTTCCATCCACCATGTCACTTGATAGCTAATACATCAACTCCAGTATTTGCTAATAAAGTTGCCGACGTTCTTCTAAAAGAGCGTCCAGTATACATTTTGAAGTTCTCAAACTTTAGAAATTTCGCAATTTTACTTGGAATTGACGAAAACATAATTTTCCCGACAGGCTGGTTTAAGCACTTTCGATTTTGATATCGCATAAAAAGCGCGGATTAATAGTCGTCATGTGGGATCTTGTATCAATGTACTTTTGAATTATTTTGAAATGACAAACCTGAGTGTCGTCAATTTTTGTCACTGTAAATGTACGTGACATTCCATTTTTGGAGTCAGGAATGGTCACAATTATAACTTCTTGACTTATTTTAGAATTGTCCATTTTCATTTCACAGAGTTCATTAGAACGGCACGCTCCAGCAACTCCCATTACCCATATGACCTTCATCAATAAGTATATATCATAGGGAGCTTCAAGCATGAACTTATTCACATCTTCCCTGTTAAACACATTCGATTTTTTGAGTCTATAACCTTCATTTTTTCTTTTCAAAAATGCTCGAAGTTTTGGATACTTAGGAATATCTATATTTTCCTCTATAGAAAGGGTGGACTTCAACATCGAATACTCACCTTATAATCTTGATGGGGACTTCAATATAGCACTTTTTTCGTGAAAATACGCCAAAAACAAGGTTTCTGAGACTGCAGTAGCCGTCTTGCTTTGGCACCAATTCTTAAAGGATTTATATGCAGCTTCATACCTTTCTTTCGACTTTTCCGGTAGTAGAGATAAACAAGCAATATTCGCTGATTCTTCTATGTCTGAAACATCCATTTTAGCCACACAGAATCAAACAATTCGACCTCTTCAAACTTTTCGCTATGAATTGTCAACTTGACGTTGTTGATAAAATAAAAACTGCTTATGTTGCTCTGACAACGGATCACGGCTGCCTTCATAATTTAATGAGAATGCTATCGAATGTAATGATAAAGAAAATCCAAAAATATATCCAGCATTTTCTTGTAAACATACAATACAGGGAGGGGGAAAAATATTATATACTATATGGGATGTAAGTACATTAACCAGTCTCGAACTTTTTTGCCAGCCCTCGCTAAACTCGTCCTCGACTGGTAAATGTTACTTACATCCCTTATAGTATAAATAACTATTGTTTGTCTGGTTGAGTGGTAAGAAGAAAATTTAAAGTAAGTTTATTCTGTTTAAAAACAAATGTATTTTCCTTTTTCTGACTATACTGCTGTAAATTAGTTTTCTATTATGTTTGCTGTCTTTGTAGTAGTCAGTAATGAAATCAAAAAACAAAGCTATATGATATAGATCTATATAATTCTCTAAAAATAGTAATATAATGATTTTATTTAAAATTATGTTTGTAATACAATACAGGGTGCTCTAAAAGTGTTTTAGGAACATTTAAAAGGAGATTGTGACTATATTAGTCGGTAAAATAATGGTAAATCATTCAGGTAACAATTCAATATTATAAAAACCACATATAAGGTGTTCTGCGCCTCTTTCAACAATTGCATCCATTGCTGACAAAGAGGACCGGCCAGAGCGCACTGGCTCATTATTCTTGACACTTAATAAAGTAGGTTTATGCTTTTAATGTATTAACGTTTAAAATAATTTAAATAATTAGTTTTGTGGGAAAGTCTTTATTCAAAATGTAAATAGAAAATAATCAAAAATATACAAAATATATAATTATGATAAGATGACGAGGACTGTATGAAGGGCTACACAGCTAATATCAAGTTGCCGCAAGATACCTTCTTAATTGGGTCTTTATTTTAAGCAGTTGTTATTGTTCTATGATGAAGCGAAGTTGTGTACTACCATCCTTACTTTCGGCAGATTTAGGGAAGTCATCTTGAGTATCTTCGTAACATTATATACCAGAAAGCTTGTCATTTATAATGTCAATAATATCAGTACCTTGGCTAAAATTCTTCAACTTTTCTTCCAAAAAATCTTCATTTTTCCAAAGTAATAGTGGTCTGAATCTTTCGCATATTTTAGGAATGATCTTTTCTGGAAGTTTAATTTGTAATAATTTGATTTGCAGCCTGACATACTGCACATCCAAGGCATGTTGTAAATAATAGATGATATAATATCGACTAGCGGCACAAAACTCTTGACAGACAAAGGTGACAGCCCTAGTTTGGTCACGTGGTACATCGGGCGCCCCGGCCACTCTTTTTACTCGGCCATGAATTGCATCATAGAGTGGTTTAAAAATTATGGATTATTTATATATATATATATATATATATATATATATATATATATATATATATATACAATATAGATATACGAAGTGGGTAGGTATAAAACCTGTTCCACGACTATTATAGCTTTTCTAATTATTGTATTGTAGATAGTTAAAAAGTTCATTCACTTGATATATTTATTCAATTAAAGAGTCTCTGAATTTCTTTTCTTAGTTTGTTCAGGCTATTATTGCTCCACGGCATATTTGTAAAGCTTTTACTTTTCTAGTAAGAATGAAGTATAGTGTTCGAGGAAAAAATCACCCTCCGAGACTTTTGCAGATCTTTGCGTTTTAGAGTCCTTGAACCCCGAAAAACATGTTTGCCCGTTTCTATCCATCCATTATCCATTATGGCGTAACAAAATGGCTTAATGAAATATTTAAAAATTAAGTATCAAAAAAACTACTCATCAAACTGACTTGAAATTGTGTACAAAAATGAAGTGTAAATCAAGGATAGACTGGTCAAATTTTAGTGGGAATCTAATATAGCAAAACAAAATGGCAGCCTAATAAAATGTCTAAATATTCGATAAGTTACCATTTTCGGGAATAAAATCTTCTTTTATTATATTATATTATTATTTATCATAAATAAAATAAATAAAGTTATGAAAAATGAATAGTAATAATAATAACAATAATAAATAAAATAAAAACTAAAAACAAATTAAATAAATTACAGTTTATACGATTTGTATAAAGTTATTACCAAATAATTATACGCGTATCTAGACTATGTTACATGTACGTAGTGAAATTCTGTAAAAGGGAAGTGGTAGGCAAAGGTGAATTTAATTAAAGTTTGCGCTTCTCAATACTTCATGGCGTGCGTTGGCATCCCATCGAGTTGCCAGCAGTGTAGTCATCTATTTACAAGGAAATATGAAGAGCAAACACTTAAATCAGTCTTGCGCTTTAATATTTTTGTTTAAAATATTAAAGTTAAACGGGTTAGTTTTTCTTATAGATACGTTATCATGCAATTGTACCTGACGATGGTGAAAAAGCCCATCTGAAACGTCGGTTTTTACGGCGTTTTAGTTTTGTTTAATTATTTGCCCTGTAGCTTTATTTTTATTGGTTTCATTCGACAGAAGGTCGTTAAATTGGATTCAGTCTTGTACCTCTAGGGTACCACTGTCAACATTGATGCTTTGATTAAAAGTATTGTATTCGGTACTACAGTCAGTAGACACTAGAGAATGTTGGCTAAATGATTTATAACTGAAGTTTTCTTTTATATTTTTGTTTAGTTTTAAACAACTATCATTAAAAATTTGACGCTGAGGACATCGACGTCTGCGTTAGGCAATATAAAAGGATCATTTTCATCATGTAAAGCCTCCAAGTCGACCTTTCATGAAGTGTTAGATTTTTTCTGAATATCCTCCTCCCTGCGGGAGTAGCTATTTGCTATTTCTATAGGACTATTATGTTTATTTCTATATTTCTCACTCTCATATAGTTGATTACTATTATCAATAAATTCATGCTTATAACTACTGCCACTAAAACTAGATACATTAGTTCTGACGTTAACACAATTATAAATATCTTGTAAGGTCATGGTTACGGGGTTGCTATTAGCAGAGTATTTATATAATAGGGCTATCCCCAAAGGATTTGCCGAGGTCCCACCACCATCTCCCGGCTGCCTATAATCACGCGGACATGAGACTCAGGAACATTTTTCCCTTTTAAAAAACTTTGAGCCTTCTCATTGTTCGGTTTCGGTTGGAATTGTTTGGCCGTATGTTTCAGTCAGTTTAGGCTAATAGCATCCACAGAGGTAAGCTCAACGGACCTCTTTCTAAGATGTCATTCAGCCCTGGACCCACACCAACCGGTCCATAAGTAGGCCCAGTTGAGCTCACCCGAGCTCTCTTGTTAAAAGTGTCGTGAATGGTAATATCTGACGTCATCCAATCGCTGCTGCTTGTAATCAGTTCAATTATCCGTTTTGTTCCGATGTTTTCACCTCTGCCGTGAAAGTTTGACGATTTCTAAACTGAGGTGTCTGATTTATCTGCAGCACCGTATTTAAGACGAAGTGATATGTAAGATTTTTAGAAGATTTGCCAACATCTTCGATAAAGATCAAGGAAGTCGCTGTTTTTACTTCCGTCGTAAAAACGAAGTATTTTAATCCGTTGGTCTGCCTGTCAGTCCGTCCGTCGGTCAGTCTGTTCGCGTCATAGCTAAAAACTACTTACCTGCTTGACTTCAAATTTTGGTAAAAAATTAAGGGTCATATGGGATGACCTGGTAACATTGTGGTAAAAATGCAATGTGGCAAAACAGAATGGTGGCCTAGTGAAATATTAAAAAAAGTATTACCAAAAAATTACTTCTCCAATTTATCTCAAATTCTGCACAAAAATCATGTATTATGTAGGAATCAACTGCTAAAATTTTGGTTCGAATTCAAGATGGCGGAAGAAAATCGCGGTTTAGAAAAATATTTCAAAATTCAACCTGAAAAACTACTTAAGGGATTGATTTCAAACTGTGTGCCATAAATAATTTTGGTATACAGAAGAACTAGTAAAATCTTGCTACTAATTGAAGATGGCGGAACAAAATGGCGACTAAATAAAATATTTGTAGTCGTGCAAAAATCACCATTTCAGGTTTTACATATCTTCACGTTTTAACGTCCGTAGAAGCCTAAAAATATATTTTATCAATTCCGTCAGTCCGTCTGTCAGTTTGTGTGTCTGTCAATTCACGGCATAGCTTAAAAACCACTTAACCGATTGACTTCAAATTTTTGTCATAAATTAAGGATTATATAAGAATGACCTGGTAATATTTTTGTAGAAATCCAATATGGAAAAGCAAAATGGCGTCCTAGTGAAATGTTAAAAAAATTATTACTAAAAAAATACTTTTCCAGTTTATCTCAAATTTAGCACAAAAATCAAGTATTATGTAGAAATCAACAAGTAACAAAGTTCCTAGTAAATGTAAGTTACTTTTTAAAAGTAACTAATTACACTAAAAATATACTTTGTTTTCTAGGTTTAACATGGGTAGTATAGGTATATTAAACACGTTATGTTATTACGTTCTTATTACATACATATAGTATGTATGTTATAACTTAACATACATACTTACTTAGTACTTACCAAGACATCAAAAACATATTATGGCAAACAAATTACTAAAAAAAATAGTTTAAACTAAATATTATATTATACTTCAGGCGGTGGGTCAAAACATCTTGTGAAAAATAGAAAAAATAAAACACTTCTTCAAATTTACTTAAGTGTATCCGATACCAAATTCTAGTAATTTTTGAGATGTAGTTTTTCAAAACCACTGTTTATTTTTATTTGCTGTAATCACAGTAGCTACTCAAAATAACGTAAAGACCGCTTCTCACTATTCAATTCAATTCGTCCATTCGTTTCAATTATTCGATTCGTTCATTCATATGAATAGATGAATGAGCGAATCAAAGAATTGACGAATATTTCATCCACACTATTCATCAATTTTTATTTCATGCCTTTCAATGCTTAAAAATACGCATAGTTTCGGAAGAATGGTCCACCGAGAGCCTACTTGATTGTTCGCTCAAAAGACGATATCGCCACGCAATGAAACGAACAGATAAATCGAATAGTGAGTAGCAGGCTTTACAGTAAAACCCACTACTCACTATTCGGTTCGATTCGTCAATACGATTCGTTCATTCGATTCGTATGAATGCACGAATGGGCGAAAAACAAATGCCAATGGTTCACCGAGGTCAAAGCCTACTTCATTATACTAATATATTATGCTCCTAAAATATAGAAAAAAAACTACTTTACACACTCTGCAACCTTTACATTTATCATTTTTCTCTACCTAATTAAGCAAAAAAGTTAAATGGGAGTCAAATTTATATTCATTATTCCTGTACATTTATCCTTTAAAAAAAAAGTTTTAAAATTATAACCAGAATTCAGAAATGAATATACAAAGAGTTCCATTTAAAAATTATATTTTCTGCTGCACTACTTTTTTGACCCACCTATTTACATGGAAATATTTTTACATTATACACAATTTGTCACTACATAATATTTCAAATGTATTTTGTTGCCAAATTTAATCTAGAAAGTATAAACATCGTAGTGTTGTTGACTTACCCTGTACATACTACTTAGGTCCCTGTAAAATTTTTGTTAGTTACCTAACTAACTTACTACCTAAACCCTACTTAAATCTTAATATTTGTCATCTTCATAATATACTTCGTAGGAAAACTTTATGAATGTCAAAAATCTATTATTCTAGGTAATCCTAATTATCTTATTCATATGATTTATAAAAAGCAAACAAACTGCATTTTACGGCTTGTTACTGCAAATCAAGTAACCAAACTAATACTAAGAAACAACAATAGCTTGCTATGTTTCTTTTTGATATCGAGGTAAAAACGGTAGAAGTGGTTGTAATAAAAAGTTAAGTTAAGTAAAAAAATTTCGGGAAATAACAAAGCGTCTTTTTTATTTTCTTACGCCGTTTCCGCGTTTTTTATAGTATTTATACGTTGAAGTTGATTAGCCTGGAAAATATGTAACTGACATACTCTTTTGAAACTAAAATTACTTTTTGTAATTAAAGTTATATTTTGTAACTAAAGATACTTTTCAAAAGTAACGGTTACAAGATACTCAACAAATATAGCTAGTTACAAGATACTTTTTCCATAATTAAAAGTAACTATGTTACAGTAACTAAGTTACTTCAGAGTAACTTAGTTACTTTATTACAATTTTAGATACTCTCAGCCCTGTCTGAAGGTACCTACCAGACTCCACCACTACGCGATAAATTATAGACACAGCGAAGGGAATATTGACTAAGTGTTATGGCCTTAAATACGTGCATTTTAGCAATCAAACTAAAATTCTAATATATTTTCAAAAAGGAAATGGCAACTAACGGCTACAGATAACTTTTAATACAATTAATTAACTATAGCTAGAGAAAATTCAATCTTATTTTAAACAACTTTTGTCACGGAAGGAACCATTTAATTTATAAGATTAGGATGAGATGAGACGGATTTGGCCTCGAAATTGTTTAAATACATGCGATATAGCTGTGAAAATCCAATTATCATATATATTTTATTTATGATAAAACGTATGATATTTAAAAAAAACTTTATTTATTTCATAACCAAAAAAGACTTAAAACATTAGTTTTTTTAATTATCTTAAAATCTATTATATTTGTAATAGATTTTTTACAGAATACAGAAATATATAATAATAATATTACTAATAACTATAAATAAGTCTGTCCGTCTGGGTACTCCATCCAGTAGTATTGCGGACGCTCCTGTAATACGTAGTCCGTACTGTCAGCGGCGTCCAGCTGCCCACTGTTCTAAACACCCAGTATCCACAAAACCACTACATACGGAATGAGCCTAGAGATATTTTCTCTCTCGGAAACCCAGAAGCACAACTTCCATATTTTTTCTATACCAAGAACAAAACAGATGTGCATTAAAGAGAGACCAACAATAATAGGCAAAGAAACACACAAAAAATTGATCTACCTCCTACTAACAGGCGATTCAATGTTGGGACACTTTGAGCTTCAAACACCACAAAACATCAACCGAAACAACAAAGCATCATTAAAGTAAGCATCGGGCGAGCGGCGTCACGGTCGAGGACGTTGCGAGAAAGGACAGCTCGACCGAAACGATCACGATCAAGCAAAGGAAAATACACCCACCAAAAGTGTTTTGAGGATCAAACTTGAAACAATTTCATCAGGATACGGACATAAACTGCATACACTTTTCAAAGTACAATATTCAGAATACAAATCACTTGTCACAGAGCAGAGAGTAATAGTCATCACCTAGACCAGTAAGCTCACACAAAAAAACTTTGGTAGCTGCTGAACTAAACATTCATCCACTATTGAAGATAATGGGGCAGATGCCGAACCGATCCCACTGCTTAACTTTCACTCAATGCTTAGTAGGGGCGAAGCTCCCAGCAACAGCCCACGACAGATGATAAACACAACACAGCGCACAGGACAAGTAAATCGTTCGCCCAAAGCACCATAAACATATAATACCCAAGTACACAACGAATGTGAGCACAATTGAGAACATTCATACAGTGATCTACGCAGCAGCTATAACCACGATAACACCGAACAATCAGAAACTTCCGCCGTGATACAGAAACGCCAACAGCATAAGACCAAAATTCAAATGGCAGATAAGGATCGAAAACAAAATTTGAAAAGAATTGAGACATCTTACCCAATTCATGAATGGCAACAAGTCAAAACGTATCACACAATGTGTAAGGAAAATCAAATCTACATCTCTTGATCGCACGCCTACAGAAATCCTTGTCACTCTGAACCAAAAATTATCCGTGTATGGCGCAAGACTTCGAAGATACAAAGAGTCAAATGAAAGACAGGACGCTAACAACCTGTTTCGAAGAAGTGACAAACAGTTCTACCAAAAAACCATGAGCAATGAGGAGGCACGAGTAATAGAACCACCGACCGAAGAAGAAACCATAGAATGCTGGAAAAACATTTGGTCAGAACCGAGACTTCACAATAATAACGCTTCATGGGTTATAAAGGAAGAAGAGAGACACAAGTGTTTGGAGGAACAAGAGGACTTTGCAATGTCAACACTAGTAGTTGCAGAAACAATCAAATACACGCATAACTGGAGATGTTCTAGAATAGATAACATTCATAACTACTGGTACAAACAGTTTACCTCTACACATGAAGCTCTTACTCGCCAAATTAATGAAATTATTATAAAACCTAGCACACTCCCCAGTTTTCTCACCCAAGGAATATCACACCACCGGTCAAATTACCGACCTATTACGTGCCTTCCAACCCTATATAAAATCATCAACAGCCACAATTACCAGGAGAATAAAACAACAAAAACATTCTAACGGAAGAGTAAAAAGGGTGCAGGAAAAGCAGGCGAGGATGCAAGGAGCATCTAATTATAGACAGCGTCATCACGGAATAAACCAAGAAAAAACATAGAAACTTTCACACTGGTTACATAGATTAGAAAAAAGCATTTGATTCGACACCCCACAGTTGGCTAACCAGAGTGCTAGGATTAAACAAAGTCAATCAAAACCTTAGACAATTTCTTACGCAAATCAAAAGAGCACATTGAAACAGAAGATATCTACATCAGACGAGGTATCTCCCAGGGAGATTCACTCAGCGCTTTGTGATTCTGCCTCTGTCTCAATCTACTCTCAATCACACTGAATTACACAATCTGCGGATTCCACATTAAATACCAAAAAAATAATCTACATAAAATAAACCATCTCTTGTATATGGATGATATACGCAAGCACAAAGGCACAGCTAAAGGGGCTCCTTAAAATTACAGAAACGTTTACCCTGGCATCAACATGGAATTTGGTATAAGTAAATGCAAGCTACTTCATATCAACAAAGGACAGTGGAAAAACAACCCTACGATGGAAACAATCAACAATGAAACCATAGATAACATACTCAAGGAAGAAATATACAGATACCTAGGCTTCCATCAAAGCTCCAAAATTAACCACACTCATATCAAATCAGAGCTCAAGACGGACTTTAAAACCAGGCCACAAAACTACCAAAAACAAAACTGAACTCCATAAATCTAACGAAAGCTATTAACCCCTTCGCCATACCTATTCTTACGTATTCGTTTGGTATCATTAAATGGTCACACACAGACATAGAAAACACTCACATTCTTATACGCCCTGAATTCACTAACCACAGGAAGTTACATCCCAACGCATGCAAGGAAAGACTCACCATTGAGAGAAAAGAAGGAGGGAGGGAAATTATAGATATACAATCGCTAAATATAAAACATATAATATACAATAGTTTTTTTTTGTACTGACTTGGTATAACCCCGTCAAAATAAAAAACAACCACAGGAATATTGTGAGAGAACAAGGTGGATAATAATAATAATATTCCTTAAAAGTCCTTAATAATCTAATGCAGGAACCCCAAAATATGCCTTCTTTCCTTACTCAAGGAGTTACTTACCTTATTCCGAATCGAACTTTATTATAACTATAACAGTGGCGCAAACCGCTTCGACTTTGCTGGAGGTGCTATGTTTAGTTTACGATTTTCCTTGACAACGCATTCGCGATAGAACGCTCTCGGTGAATTGCTAATGCAGTACACTACACCCACATGTCTTTCAGTTTGGGGTGGTTGTTTACTTTTATTTTCGCGGATTTCGCTGCAACCGGTTATTTCCTTTGCAGTTTACTTAACTGTTTTGTGTTATATTTATTTATGGTGTTGTTACAACTTTGTTTGGTGTTGGGTTTATTCATTTACATTATTGATGAATCCGATCACGGATGTGGTTTGCATTTTGTTGGAAACTCCATTTAATCGATGGAAGGAACAAGAGCAGAGTTTTAATCGTCATCCTGGGTTTCGGCGTACAAATGGTTATGTAGTAGTCAAATATTACAAAAATTGTTTTGCTGGCCTTGTTTACTAGTTTTCAATAAATATTCAGTGTGGAATAAAGAAGGATTTGCAGGTATGTTAAATATATGAAGGTCTTTACATAAACATGAAGACTCGGCGGAGCATTTAAAATGCGAATTAACGCTAAAACATTTGTAAAAAATCAAAGCACTATAGCTGACACTTTAAATGAAAATGCTAAACTATATAAAATACATTTTAACGAAAACTTCCGATTAAATAGACTATTTATGTGCTTGGTAATTGACGCAGTTTTGTACCTTGCAAAACAAGAGCAGCGAGTCAATAAATAGGGGGAATTTTAAAAAGCTTTTAGGTTTATTAATATCGAGAAGTTCCCAAGAACTAAAATATCATCACAAAAAAATTAAAAATGTTTTTACTGGTGACTCGAAAACTATTCAAAACGAAATAATTAATTATTAATTGAATTTAATTGAATGTATTTCTGATTATTTAAACGATCATGTAAAAAATTAAATAATGAACACACAGTTTTTTTCTGTGCAAGTGGATGACACCACTGATATTACGCAAACCTCCCAGTGCTCCATAATTTTAAGATAGGTTAATTCAGAAGGTTCAGTAGTCGAGAGATTCTTAGGATTTTATAATGTCAGCTCCGATAGAAAGTCGGAACTTTTTTTTAAGCCTTAGCGCAGCCATGTCAAACACGCGGCCCAGTAAGTATTTTTATACAACCAAATCAGTTTTGAAAACAACCAGATAATACGGCCCGCGAACAAGTTGAAAACCGTTTTTGAAAGCGCGCCCCGCTGCAACAACGATTGGTATAGTAAAATGTACAATTGTACATTGTGCCATCTATGTTTAGGAGGATGAACTACACATATTCAACCTAAAGCCAAACGTTATCTGGCTTGTTCCATGAATTTCTATCTCGCAAAAACACAGATGACGCTATCTGAACATTTTGGAAAGAACTCGAGAAATCACAATCCGTATATAAGCCGTGTTCGATTGAGTTCAGTCGTTCAGTGTTTAGTCAGTTATGAGTCAGTTGCGATAGAGTTTCGAGTTGAGTTGCGCACTTATTGTTACAACACTAACAGTACTTATTATAGTTTATTTCGGATACAGTTTTTAACATGCCTCTTTCAAAACCCAGTGGAAGTAAGAGAAAACTTGTAGATGAGCATCGTATCTGTCAAGAAAAGTGGAAATTAGAGTTTTTTTGCTGTAAAGTGAAAGAAAAAATTATTTGTTTCATTTGTAATAGTACAGTCGGTGTCCCAAAATTATATAATATAAAACGTCACTATGATATTCATAAAACTATGTTTGACAAGTATACAGGCATGGTAAGAAACGAAAAGTTAAATAAATTAAAATCATGGTTGAAAGATCAGCAGCTTATGTTTACACATCCAAAGCAAGAAAATGAATCTGTCCTTCAAGCGAGCTACGTACTGTCGAAGTTGTTCGCGAATCACTCAAAACCATTTGTTGAAGGTGAATTTATAAAAGAGTGCCTTGTAAAGGCCGCGGAAATTGTAAGTCCCAGGAGCGTGAAAGCATTTCAAAATATATCCTTGTTCCGGAATACTGTCGCTGAAAGAGTTACTCAGTTGGCTGCCAATATAAGTGATCAGATAAAAACAAAATCAGACTCTTTCATTGCTATTTCGGTACGGATGTGTGTGGTGTGGGGCAACTCGCTGTTTTTCTTCGTGCGGTTGATACAGATATCAATGTGTATGAAAAATTACTAGAATTAGTACCATTGCATGATACAACAACTGGGAAGGATATTTTCAATGCTGTTTATGGACTTCTGCAAAAGTACAATTTAGATTTGTCAAAACTGTGTTCCGTTGCAACAGACGGAGCTCCTTCAATGACTGGAGTAAAAATGCCTTCATTAAAATATTACAGACAAAGATCAGAGAAACGGGCAGTGACAGACCAGATTTTCATCATATTCATTATATAATCCACCAAGAAGTTTTATGCTCAAAAGTGATCAAGTTGGAAAGTGTTTTAAAGTCAGTGAAAAAAATTATAAACTTCATAAGATCACGAGGCCTTAATCAGCGACAGTTTTCTGCATTTTTACGTGATTTAGAAAGTGACCACACTGGTTTACCATATTATACAGAGGTGTGATGGCTTTCGTGTTCTATGGTACTCGACGGGTGTTGGAAACTCAAAGAAGAAATACGCGTTTTCATGGAAACAAAAGGAGAAGATGTCACCTTATTATGCGATGCCTTTTTGACAAGATCTTTCATTTATGGTAAATATCACAAAACACTTGTGGGACTTAAATACGAAATTGCAAGGACCACGTCAAGTTATTACAGATATGCATGATCATGTGAAAGCTTTCAAGTGTAAGATGATGTGGGGAGCAGAGGATAATCTGCCACATTTTCTAACTTGTAAGGCATATCAGAGAAAATGAGAAGCCTTCTAGCAGAATTTGAGAAGCGTTTTCAGGATTTTAAGACCCAAGAAAACAATTTTTCTCTATTTACTGGTCTTTTCACTATCGATATTGATAAAGTTCCCCCTCACTTGCAAATGGAAGTAATTGAGATTCAGTGTCAGACCCATTTAAAACAAAAATTTGATATAGTTGGTACATTCGAATTTTATAAGTACTTGCCGGTTCAATACCAAGAAATGAGAAAATTTGCCTGTAAAAGGCAATTCACTGAGTCCGCTATGGTTTTGTATTGCAATGAACCCTCTTTCTAACCTTTTAAATTCTATTGATTATGGGTTTAGTATCAAAAAGAACAATAGAGAAAAATTTAAGTTAAACCATCTTTTATGTATGGATGATTTAACGCTAATGACAGCTACCAAGAACGAGCTGGATCATATGCTCAAAATTGTCGAGAATTTCTCTACAGATATTACAATGCGGTTTCGGCTAGATAAGTGCAGAACTGTCAGTATAAGGAAGGGTAGGATTCAGGAGTATGGATTTGAGATGGAGAACGGTCAGAGTATAGAAGCTATGCGACATGGAAATACCTACAAATATCTTGGTATAAAACAAGGGCAGTGTATGAATCACTTAGTAATGAAGGATGAACTGACGAGCAACTTTACAAGAGGAATACAATAATTGCTAAAATCAAAAATTTACAACAAAAATTTATCTAGAGCAATTAACACCTACTCACAAAGACACAAGAACATCGACAATTCCACGGCATCAAGGCGGAAGGGAATTAACTGATATCTTAAAGCAGCTAGACCAACGAATCACCAAACTACAAGAAGATATTTTTAACAAAAAGCACGCACATCTGATTTACATCGGATTATATGATATTCGGATCACTTTACACCTTTACAGCCAAAAGAGCAGCTTTCAACTCATTACGAATCCTTAGATGAGAAACTGAAGAGTTGCAGGGAAAAGCCTCTGCACGGCAGAGATTTAAATGAGGTTAGGATTACGTCGACAACATAGCTTCGAACTACTGGCTGTTGTTTGGAGGGATGTTTCCTAAAATAGAGGGTTTCCTAGTTTCCATACAAGATCAGGTTATTTCAGAAACTACTTAAAATATATAACGAAGGATGCCACAGTGGTAAATGACAGCTGCAGGTATGGATGTCGGATGCCAGAGACCATATAACATGTCACAGGGGGGTGTCAAATGTTCGCTGCGAGTGAATACAAGCAGAGAAATTACTGCATCTTGCAGGAACAAAGAGTGCCATATTATATGTACAAGCCAGAGCCAAGTTTAAAAAATAATTTAAAGTTCTATTGGGACCGCACTATTTTGACTAACATTTATAATAGACCAGATTCAGATTGGAGATAAATGGGAAATAAGAACAACCTTGATAGAGGTGGCTATACCGAATACTCATAATTTACTTCACAAGTATGCAGAAAAGATTGGAAAATATCGTGACTTAGAGGACCAGATCAGGAGATAGTGGGGAATGTAGAGTGTCCGAGAACTGCCTTTCATTATGTCAGCAACAGAAGTTATCCGAAAAAACTTGTTTCAGAGTATCAAGGAGCTTGGTCTTAATGAACGTCTTTTTCAGGCTATGCAAAAGGCAATGCTACTCGCGACATCCCGAGTAGTTCGAAAGTTTATGGGTAACTTACAATGAGGCATAGTCCGTATTGACGTGTTCCTTAATAACTAGGCGAAGTCTAGCTTTTAGCAGCTGTTCCTACATAACCTTCAAAATAGTTAACCTAATTTAAACTGATGACAAGATATTTAAACCTTTATCGAATAAGATATTATACATATTTATAAGTACGAGTATTCTAGTCTAGACCTGTAATTATCAGTTTTTCGTCGTATCCTTACAACAAAATCAAAACACAGCCAACTGAGTGTCTCTGAGTTCGTCTGATTATAGTCACCCAAAACTTGCTGAATTCATGTTACCTTATATACTTGAGGCTTCGAATATATTTAGCCTTATTTCCTAGTTTTTTTAAATTCCGCACCAATTCACAGCTAGAGACACCGGTACCTATAAACCCTTCCTTAAAAAATCTACATTTGAAATATGTACACTACTAATTATGGCTAAAATCATTAGAACCGCTCATATTCTGGAGGCAACAGGACATGGATACAAACTCAAATAAATTTATGCTCAAGAAGTTATGAAAGACCGTGACAGATGAAGTAGGTTCTGAATTGTTCCATCAGCTAGATGGTGATGTTAAAAAATGCTTTCGGCATAGTTCACCGCTAATACAAAATGTAAGGCATGTAATGGCGTAAATGACTACAAAATGACAAATTCTTAAAACTTTTAATACGAAAAACTCCTTTGGATTCGACGGCATATCGACTATATCCCTCGTCCTTAGTGTTACGGTGCTGTATTTACCGATCTTATGCAGGTAATTCAAATGTTCTGTGACAAAGACACTTTTACCACCAGGTAGGCTTATTAATTAAAATAACTCAATATAAGTGCAGTATAAAGCCTCTTAATGTATCGATATGTGGCTAACCTTCATTGAGACTGACCGATTGTCATGAAATCGGAACAAATAACAACAGGGACATTGCTCCGGCTAATTAAACGCATATATAATGGCCCTTCGATCCCATTTGAAAAAACTAGTGCTAAATATATTTTAATCACATTAATATTACAATAAGAAAACACAACCTTACGTTGTCCACACACCCACGAAAAGTAAAGTCCGTAAAAAAAAACACTTTTCCTATAGTTTTACAAGTAAACGATAAACCCGGAGAAACATCTCGCCTGTATCGAAATAACAAAAAAACAATTGAATGAGAAACAAAAGACTACGCCAAGGATGTTGCGTTTTTTAAACGGAACACCCTATATATTATTACATTTTTGAATTCTATGGTCAATTCTAAGTGTTTTTTAGTAAGGGTACTATGTCTATATATCTATCTTCAACTGTTTTTGATTTATTGATGTTTGAAAATTGACATTTTTGCAGTGGCGGCTCGCGAGTGAATAAGCAAATGAAGCAAGAAAATATCGCAATAATTTTTTTTATATGTGGAAGGGGTAGAATATTTTTTTACGACTTGCCTAAATTTTGTATACTAAATCAATTCTCCTATCCTTCATAGCAGCAAGTTTATTTATAATATCCTCATAAAATGGATGAGTTGCCCTAATCTCCTCCAGATATTCCTTTTGTTTTTACACGTTTGAGGCAAGAAAAACTTCTTTCCACTGAAACACTTGTCGACGGTATTGTCAAAATAAAGGAAAACACTTTATATGCTTTGGTTAAAATATCTTTATTTTCATTAATTTTTTTCACTTGCTCTTGCAGCGATATATTCCAATTACTGTCATTGGCAAAAATAAGACCAAGCTCATTTTTAAGTCGTTGACTTTTTGAAAATATTTCCCCATATAACTGTAACAAATTTTCAAACGGGACAGTCGGAAAATTTAAACTATATTCGGAAAATTTAGCATAATCTGCCAAACATGAAAATGTAAGTTTTTCAGAGTCTTGAAATCTTAGTGTCATTTTCATTAAAATATGGTCCAATATTTCATACAAAAGGGTTCTATACTTAGCCCTAATTTCTTCAGGTGAAAGCTAAGCAAGCTCGCGTTTGTAATGATTTATTTCTGTAATAGAATTTGCTTTATCAAACATGGTATTAAAAAAAATGTTCATTTCTTTTTTTACAGAGCGCCTTGTAATATATAGAGAAAACACCCTATATAAAATGTATTGTATCAAATTCAACTTGTTGCAATAATGGGCAACCACGCAATAACCTGTTTTGCTATGTCAGCAGGTCAACCACCTTCCCGAGCGTATATGGCAATTAGATTGCATTTTAAAAAAGATTGAGAATATACTTTGGGTAATGTTAAGGTGAACATGTAGTTTCATTTTGCTACCCTTTGTTTCAACCCTAAGTATTACATGGCGACCCTGCCACTTGACGATTTTTTTGTGAAGTTATTAAGATGGGTAATGCCAAGTCCAAAGAAGAGATTGTAATTAATCAGGCCTCCAATGGCGATGCAAGGGGTGAAATAGTTGACCAAAATAAGGGATTAAGCTTAGCAGAGATTTTGCTTATAATTTTGGTTGTGGCAACGGCAATTGTTGCAGTAGTATGGGCCATTAGACATGTTCAAAGGAAACTAAGGCAGACAATTAGAAGAGAAATTTATAAAAATGAGCTGCGAAAATCCAAGGATGATTTAAAGATGGAAGAAACTTAAATTTTTTTTTAGGGCGGTATTTTTCTTGTAGGAA
This sequence comes from Kuschelorhynchus macadamiae, assembly GCA_030620095.1. Taxonomy (NCBI): domain Eukaryota; kingdom Metazoa; phylum Arthropoda; class Insecta; order Coleoptera; family Curculionidae; genus Kuschelorhynchus; species Kuschelorhynchus macadamiae. The sequence continues at coordinate 102,089 of JAUTXW010002702.1, read as the reverse complement.
AAAAAAAAAAAAAAAAAAGAAAGAAAAAAAAGTAAAGACAATTATAAATGGAGTTAGAAAATTTGTTATGTGTTAATGTAACTGAAAATGTAAATAATAATGCAGGCATGTAAGTTTAATTATTATAATATTATGTTATTGTTTTATAATTATAATCGCAAAAATATGGACCCAATTAGCAAGTTTAATAAGTGAATTAAATTTTTAATTTCATGGGAGACAAACTTATTGAAATTTTACATTCATTTAAATATATTCGAACAAATTTGGTAAAATTAAATAGCGAAAGACGAAAAAGCCCTATTGTCGAATCAAAAGTTAAAGTGGCAAAAACTTTATATTCTCAGTTAGGTAAGGAAATTACTGATTTAAACGTAAAAATAGAAAAGTCTGAAATAGACAAAGAAGATATTTTGACTTTTAATAACATAATAACAGAAATTAAAAAACTTTATAAGGAAATTTTAGAGTTTGGAAATAAAAATATTAATAAAGTTAAATTAAAAATGTCTTCTTTTGATCTAAAAATAGCTACAAACCTTTTACCGGTCATGGATGATACAGAATCTACAACTTCTAAATTAATAGAGGCTTTAGATTTTTATTCGTCAACGCTTGATAATGATAGTCAACCTTCTTTAATTAAATTTGTTTTGAAAACGCGTATTTCTAACAACGCCAAATTACGATTAGGTTTGACTTATAATTCTGTAAATAATTTAATTCTAGATATGAAAAAACATCTCTTAACTAAAAAATCAGATACGGCCCTTCAGGCACGCTTGTTCTCTGCTAAACAGGGTGAAAAATGTATAACGGATTTTGGTAAAGAGTTAGAGGATATTTTTGTAAATTTAACCATTACGCAAGCAGACGGAAATGCCAATGCTTTTGATATTCTAAGACCTATTAACGAAAAGGTTGCAATAAAAAGGTTTGCATGCGGACTTAAAAATCAAAGGCTGGGCACAATTATATCTTCCAGAAATTTTGAATTCTTAAAGGACGCAATAAGGGCAGCTCAAGATGAAGAGCTGGGTAATCAAAATAATTCAGGACACATTTTTAATTTTTCTCACAGAGGAAGGGGAAATTTTAGAAATTTTTCCAGAAGACCAAATAATAGAACAGGAAATTCTGGTAGATATAATAATTATCAGAATTTTAATAACGGAGGAAATAACAATTCAAATTGTCGACGAAACGCTTCGACTAATCAAGGTAATTTTAATAATCAGCGGTTTTCTAGAAATCACGGTGGTCGTACATTTACGAGCGGTAATAGGAGAGGATCTCGGGCAGTAGGTCACCGAATGCATTTTGCGGAGCACACCGGAAATTCAGAACAATCCTCAGCTGATATACAAGATTCAACATTTTTAAGTGCCTAAAAATACTAAAAATAAACAGTTTAATAATATTTTTACCTATTCAAAAAACTACTCGAATGCTGTTTCTTTTTGTGTCAATGGTAAAAGCTTAAAATTTTTGGTAGATACGGGTGCATCATTAAGTGCCCTTAAATTAAGTTGTTTAAATTCAAAAATACAGTTACACAAAGAAAATATTGAAATTAAAGGCATAGGAGGTAATTTAATATCTGTGGGATATGTTTATTTAGATCTTTGTATAGAAAATGCGATATTTAAGCAAAAATTTTATATTTTTAATAATTTACCATGTCAAAGTGATGGCATAATTGGAGAAAATTTTTTGAAAACTTTTAAGGCTAAATTAGATTACGAAGAAAATACCTTAACTATTTTAAATCAGTATAATAAAATAAATACATTAAAATTAAATGCGGATAGTGAGAATATATTAAGTGTTCCCCCTAGGTGCGAAATTATACAGTATGTTCCTACAGGGTTAGAGGATGAATGTGTACTTATGCAAGGTGAATTATGTGAGGGTGTGTTCATGGCTGGTGTAATTGCACAACCGATAAATGGTAAAGTACCAATTAAAATTTTGAATACAAGAGAGACAGAGGTACATTTGAGAAATTTTTCGCCAAAAGCGGAAAGTTTAAGCAATTATGAGTGTCATCAATTTAACAGCCAAGAAAATTCGGCTACTCGAGTTAAAGAACTATTTAAAATTCTTAAGCTTAATCATCTAAACCGCGAGGAACGAGATTCTATAGAGCAAATTTGTGCCAAATTCTCAAATATATTTCATATGCCAGGAGATAAGCTTACAGTTACTAATTTATATAAACAGTCAATTCAAGTTAAACCAGATACTCAGCCGGTCTATAGAAAGCCATATAGGTTACCTCAAGTACATAAAGAGGAAATAAATAGGCAAATTTCTCAAATGTGTCAGGATGGAATAATTGAGAGTGCGCAGAGTGAGTGGTCTTCACCTTTGTTGCTTGTACCAAAGAAAAACGATACGAATGAGGGAAGAGCTAGGTTAGTATTGGACTACAGATTTTTGAACCCATATATATTAGATATCAAATTTCCGATTGCGAGTGTAGTCGATATTTTAGACTCCCTAGCAGGTGCACTTTATTTTTCACATCTAGATCTTAGCCAGGGCTATTATCAGGTCGAATTAGAGGAAGAAAGCAGAAAATACACAGCTTTCACTACAGATCGCGGTCAGTGGCAAATGCGAAGGTTACCAATGGGGTTAAAAATTAGCCCTAGTGCCTTTTCAAGGTTAATGACCATAGCGATGGCGGGCTTAAATTACGAAAAGTGCTTTGTTTATCTTGATGATCTTATAGTATTTGGCAGAAACCTTAATGAACACAATAAAAATCTAATAGATATTTTTTCTAGATTGCGAAAAGTAAACCTAAAATTAAATCCTGCTAAATGCGATTTTTTGAAAAAAGAAATTCTGTATATGGGTCATATAATAAGTTCTGAAGGAATATCACCTGACCCTGATAAAATAAAAGCTTTAAAAGATTATCCTATTCCAAAAAAGGCAGATGAAGTTAAACGCTTCGTGGCTTTTGCCAATTATTATCGAAAATTTATACCACATTTTTCAGAAATTACAGTTCCTCTAAATAAATTATGTAAAAAATACGCTAGGTTTGAGTGGACGGACGAATGTGATAAAGCTTTTAATTGTCTTAAAAATTCGCTGATTAAGCATCCGGTGTTAGATTATCCCGATTTTTCGAATGAAAATGAATTTATTTTGCAAACAGATGCGTCTGCTTTTGCTATAGGAGCAGTGTTATCAAATAAAAATAATAAACCAGTGGCGTTCACTAGTCGTAGTTTAAATAAAGCAGAAATTAACTACCCTACTATACATAAAGAACTTTTAGCAATTTATTGGGCTGTAAAGCATTTTCGACCATATCTGTATGGCCGTCGTTTCAAAATTTTAACCGATCACAAACCATTAATTTATCTTTTTACGCAAAAAGACCCTGGTAGCAGATTGACAAAATTTCGTTTGTGTCTAGAAGAATATGACTTTTATATCGAATATATCAAAGGAAAAGATAATGTTACAGCCGATGCTTTATCGAGAATAATCTTGTCCTCAAACGAATTAAAAGATATGAATGAAGGTATGATTGCAGTTTTAACCAGAGCACAGAGTAAACGTAGAGACGGACAGGAAGACGAGTTAATTAAGAAAAGTACTGAAAATATTTGGCTTGATCACCCGAATATTGTGGAAATTCTTAAGCAACCCACTAACTGTACCGAATTAATTATAATACCATCCTTAAAAATTAAAAAATTGTCAAAAGATGTCACTCAACAAGTGGGAGACTTTTATTATATTCCATTACATTTTACCTTATACTTAGACCAAAAAGCTTTATCACCATTGGCGCGAGACGAAATGGTGAAAGATTTGGTAGAAATAAGTAAAAAGGCTGAAATTAAAGAATTAGTTATTAATAAAAATAATGATAATACAGAGTTTATTAAATTTATTGGTAGTAAAATAAAAAATTATACTAATTGGAGGGGCCCCCGTATAAATGTTGTAAAAGGTATTAAAAAAGTAATGGACAAAGACGAAAAAAGAGTAATCCTTAATGATTTTCATTTACTACCAACCAGTGGTCACGCTGGAATAAATAGAATGACAAATAATATTAAAAAGTATTATTTTTGGCCAGGTCTGGATAGTGATGTTCGAAATTTTGTAAAAAGGTGTGACATGTGTCAAAGACAAAAACATTCGAATCATTATACTAGAGAGCCAATGGTAATAACTACTACAGCTGAAACAGCTTTTCAAAAAATATATTTAGATATTGTTGGTCCACTTCCGGTAGACGTAAATGGATTTGTTTATATTTTAACACTTCAGTGTGAGTTAACAAAATATGTAGAGACCTACCCTCTTAAAAACAAGGATTCCGTATCTGTGGCAAGATCTTTGGTGGATAACTTTATCTTAAGATATGGTATCCCTCAGGAAATTGCTTCAGATAGGGGTACCGAGTTTATTTCTCACACTATGGCAGAAACATGTAACTTGTTAGGTATAAAACAGATTCATTCTACGGCGTATCATCACGAGAGTATCGGGAGTTTAGAGGCCTCTCACAAAGTTCTAGGTGCTTATTTGAGAATTCAAACTCAAAACCATGATTCTGCATGGAGCACATGACTTCCGTACTGGTGTTTTTCTTATAATACTGCAGTACATACGGAAACCAAATACTCTCCCTTTGAACTAGTTTTTGGAAAAAAATGCCAATTACCAAATAATTTAAATAATGAAGTTGATCCTATTTATAATTTTGATAACTACCCCATTGAATTAAAATATAGGTTACAAACAGCTCAAAATGATGCAAGAAATAACTTAATACTTTCTAAATCTAAAAAAAAAAGAAAATTTTGATTTAAAAGTAAACCCCATTCAGTATAAAAAGGGCGATAGAGTTTTAATCAAAAACGAACATCGATTTATAGTGGATATGCAAAAATGAATGTCAAACGATTGACCGCAACTTAAACAATCACATTTACTAACTTCGAATTTGAAGACCAACGAGTTTCTTTAATTGTTAGTATACGCCTCGTAGATGTAGATGTAAGAGCATACGTTCGTTTGGCTGAGTGATGAAAAAATGAGGGAATACCACTAAGGCTTGCAAAAAAATTCGACATTTAGAAATATTTTTAAATTTTGCTTCATCCGAATAAATACAGCCTGCGGCGCTTTTTCTTTTTTTGAAGGCCATTTAGATAGCCAGACATCACACTTGCGCCATCGTAATATTGCCCTATTAATTTATGTTTATAGTCAAATTGGTCCAAAATTTGATCCAATAGAGAATATAAATTCTCCAACGTTCGATCGGAGCTGACATTATAAAATCCTAAGAATCTCTCGACTACTGAACCTTCTGAATTAACGTATCTTAAAATTATGGAGCACTGGGAGGTTTGCGTAATATCAGGGGTGTCATCCACTTGCACAGAAAATCATTTTTTACATGATCATTTAAATAATCAGAAATGCGTTCAATTAATAATTAATTATTTCGTTTTGAATAGTTTTCGAGTCCCCAGTAAAAACATTTTTAATTTTTTTGTTATGATCTTTTAGTTCTTGGGAACTTCTTGATATTAATAAACCTAAAAGCTTTTTAAGATTCCCCCTATTTATTGACTCGCTGCTCTCATCATGGCCGCGAAAGACTCTTGTTTTGCAATGTATAAAACTGCGTCAACTACCAAGCACATAAATAGTCTATTTAATCGGACGTTTTCGTTAAAATGTATTTTATATAGTTTAGCATTTTCTTTTAAAGTGTCAGCTACAGTGCTTTGATTTTTTACTAATGTTTTTAGCATTAATTCGCATTTTAAATGCTCCGCCTAGTCTTCATGTTTATGTAAAGAGCTTCATATATTTAACATACCTGCAAATCCCTCCTTATTCCACACTGAATATTTATTGGAAACTAGTAAACAAGGTCAGCAAAACAATTTTTGTAATATTTGACTACTACATAACCATTTGTACGCTGAAAACCAGTATGACGATTAAAACTCTGATCTTGTTCCTTCCATCGATTAAATGGAGTTTCCAACAAAATGCAAACCACATCCGTGATCGGATTCATCAATAATGTAAATTAATAAACCCGACACCAAATAAAGTTGTAACAACACCATCAATAAATATAACACAAAACAGTCAAGTAAACTACAAAGGAACTAACCGGTTGCAGCGAAATCCGCGAAAATAAAAGTAAACAACCACCCCAAACTGAACGACACGTGGGTATAGTGTATTGCGTTAGCAATTCACCGAGAGCGTTGTATGGCACTGGTTAACATTAAACGTCATCGCGAACGCGTTGTCATGGCAACGTAGTAGGAAAATCGTAAACTAAACATAACACCTCCAGCAAAGTCGAAGCGGTTTGCGACACTGTTATAGTTGTTATAATAAAGTTCGATTGAAAGTTTTAAAAAGACATGCCGCCAACGGTCAAGTAAAATATTTATTCGAGATGTACAGTTTATTTTTTGCCAATTAGGTGAACAAATGAATGTAAAAACTTAAATTTTAAGAGATATATAATAAATATAGTTAGATGTTTGCTTGTTTATTTTTCCTGGTGAAGTAGCACTTCACCTACTCCACCTGAATAGCCGCCACTGCATTTTTGCTTTTTTGAGCCGTCGCACACTGGTCGATTTGCCTGGAATCACGGCATAAATGCATAAAATTTATTTATCTCAACATGACCAAAAATGTCCTAAATTTAAAGTCAATATTGCAAACAACAAGTTGGCTGTGAAAAAATTCTTTCCAGCATTTGTCGTTCACTGACAGCAGACGTCAAAACAGAAATATGTCAGCAGGTAATGCTTTGTAAGACTATAATCTGAAAAAAGTGTAAAATTTTAATAGTTGCTACAAAAAAGTTATTACCTGGATCGATACTTATTTTCGGTGGATGTTAAATCTTAAGGTATGTAGTTACAAAATATGTATAAGTTTTAGATATAAGTAGGATAGTAGTGGAAACTTAAGTCCAAAATCTCAATGTCTGCAAATTGCAACTTTTTTTTAAGGACCCTATATTATAGAAAGCTTTTTGTTTATGTTCCGCCTCAGATCCCTGTTTCTAATATAATTTTTTAACTTCTATGATTACTTATCGTAAGTATCCAAAAACAAAATTTTGCAGATATTTGCAGTTTTTTCTATAAAATTTAAAATTAAATTGCGTCTTGGGTCTAAAAATCGAACTTTGCATTAATATGTAGTGTGTTTAAATGATGTCATGCAAAATTTATCATTAGTTATAGAATGTCTCACTGTATTTGTTTGTTAAATAGAATAAATCAATGTTGAAAACGAAATTAAGCCACATACCTCTGTACAGGGTGTCCAACTAATTTGTCAAAAAGTCCAAAAACGTAGAGAAAAAAAATTTGTAATGAATATAATATCTTTAGTGCCTATTAAACTGGTATGCAACGAGCCCAGAAACTTTGAGTCCATCATCTGGCAAAATCCAAGATCTTCATCTCCTCAATTTTTTAGGCCACTTAACTTACAATTCGCCCACGAAACAATAGAAATGACTATGCAGGAAAAGAAAAATATGGATGATCAAATAAACAAAGTTGTTCCTTTTAAGTATATTCTTAATAATAAAAGAATAACGGTACATTTTGAACTATATCTCACAATGATTGACGACAAAGTTTGCAATGCTCTAACATCAAATAGTTCAACTCTGTTATTCAAAGATCGACTGCTGACAATAATTTGAAATATGGACTCTCAACATTACACGCCTGGACACGTTTCTTTGAATGTCTTTTACATTTAGCTTATAAAACGAGCATTTCCAAGTGGCAAGCTAGAGGTGCGGAAGATAAGTTAAAAGTTTTAGAATCAAAGAAACATATTCAGGAACAACTTCGTTCTCAGATGGGGCTAATTGTAGACAAACCGAAGCCAGGTTTCGGTAGTTCCAATAATGGAAACACAGCGTGGAGATTTTTTGAGGATGTAGAAATAACTAAAATTTATTTTAATATAATTACAAAATTTCATGTGTTATTGCAAACTCTGTCGTTAGGATTTGATATTAATATAGATGAATTCAAAAAATATTCACTAGAAACAGCAAAACTTTTTGTATCTTTGTATCCCTGGTATGTTATGCCTGTTACCGTGCATAAGGTTTTGATTCACGGATCAGGCATAATTAACTCGCTGATTCCAATAGGGCAATTATCCAAGGAGGCACAAGAAGCCCGGAATAAAGACATAAAAAAATATAGGAAGAATTTTTCCCGGAAGACTTCGAGAACTGATAGTTTAAAAGATGTAATAAATCGACTTTTTTTCTCCTCGGATCCTTTTATACTGAGTTTAAGAGCACTAGCACAAAAAAAGATTAAGACATTCTTTCCTGAGGCACTGGAATTACTTAGGCCTCTAATAGTGAATGATAGTTCAAACAATCCAAAATAAAGAACCCAATAAATATTATATATTCACATATTCAATTCTACGATACAATGATATTTTGTATAATATTTACTTTAAATATACATACACAATGCTGAAAAATCTAATGTTTAGGAGTTAAAGTTTTATTTTAGAAATACAACAACAAGAAGTACAACGAGACATAACAAAGTAGGTATTTTTATTGTATATTTTTAATACTTATTCTGTGACTATACCCTGTAAATTTGGATATTTAAAATTTTACATAATTTTCACATGTATAATGATGACATAATTTATCGTTTAAGAATTTATGTTTTATTTTGGAAATAGGCATAACTAGACATAAGTAATTTTAAATTTTTGTTTTATACTATTAATTCTTATTTTGTGACGACACTCTGTAGATTTGGATCTTATCAATTTTGCACAATGGAGACTAATGTGTAGAAATTAGAGTTTTACTTTAGGGATACACATAACTAGACAGTAAGTATATTTGATTTATGTTTTTAGTAATGATCTTGTGAGTACACCCTGTATATAAATGTGGATTTTAACAATTTTTTATAATCCCAAATAATATACATAAGCGTAAATCACTATAAACAAAGAGGTAATGATTTACTAGAACAGTTACTTGAAACTAAGGTTGGAAATACATTTCAAAATTTGCTCTTAATTTTTTACGTTCACTAAATGGTCTTTGTAGTCCCAGGGGTCCAAGATACTCCTCCAAACATTATCATATCCAATTAAAAACTATTTTAAATAAGTGTAACTATCATTATTAAATAAGTTCTCTCTGTTCTCAGTAACATTTTTAATGTTTCTATTTTTTACCACGTTTCCGTAAAAATCGACCAGTGTGCGTCGCGTCATAGCACCTATCTTAGTTTTATGATGCCAGTCAAACAAAATAACGGACATTATTTTTCTACCTATTTAATTGAATATATTCAATATATATTACCTGCATTTCATATGAATATATACGGGGAAGTCAAAAAAAATCTATTTTTCTTCTTCAATGGAAGACCCGTACATTAAAAGAAAGATAAAAATCGGCACTCTCTCTTATTGAGAATAACATTTTTCCAAATTCTTAACAGAAAACCTGATTTTGATCCGATTCCATTTCTCAACGAAAAACGTCTGTACGCCGTAAAATAAAAGCTTTAAGGCTACAGCGACGATGCTATCACAAGCTGTGCGTAGAACCCGATTAAATAATTCTCCTTTCCGTGGACTAAATAGACCTGGTGCTTTGCTCTGATTGGTCCAAATGTTCAACAAAACTACATTAACACCATTAACACGTATAATACCGATCGATAAGGAATTTCGCTTCACCGAGGGACTGCCTGCCGAAGCTTGCCTCTAAAATTATGCCTAGCACGCTTCTTAAAAGTAAAGGCTTGTCCGTCGATTACACCTGCCGGTCGGGTGTTATAGTAACCATGTATACACAAAGCTGAAAGGGGTCAATCTGGAGAACAGAAGAAATTTTACGTGGTACTTTAAATTTTCGCGTAGAAGCTCTCCATATGTGCAAATAGGCTGCCCGCGCATTCGAAAGCTACTTAATAGTCTCTGTTGTTTGATCCTATCTGTGCTTAATTCATTTTTTCGAATGGTGCTTTTAATTCCGTTTGAAGAGTTTTCGTTAGGCCTTCAGCAGTGTTGATTTTGAATTTATAACTAGTGAAATTAATTTTCTCAAAAAGTTTAAATTTTAACTTTGAACATTTAATTGGCTTTCTTGAACATTTAAAATTTTGTAATTTTGCTTGTAACATTTTGTGCATTTTTAATATTTTAAAACTGAATAGTGTTGCTGATAAAGTCTTTCCAAGTTCGTGACCCTTTTATTTATTGATTTCCTAAATGTTTTTGACTTAAATTAATTTTGCATTTAAACTGCGAACTATATTTTTCAACTTTGATTTTTAAAATATATCAAGTGATGGTTTTTTGGAGTTTTAAATATTTTACTGTGAGCTAATAGTAAACTATTTTAATTGTTGATAACAACTTTTAAAACTTTTCAGTTCTTCCTTAACTGTGTTTTCATAATTAGGGCATGTTATATTTATGGGATAGAATTTAAGGTGTAGCTTAGGAAATACGCTTTTAAAATTATCCTATCAGACTAATTGGCTCGCACAGTAGAAAAAATTGTGTTGATTAAGTGCAATAGAAATTCTTGCGCTTTTATCAATATTGATAAATAAAAAATATTCAGTAAAAAGGTTTAGACTTAGAAAAGAGTTAGACCAGGTCTAGTTATCGTGGAACTAAAAACTCTATGTTCGCCAGTTATGTTTGCCTTATGTCACTGTCATTTCATAATTGTGACATTTAGAAAAATTATTTGTTCAGCTGTTAAAAATGTCATTTTAAATCTATAACTGTCAAGTTAGACCTGGTCTAAATATAAAACTCTTTCTCGCGAACTTACATTTCCAAGGCTCATTTAACGTCGTGGTGGATTAAGGTGTTTCATTATTGTTTATAATTTTGTTTGACAAGATTTTATTTGTTGCAAACTTTTATTGAAAAACTGTAAACTGTTTTTGAATAATTTCGTCTTTAATTAATAACTTTGTGAAATTCTTTTGATACCTTTACCGTTAACAAATTTTTGTAAAACAGTTTAACGTAGAAACTCGTTATCTTTTGAAATGAAGGTCTTGGACTTATACATTTTTTTAGCCATGGACAAAACAGCTGATTGCTATCCGATGCAGTAGTTAGCCGAATTTTGCAAGGAAAAATCAAAATAATTGCTGTTGGATAAGCTTCTGAGTGTAGTTACCCATTTTTATAACGTAATATTAAAAAGAGGAAATAAATTCCGACCAAAAACAATAAAAAATAATAAACTGAAAAAGATCCATTCAAACACTTGTTAAACAAATTTTCAAATTTTAATTGGTAAGTTGTGTTGTTGTCCCCAGGACATTTTTGTAAACAAATTTAATTTAAGACAAAGCGATTGTTAATACGTTTTGCGCTTTACAAAAACATTAGATATAAACTCCTGCTCAGTTAAACTATCTTTCGGACTAAACTGTGAAGTGAATAATCAAACTTAATAGAAATCAGTAAAGTGCAACAAACTTTAAAATTTTAAAGAAAAACTAAACTGTAGATCCCTTGAAAGACTTGGTGTAAGCTTTCAGAAAGTAGCCACTTTTTGTGCCAGTGAACATATAACTTAACATATCACAAAAAAAATCATTTGTAAATTTAGTTTTAGTAATTTATACACCCAGCGTTTAACAAGGGTTAAAAACCGAATCTAATTTTAAGGTGTATTGATTAAGAAATTTATTTTAACAATCTGACTTACTTTCTCCCATAAGTAATACCTTCCCGTCCTGCTCTCAGAACTTGTTTCACAGTTATGAAATTTGATTTAAAAAAGTAATAAATTAATAGCCCAGCGACTTTTCCTTCCCTTTAGAGTCCTTAAGACTACCAATCTTCTTTGAGGCCGGTGCCCTATTTCCAGAAGATAACCGGGTATATGGTGGCGGGACCTCGGCTAGTCCTCCGGGATTAGCCCCATTAAATAACCCCCATGCTAACAACCCCGTACCAAAGACTAACACCAAGCATGTTAACACTATAAATAAATCATTACCCTATAAAACGGGTAATGACTATATTTACAAGATATACTGATATATGGTAGCGGGACCTTGGCTAGTCCTCCGGGATTAGCCCTATAAATAACCCCCATGCTAAAAACCCGTACCAAAGACAAACACCAAGCATGTTAACACTATAAATAAATAATAGTCATTGCTTTATAAAAGGGTAATGACTATATTTACAAGAATAGAAATAGTGTTAACCATAATGAGAGTGAGAATCCTACAAAGAAACAACAGTTTAATTGATATTGCAAATAATTACTCCAGTAGGGAGATGTTACTATTCGATTCTAACACTTCATGTAGGGCCAGTTGGGAAACTTTACATGATAATACTAGAGTTTTGCCTAATGTGCTGATCAGCCGACGTCGCTGTCCTCAGCTTCAGATTTTTAACGCCAGTTCACTTGAATTAAATAAAAACTTAAAAGATTATTCTTGCTATAAACAATTTAGTCAAAGCTCACTGGTGTCTACTGACCCTAGCACAGCATATAATACCTTAAATCAAAGTACCAACATGAACAGTGGTACCTTAGAGATAGAAGAATTAATCCAATTTTATGACCATATGTCAAATAATACCACAGGGAACACTAATAGCTAAACACATGTTGCCATGTAAATTGCATGAAATCGTGCCCTTGAGGGAAATTAATTTGATAACTAGCTACGACATACGAGCCATATTTTAACCGAACACGCTCTTGCGTAGACGTTCCTAAACTTAAAAAATAAAAATAATGAAAACGTTTCGATCCAAAATCGTTCCACCTCAAAATACAATCAAAATTAGATTTATCGCCATTAAACATTTTTTTTTAATTCTTTCAGCAAGATATAAAATAATTCTTTCTTTTCATTTACTATCACTTATTCGCCAAATTGGCAACAATTAAATTGGCAATTTTTGGTTTGTTTTATTGAATGGTTTTTTGGATTGGGTTTAAGAACTTTAGCGTGTAACAGCGTTGCATAATATCCTAATTTGCCTTCCATCGTTATCAACGAACAAAAAACTAGATTTTGATATCTAACAAAATAAAATTAATAATCAATAATGTAATTGTACATTGGCCCCATCTAGTGCAGATTACTGTCAATCCAGATTATATGTATAGGTCAACTGTTGGTATTATATAACATGCACATAATGAATTACGTCACATTTTAGTATCCTTATTGCTTCTATTCCCGTTTCGTTTTTGTCTAATAGATTCCTGACATAGCTGACAAAATATTTATCCCTACTTTGGGCCTTAAGCCGGAGCTTTCCGTAGAAACCAATTGATAGAAATAAACAGGCGCATATTACAAAGTATTATTTTTTTTTTGTTTTTTGGATTTTATATACTAACGCCAGTTCACTTGAATTAAATAAAAACTTAAAAGATTATTCTTGCTATAAACCATTTAGTCAAAGCTCGCTCTACTGACCGTAGCACAGCATATAATACCTTAAATCAAAGTACCAACATGAACAGTGGTACCTCAGAGATAGAAGATTTAATCCAATTTTATGACTATATGTCAAATAATACCAATAAAAATAATACCACAGGGAACACTAATAGCTAAACACATGACGCCATGAAAAACGACGTGTGAGACGGGTTTTCTCACCTTCACCAGGTACAATTGCATAAAACCGTACCCTTGAGGGAAATTAATTTGATGACTAGCTACGACATACGAGCCATATTTTAACCGAAAAATTTAAAAAATAAAAATAATGAAAAAGTTTCAATCCAAAATCGTTCCACATCAGAATACAATCAAAATGAGATTTATGATTAATGTACGGTTTATTGATCAAACTTTCTAAGTCTATTTCTTCTAGGGAAGTTTAAAAATCTCAATATTTTGAAGTAGTCTTTCTTTCAATATTTGGAATTTAGACCAATCAGTAAAGGAAAAAACCAGTGATTTATTGCCAAAAATAGTAACCGAAATTCGACTACGCTATCACACTCAAAATAGTCCATTGTAAAATTCTATTATGTTTCCCACTCGCAACTATCAGTTGTTTATTTGTTATAAACAATATAATGCAATAAATCGCCTTTTCTTTCGTTTTTGGCTTATAAAATCGAAATTAATGAAGCAATCTTAATGATGAAGAGCTGAATTGAAGATAATATAGTATTTAATTTTTATAAAATTTTTGATAAATCACCCTGTATATGAGTTCAAAATTAATTTAGATTTTTCAAATATGAAAGGTTCTTGGGCCATACTACCCACCATTTGTAGTAAATCTTTATCTAGAAATATATTGCTAATAGGCAACGGAAATTGGAAAATCTAATCTACTGTATAAGGACCGAAAACAAACGAGCTAAATTTTAGCAAAAATAAATAATTAATATAATATATCTATAGGTGGTCCCTAAATTAAAACTGTTCCAAATATACAGATGCAATAGCAGAAACACTAACCTTAAATAGAGGTTTTCTAACTAGGGGAATCTCTTTTCTATTTGCACTTCTTCGCGTTACAACATTAACAATTTTCAAATCAAAGTGTTTGAAGTTTTGGTAAAATTTCCATCATACATACATACATTTAATCACGTATCATAATTAACTCGTAAGAACAAATTAAAAAATTATAAAATCAGCGTCAGAATTTTTATGATTGAATGCTGTCATTGACGTTGCCAATGGTTACTGCATCATATTTTTGTGTACCAAAATTGCGGACGGTGGCGGAAGATTTTATTGTTAAATCAACCCACTGAATAATTTTATTTTATAATGTCATACACCTTACTGCTGGGCAAGGCCGGGCACAGTTGCTTAAATGTCTATTTTATATAGAACATAAATAACATTGACGTATGTCTAATGACTAGTACAGGAATTGTCACGAAATATACCTAAATTAGCAACTAAAGCTAAAGGCAAACAAATAAATTTAATCTACATGTCTTCTGCATCATTTTCCGCCATTTATTGTTGTCATAATTATTTTCAAATACTTACACCAGAGCGTAAAACAATACGCAACATAAGAACTTGGGAAATAAAAAATGTGTGCGCTGCGCTAACGTATCTATTCGGACTGTCGCTGGTGGTAGAGGGGCTATAAGGGGGACGCAATCTAGCTGTCATGTGATGCAACGTTTATCGAGTTATAGTAGGCCGATACATTAAAGGCGATTTTCGTAAGTTTAGGTTTTGTACTTTTGGCCAGGTTTTACATAGTAACAACTCTTTGTGCGTCGGTCCCGCGGTTTTGACTTGTTTGACCCGATATACCGAAAAAATGAGTTGACAACCCTATTCTTTATGCTAACCTTTGAGAGCTTCTACCTTAAATTGGGTGCTGAATAAATGAAATGAAAAAATAAAAACATAATAATGTGCAATATTTAATAAATTTTCGTGGAGTAAACTTAAACTTGAGATATTTACGGTCATAGTCATTTACAAATTCATCACAAACACGTTAGAGGTGGGCAAAATCGATTAATCACTTATTAATCGATTACTCGTTTATTTATATAAATAACGTATAATTTATTTTTAAGAAAACTACAAAATTTGTGAAGGTAAAAAATATTATAATAAAGTTAACTTTATAACGTTTAAAAACAAAATCATTAAAACTAAAGTTTATTTAATTAAATTAAATTAATTCACACAGCACTACTTAAAAAAAAATATCATGTGTATATGTTTTGAAGATAATCTGTTTCTTATTACATTTGCAAGTTGTCTCGCCGTTAGTGATGAGCGATATTTCACGAACTGTTATTTTTTCACTGATACCTAGAAGTCACAAATCACAATCGTTACTCTTTATCCAAACAAAGCGTGAATTGATACGTGATATTCACATATATTACGCAAATCGCGGCAGATCGCGATTTTTCTTATCCGTTAAGTATTATATAACATAAACAAAATACCGATTTACCATATCGCATATGACTCGTCGGTTTTCGGTTAAACGCTTTTACTTAGAAGTTTATAGTTAACGTTAACTAACTGAAGTAGATAAATAATATAGGTTTCCCAGGGATATCGTGATTTTTTTAATCACACTAATATTTGTTAAGTGGACTCTGACTGAAGACTGAAGTCAGTGAAGTCGCAGTCGCTTAAGTAGTGTCGTAGAAATTATCTTACTAACATTTTTTTATTGATATTCGAGAATAGTTTAACGTGTTTAGAATTTAGTAATTATTGTTTTTAGTGATTGTTTCTTTTATTACTGTGTGATGTGATTTCCCCTGGGTAGTTGTGTATAGGATTTATAGTAATTCATTTTCGTGTTGAGACTTGAAAAAGACTTTGAGACGTGGTAGAAATGAAAAGGAAAAGAAGCGACTTATGGAATTTCTTTGAGCCAGTGGACGAAAAGTCAATGTTTGCGAGTTGTAATATATGCAAAGCAAAATTATCGTTTAAAACAAGTACCAGCAATCTAAAAAAACATATGATAAATAAGCATCCAACAGTAGCCCTTGGAAATGATGAGCGCGGTAAGGTAGGTTTAAATATGAAAAAATGTTTATTAGATTATGAATGAACAATACGAAAAAACACGAGTGAGTCACGGCCACGGCTCAACGGGAACGGGCCCAACAAAACGCGACGCGACCTTACTTAAAACTGTGATCACATCACGTTTAAAAATAACTGATATTTCAAAATCACAGTAGCAAATATCAGTGTGATTAAAAAATCACGATATCGCTCATCACTACTCGCCGTGGAGAACAACTTTTCGCTGGGAAGCGATGTTGCTGGTATATAAGCATATTTTTCTTGTAATTGATACAATTCTGGCATCATTAATTTATGTTTTTCCCAAAAAAGAAGTGGATTTTCTGTTCGGTCCATATATGGCAGTTCCATATACTGACGTACACAAAGAGCAGACGTAGTTGCAGGTGTTTTAGTTTTAACTACTTTTATTTTTTTTTTCAAAATGCGACTAAAGCGAAGTATTTTTGGAAGTAGATGCGACATTTTCTGGCAACGTCGATTCATCAGGAGCACTAGGACCCGCATTGAAAATGAAAAGCATGGTTGCAAGTTCATCAAGAATCCATTTTTGGATGTTATCTGCATTTTGTTCTAGCCCAAATGCAGTTTTTTTTTAAGCGGGGGTCCAGGAAAGTGCTTTTTGCGGTTATTTTGTTTATTTCAAGTGATGCTAAACGCCGTGATACTGTATCAATTAGCTTTGTCTGCAACCATATGTATATGTCAGTCGTGGGTCTCATATTTTTCAAACTAAACTGCAACCCCCAAACAAGCGGTATAATTAAAGACATGGTAATGTAATTTTCCCCTGAGAGTTCTATCATCATTAATTCTAAAGGTTTTAGAAGTGGTATGACATCCAAATTAACTTTCCATTCCATCGCATCTAAAAAATTGCAAGCAGTAGGTAACGTGGTTAGGGCCACAGATAGAGGATTTTTAATTTGAACTAGTCTTTCCAACATTATTAGAATGGAATTCCACCTGGTATCTACTGCTTGCTTGACTTTAATTTCAGGTAGACTCATTTCTTCCTGACATTTTCGAAATTTTCCTGTTGCCAATCCACTGTGTTTAAAATACGAAACTAAATGTTTGCGTTTCGCTATTATGGTTTTTAGATCTTCATTTTCATTTAATGCTTCTTTCGTTATTATGTTTAATGTATGGGCTACGCATGGATGGTGATACTTTTTTAAATGTTCAGTTATTGCGTTTTTTATGTTAGCACCATTATCTGATACAATGGTAACAATTTTTTCATTAAGGTCCCATTCGTTAATAGCACCTAGCAAATCTTCGGCTATATTTTTTCCAGTATAGTGTTCGGATGGTAGTTCCTTGATATTCAAAACACGAACACGGAGACATACATTTCCGCTATGTATAAAATGACACGTCAGTGAGAGATATGAAAAGTTGCTATCTGCCAGATATCTGTGGTCAATGATATATACTTTGTATCAACTAGAACTGTTTTAATTTTGCAACCTCTTCTGAATACAGACCTGGCAAAAGAGTGTTTGACAAAATATGTTTACTTGGAACCTTGTAAATGGATTTAGTGTTTTGCTATATTCTAAAAAGCCCGCAGTTTGGACAAACGATAAAGGTTGAAAGTCTTTGACAATTAGTTTTTAAATTTAAGTCACATTGCTCTTTCTGGTATTCACTAAGTTCATTTGTATTTTTTACACCATAATACACCAAACAACTTTAGTTGCCGTATTTTAGGAATTTTTTTCGACCTGAATATATTATGATCTACGGTGACTTGATTCGAAGAAGAAGGGATCCTAACGTCAGAAACTGGAGCAGCTCTTCGTTTTGTTAAAATTTGAATTTCCGTGTCCATTTCTGTTTCACCTTCATCTACAGCTTGGGGTGAATCTGGATTTTCGCTAATAATTTCTCTATTCTCTACAGGATTTTCTGTTGATTTTTCTACATTATGAAGCTCAATTGGATGCTTTCGTACGAGATGTGGTTTTAAATTACTTGTTGTACCAAAATATTTTAACTATTGGTTACACAATAGGCATTTTACAAATTTATTTTCTGAAATTTCCTTAAAAAAAAGACCTGACAATCGATTTTTGTGCAGGCGCCATATTATTAATGCGAATAATAACAATCTTAAACTCACAGCAGTCAATGATTACGCCACTGTGTACGATTGCGATCTAATCAAGGTTTAGCCGCGCATGCGTCTAATATGCAATTTAGGTCATAACTAAACTAAAAAGATAAAGAACGAAAGAACGATAGGAGGCGGCGCGAAAAAGGACAATATAACGCGATCGGGCCGTCGAATCACTAAAAGACTCGAAATGTACCGACCGCGACTACGCAGATTTTTCCATTCGAATTCGTTTTGATTCTTAACGCTTTCAGCTTCAGCCTTATTGCATGTTGGTCTGAACGATACGAACAATAATACGAATTCGAATTAATACAAATATTGTATTAATTCGAATTCGTAATATTCAAATATCGAAATGATACGAATATTTACAACACCAGATAGCAATTCCAATTTGCCATCCATCTAAGTGCCGTTAGCTTCAGAGACAAATCCATCAGCAACACCCACAATGAATTTGTCTCTGTCAGACGATGTTTTTACATTTTACATAATAAGAAATTTAATTTTACTTTTCCTGGTCTACTATTTTGATTAAAACATTTTTACAATACTCTGCCACGATGTCATAATCATATTTGCAAAATTAAAAAAAATTAATGCTTCTGTCATGGTATCTCAATCAACTTACAACAATATATTAAAATCATATAGTGATGTGCTTGACCCCTAATACACCACTGATGATAGAAAAGAGTGTATTTCCGGATAGATTTAACATAACAATGGTTATTACACTACAGAATAATACCTCAAATTTTTTTAAAAATTCAATGAAAAAATAAATTGCCTTTAAAAATAATCCACACTGACATCTTATGCGGGTGTTTCTGCATCTCGAAATAAGAATCATAACTAGAGGTATTTGTTGAATATTGTACTTTTGTTTAATAAGAATTTATGCAAACTAAGAAGTACTAAAAATTAAAGCGTAGGAACTCCTGTTACCTATATAACCTTCATCTCACAGACGTAGATGGTACTATTTTACAAATCAGAATATTGGTAGTATTACTTTTAAAATATTGATACCTAATATGAATAATATTATAAAATATAATAAAGCGTTTTTTAACCAATAAATTTTTTTTAGGTACCGTATAATAGTAGTTACTTTGTTTAATTACTTTATTCAGGTTACCAAAATTATTTTTATATTTATATGATATGTTTTGTTTTTATTTGTATAGTTAATATTAATTTTAGTAAATTTTCTTTTGACCTAATGTGTCTTAGATGTTGTTATTTGGTATCTAGGTATGTTTCTAATGTTTCAGACTGTATTAATAAAATTATTTAAATTTAATTATTTATGGCCTGCTGGGTATTAGATGCGTTGATATTTTTTATTTACTAAACTTTTTAAAGAATTTTAGTTACTTAGAAAAAAACATAATTTCCAAGTTTAATAAAAAATAACCATTCTGCTTATTTAAAAAAAGACATTAAATTGAATTTAATGAATAAATCATTAAATTCAAGTAAAATAAGATTTGTTAAATTCAAGTTAAATTAATAAAAAGAAAGTAAAGATACATAAGGACAGTCGAAAAGAAACAAACAAGAAACATGTGCGTTTTATAGTTCATCAAATCATGATATAAATTTCAAATGAGCTGCAAGTTTTTCCAAATAGGCACTTATATGGTTGAGCTGTTAAATTCTTAGTTGCAGGTTTTTTCTAGCAGCAAGCTATACATCAAATTAACGTAATTACTGAGCACGTTAATTTATTCTGCACAGGCAGCAAAATTGCTATATTTCTTTATAACTTCGATAGGTCGCGATTTCAAACCCAGTGACAATTTTAAAGCATCAATAACAACAAACGTTAAACTTAAATCCCTGAATAAATATAAGTGTGTTTGTACGAAGGGTTTATTATGTAAAAAGTAAAATTTAATAATATTTGAATTGAGCTGTTAAAGGAATGAGTGTTAATGTTTCACCTATTTTTTGTTAAACTGGCACCTGAAATAATGTATCACACTAATTGGCTTGTTTAATTCAGTCCACACCTCAATTATATTTCTCTTTCAAAAGTTTAAGCCTTTAAATTACTTTCTAAATATCAAAGTAAGGATCAAAGTGGATACGCCACTGAAAACCGGAAACAAGGTGTTGTAATTTTGACGAGCAATCCTTTTGGTTTAAACCTTTACTGTATTTGTATTGTGTTCCAGGCGTTAACGTGTCTTGTTCATACTTTACCAAGGCAAACATATGTTAGCGTTGTTTCACAAACAACAACAGATTAGAAAAAACTGATTAACGGGCGGAATGAAAACTTAATGATCGCAACACACGTTATGATCGGCCAATACGTCATGTGATTCAAACGGGGATTTTGATTAGCGCGACACCCTCATGGACACAAAAATTATCTTCCTGCAGCGGAAAACTCTAATTTAGACATCAATGCCACAAGACCCTAAAGCGCCTTCGGACTCCGCCAATCACATCACTTTAGATTGAGCAAGTGGTTTTACGGCTTTAATGATGGTTTACGGCTTTAATACTGATTTTATGGACGAACCTGGGTTTACCTAATGATAACGGGACAGGTCCAGCTAACACTATGGATTTTGTTAATAGTCTTTTTTTAATATGGACCCGGAATTTTGAGGAGACCTTAAATACACTTTGTCTTCTACTAATGGCAACACAAATTGTACAATGTGCTTCGTATTGGTTTGTTTTGTTTTTCCGAGGAGTATAAACAAGTTTTCTAGTATGCTTACAATGGGCTTCCTGGCTAGGTGGTAAGATATTTTACTTTCGATGCACCGCATATGTGTACGAATTCCCGTTCAAGCGTCTGCCCTTTTTATTTTTTATTACAAAACATAACTAATAAAAATGCGCATTATGTTAGGTTAGAATTGGTTAGGTTTGTGGATAAGAAATCCCGCGGTAGCGCCCCAACAAAATTCAGAGTCTCTATTAAAACGTGGATTTTTTTAAATAACCTATACTGTTAGGTGGATCTGTCCATGATTAAAGGTGCGGTCTTATTGCTTTAATGATGGTTTTACCGATGGACATCATAAGAGTTGTTAAAAAAAAATGAAAATATCACATGCCTAAACGAATACATATGCTACGTATCCGAAGACGAATATCTTACTATTGACCCAGAAAGCCCATGCTGAACATTCAACAACACCTGTTTATACTACGCGAAAACAAACGGCGAACAAATAAGAAACATACTGAACAATCTGTGTTATAATTGGCGGGTTCCAATGGCATATTAGGGTTTTGTGCTCTCTTTATAGTCAACCCAATCAACCCTAACTTAACCTAATCCGCATTTTAAATTTGTTTAAATGTTGTTTGGAAAAAAACTAAAAATATCACCACTGAATCGGGATTTGGAAACACATGCGTTGATCACACTGAAGATCCAATAAAATTTGTTTGTACTCCGAATAAATAACGTATGAACCAATAGGATGCACATTGAACAATCTATGCTGTGATACGCGGGCTCCGTATAAAAAAATAAAGTTTTGTGCGCTAAAAAAAATAATTTGCATTTTTATTAATTTAAGTTAGAAAAAAACAAAAAAAAGTCATCATCTGAGTCGGAATTTGAAGACGCATCCATTACATCGGAAGTCTAGAATTTTTCGTTTGAGCTAGAAACCACTCACTGAACATTTAACAAAACTTGTTTATACTGCGCTGAAATTCTGAAATAAGCGAAGAACCAATAGGAAGCGCATCGTTTCAAGTGCGATTTAAATAACTTTTTTGGTTAAGGTTTCTAGCTCTTTTTGAATAGGGAGGCAAAAATATTACGACGTATCGATACTTTGTACCCGTAAGTATAAGCGGTACCGATACAGTATCGATACTATCCGATACTTTAATATAAAAGTACCGGTACTTGTAAATATCGAATACCAAGTACTTAATACATTTTCTGACATTACAATATTGCGTAACCTGCGTAAAAGCGGCCCAAGAATTCCGCTTTTCCACCGAAGTACAAGCTTAAGGCTCAAGTATACTGAAACAGTTTATGAGAATATCATAATAGGAAATCTGTGATTTACGTAAGCTATTACAGATTGTAGATTTTCGCTCCTCGATTTTTTAAAAAGATGGGTGATCTAGTAAAATAAATAGAGATATACATAATTAATGTTTAACAACAGACATCTTTTCAAGGAAAAATTTTGAATTTCCTTTAGAGAAAAACAACATTCATATTATAAACACATAAACTTTTATTTTACAAAGTAAAACAAGTATTTTATTGTCAGTTGTAATAATAGTATATTATGACATAGATTATAATATCCGCTGATTATTAAAAAAAAACAATGACTAAAATTAAAAATGTAATAACTCTAAAAAACTCATTATAAGTTAGCATGTAACTCG
This sequence comes from Kuschelorhynchus macadamiae, assembly GCA_030620095.1. Lineage (NCBI taxonomy): Eukaryota > Metazoa > Arthropoda > Insecta > Coleoptera > Curculionidae > Kuschelorhynchus > Kuschelorhynchus macadamiae. The sequence goes on along the minus strand of JAUTXW010002702.1, from coordinate 78,965 downwards.
AATCCTCGTTCGCTGGTACACAAGTTGCTAACAGGCACAAATACTTCGTAGCGATTTTGTATAATTTCGAATTAACAGCTTTAATCATGTTATAGATCTAGTGGGTCAGTAGAAAGTGGCGAAAGTGAGCTTGCTAAATATAAGGATTGTTTGTCAACAGTTAAACTCTGGGGTTTTGCAGTCTCTTTATAGTGAAGTAAAGTTTTGTGTAAACCCCAAAAATTATATGTATCTGTTTTTTTTTTAAATACACCACTTGTAGTAGCGTTTATATTATTAGTGTTACGCTCTCTATCACTATCGGCAGATTCTTTCAACATGGCCCTTATAAGAGTTAAAGTATTTAAACTCTAAATATTGAATTATATTTAAAATAAATAAAACTGTTTATTATACAGTATTTAATCTCATATTTAAAGCATTCTAGAAATATACAAATTAGAATAAAATTAGAAATTAAATTAGTAAAATGCGATGTTGCAACAGTTTATATTTGGCAACAATAAAGGAAGCCGAAGTAAAGTATTGGACACTAATTAAACCATCGAATTTTAAGCAGTCCAACAGAAGCTGAAACAGCTAATTCACAGAAACATTCCAACTCCAATCTGTGTTTTTGGCACTGCACTCCTCAACTTGCCAGATTGCTCTCCGTTTGGGGCTTACTCAGTGCTGGAGCGACCTTTCCATATGATTTACACCTTATTTCAGTTTGGAGACCTTTTCGATTGGATCTCCGAGCTCTAAGCTCCTGGTACAACGCGTATATTTCAAATATCTTTTTTTAAAAAAACCTTTTAATGCATCATGGCTTCCATTAGATTCTCCTTGAAAGTGCTACTGGTATCACGAGATGACCTTTTCTTTCAAGCTAACCCATTATCCTTCCCATTCACGCTACATAGCGGCCATATCGCTCATATTCTATGTAGAACTGGGGGAACGAACGTGATAGAATGCAGGACAACTACGACTCACACGTTCACAGCGTCTGCTCCCTTTAGCGGGGCCGTTAGTTTCCAGCGTTTGAGTCTCCCGCATCTCCCTGAAATAAAGCAGCTAAACCGAACACGTAGAACCACTTGTGTTAAAAACATCTGTCTTCGACGATCCGATTCGAAAGACTATTCGGTGTTCACAGAAACATAATTCTGAAATACTCATCAGCCGATACCAAGTAAAATGTACCGATACCTGCTCGGTACCGGCAAAAAAACATTGAGTAAAATGTATACCCGATACTTAGTAAAATTACCGATACTTTCGATAATCATTAGATAAAGAAGACATATTTAAAATATTAGAAAATGCATTATGCAAATATCAATAAAAAAAATTAATAAAAATATAAATTTAATAGAAATTCTATCTTTCAATCTTAAGCTACATTTACATTCAATTTCAACTCGAATTTGTTATGAAATTGGCTTGCTTATCAAACGGCAATAGCATGGTGTCATTTACATTAGACAAAATTCGAAGTGCACTACAAAGTTGACTTCAGATTGAAGCAAGGAGCTTGCCGACGGCAAGCAAAAATTCAATAAATGTCAAATTTTTAGGTTATAATTTTTATTTTAATTAACAAAATTCTTAATACTTTTCTACATCTAATTATTTAAAAATATGAATGTTTTTTACCGTTTTAATTTAAAAAAAAAACCTTTAATCGGATATTTTTGGGTTAATTCTGAAGGTATAGCCAAGACTAAAGTAGACATAAACGCCTAAAACCACAACCAAAGATTACAAAATCTGATCAGCTGTTCAGGAATATCATTTTCAATGTAAATGCACTTTTACGAAATGTCAATTTCAACTTGGATTTTGAAGTGAATGTACATGTAGCTTTAGGCTACATTTGACATTTACGTTAACTTCGAATCAAAGTCCAAGTTGAAAATGACATTTTATTAAAGTGCATTTACATTGGAAATTATTCCTGAACATGATATGATTTTGTATTTATTTAATTTTATTATTTTCTACTATATTATTTTAAAATATACTGAATTCGAGCAAGAAAATTGTTTAGTAACTTTTTTAACGCTTTTTGGTTATGGTTTTAGGAGTTTGCCTACCGCTTGGTTATGCCTTCAGAATCAACTCAAAAATATTCGATTACTTTCTTCATTACAGCAGCTAAAAAAATCACTTATATTCTCTAAATAGTGCAATAATATTAAGAATTTTGAATTTATTGAATTTCTGGTTGCCATTTGCATGCACTTTGCTTCAGTCCGAAGTCAACTTTGTAGTGCACTTACAGATGTGTCGTTCACGGCTGATCCGGATCTGAGATCCGGATCTTTATACTGACCCACGGGAGCCGGGTCTTGATAATATTGCGAGCCGGATCACGGATCTTTGAAATAGAGACAAAGCAAAATGAAGCGTCCAGGTGCGTTTGTCTATGGTTCAGTCAGTTCTTCGGTTCGTTCAATGCATCATCATATTTTGTAGATCTCGAGTCGGGAGCTGAAACGCGGAGCCGACGACCGATATAACGCAATTTTCGAACCGGTCTGATTGATAAGAAGAGAAGGATGATGGGATGTCATTAGCTTGTTGAATGCTATTTGCCATGAAATATGAATTTCTGTATAGCCAGAATCTCGTGTAAAAATTTAATTTGGGGTTGATTAGCTTGTTAACTTCGTAAATCATCGTAAAAACATCATAGTACACCAGTCTTTTAAAACTTAGATTTATGTTGTGTGGATTAGATAATAGATTTAAATCTCTACTTTTTCTGTGCGAGAAGTTCAAATGGCCTTATAATTAATGATGATAATAGGATGATAGTTAATAAAAAGAAATATAAAAATCTATATTTTATAATAAAAAAAAAAACAAGTCAAACTTGTTCATGTATGTAAAATTGATTTTCTGAAAAATAAATTAATAAATTAGTAGATAAATAAATAGATAAAAATGGAAACATAAAAAACTTCAACTTCAAAACCACTTTAGCAAGACTCTTAAGCCTTGCAAGTTAAAAGTATAATATCTTTAAAAATTATTATTTCACTTAAAACGTATCCCTGTAAATCGCATACAAGTTTGTAAATAAAAACTAAACTGGTGAGGTCGCTACTCATTTTACTCGTCCCGAAAAATGTTCGGACAGTACTGTCTATATAAAACCGATGTTGCATGCTTACAGAGTTTTCAGATGAATGAAGCTACGCATACATACCTACCCAATGCCTAATATGACGAATATGGCCCGCCTATTTTAATGAATTTAAAGAGATCCGAGATCCGGATCGCTGATCCGGGTCTTTTAACTGACCCAGATCTGTTGACCCGGATCTTTAAAAAGATCCAGATTTCCCATCGCTAAGTGCACTTCAAATTTTGTCTAATGTCTAATGTAAATGACACCACACTGTCCTTGTTTATAGATAGGTAAACAAGGACACTGTTGCCATTTGTCAAGCAAGCCAATTTCATAACAAATGTTAGTTGAAATTGAGTGTAAATGTAGCTTTAGACTAGGGAAAAATATTCCCTGGCCTAAGCTTTGAATCAATGCGCGTAACAGAATTGTTGGTTGCATACGCATATTGAAGTTCATTCATTGCCTTAATGCATATGCCATACTCCATACCTGATTACTCGATGCTTGTCATGTTGATTATGGACTGGACATTTTTGTTTATTTAATTTTCCAATTTAAACCTAAAAAATTATTTCCCCCGAAGCCGAATGTATACATTTAAGAAGTAGTTATAAAATTAGAGCTTAAGGGACGTATTCAAACTAGAGATAGAAAATTCCCGAAAATGTGTGGGAGTACAACCCATCAAGGACACTCGTTTCTCATCATCTGTTGTAGAGGTTGCAGGAGTCTGCGAGTGCAATGTGAAAAATAAGTCTGTGCTGAATTTTATTAAAATTTACTATGCCTAATTGGCACCCAGTAAATTAAATGTCCACCCTTTATATGATAAGAGGAATTGTATTTATTTGCTGATTAAGCAGTGTAAAGAAAGTGCTTTGCAAGCTGTATTGAAGTTGTTTATTTTTGTTACCCAATACTGTTTATATTAATACCGTCTTAACAAAATGCCTACAATACCAACTGTTACAGAGCCTGATGCAGGTATAAACTGACTCATTATAAAAACACTAGTTGTCATTAACCAAAATAAACTATTTTTTAGAGTGTCGGAGTGTTACAGACAGTGTAGGCTCTCATTCAGACATTTCGGCACATACTAATACCACCATGACTAAGCCTCATATGGAGGTAGTATGTGTTATAGATATTTGTGAAAGTGAAAATTTAGCTCAAAGAAAAAAGGCACTTGAGGAGGTAAAAGTTGCCTGTATACAAGTTGGCGCAACACTTTCACATATACAGGTATATACAGCATAATATAGTTTTTATATTATAAATATGTTTTAGTGTCATAATGCCATTTATTTTTTCAGTTTGAAAAACTGGATTTTGGAGAAGCCAATGTTGTTAGCAGTTTTTATAATGCAGACGTAGTTATAATTGATATTTCTCTTCCTATTCAACAGAGCACATTGATTTATCATTTGGGAGTAAGAGAAAGTTTTAACATGAAACAAAATATTTTAATTTACAATGATATTGATTCAGAAATAACACTAAGACTGAAGGTGAGTTACTATGGCATTTAATACAATAAAGTTATAATGTACCAATTTTTCGTGCATGACACCAGCGTCCTAGCACCTGTTTACAACTGTAGTAATAACCTGTTACTAACTAGTTTATTCATGTGCTCATCCACCTGAAATACATCACCACGATCTTGATCTAAATATATGAAGGGTCTAAATGAATTTGATTAGTACCAATTGTTAAGTCCTTTAAATAGTTTATATGAAGTATGGGGGTACACGGTTCTTATTTAATTGAACCCAAATTGCATTTCTTCTGTTAAGATTTTTGGTTTTAACCCATTGTTGAATTAGGTTGTCATTATTATTTGCACTATTTAAAATAGCTTAAGTATTGCACCAGCTATGAGGTAATAGTCTCCAAGATGTATAATGTTCTCCATTGTTTATAATTTGTTTATTGTTGTTGATACAATACAAATACAATACTTAATCTTAATCTTAACAGTTACAATAAGCATAACTAGTTATTGGTCTCTAACTCATATTAGGTTTTTCTTTAACTCAACTAAATAAATGGAATTATATAATGAAGACCTTACACAACATAATATGAGACATTTATACAATGAGACATTTTTAGAATGCATCACATGTGAGCGGACATAGTTGAGTTAACAACTGTGTGTGCAAAAAAAAAGTTCAAACTATATATTTACTACCAAAATCGTAAATCAATACAATCAGGTAAATTATATTGTGACATGATGTAAAATTTATCATTTGTATTGTTAGAACAAATTCATAAATATCTGTAGGTTTTGGGCAAAAATTTTACAATTCACAAAAAAATTTTTGCTATTTTTTAATATTTCAATAGTAGTTGGTAATTGTTATTTAAAATACAACGATACTATAAATACGGCCATCAAAATGCACTTATTTTAGTAATACAGTACTTTCTTTTAAATTGTGAGTTATAATCCCCAGAACGTTTACGAACTACACCCATAAATCTACTTTTCGTGTCGGAAAGAAATAAAAATTAAGAAAACCCAAAATAAACACAAAACAACAAAAGGATCCTCTACTAAACAAACAACTAGTGCTCTGATAATAATTGTCCCATAATTCTAATAAAAATTGTATGGACATTTGGATGTGGTTTTTATAGTATTCTCAGATTTTCTATGTTTGCGACAAAAAAACGTTTTAAAAAAATGTCTATAGCTACAGTATTGCACATCTTGAATACAATATTAGAAAGCTGATTTAAAGATATAACCTTGGTAGTTGTAGTAGAGAAAGAATGGAGGTAATTATTCTATCGACTCAAAAATATAGTAAACTACAGTAAAGAAGCAGCACACAAAATATTTATTCTAAAAACCCCTTTTTCTCGTCGCTTGTATGTCAATGCTCCTACCATCACTCCTTATTTCGAAAAACAATGGTTATCGAAGCCCTTGTACTTTTTTTCTAAAGAAAATATCACCGTAGTTACAAAAGTGTGCTATTTTGGAAAATTATTTTAATTATGGTAAAATGTTTAGCATATGCAAAAGGGTATTATGAAATTTGGAAAAGGATTCATTGATTAAACTCACAAATTTCTTCCTGAAAATTATATTTTTAGGGTACAAAATATGTATAAAAAATATTGCATAAGGCAAGAGATAGCTAACATTTTAAATCATGGTTTTACGTTTTTTGATATTATGATTTTGAAAATTTGAAAGAATAAATAAAAACTAATTTAGAGCTTTTAGGGGGGTGTAGAGATAAAATATTTGCAAAATGTATTTAACTCTTTAAATGTTTAAAAAAAAATGAGTATATCGTAGAAATTATGATCTTGGTTGCATTCGTACAATTATCAATAAAATCTAAGTAAACCAACAAACGAACACAAGCTAATATAATAAAAATATTATTGAAGTAATTAAGAATCCATAGTCCAATTGGGTTTACTATATCCGACGTTTCACCTTTTACTACGCGAGGCAAGTTCAGGCACCTGAAGCAAAAAGCAAAAAAGGTAATTATTTAAAACTTAGGTGCAAGGTAGTTTGGTTAATGTTTGTGTTACTAATCGGAACTGATAATTAAGTATTGGTTTTCCCTCTAGTGTTATATGTGGTTAATGAAGGTCTAAAGTTTTGTTTTTTATTTACATAAGAGCATGAACACAAGACATATAGTGAACAAACACTCAGAATATCTTGTGAATAAAGCTGTGCGGTAGGATAAAGATAGTTTTTTTGTAGGATTATTTTTATATAGACCTCTTCTTGCTCTGGTACATTGATTGCCTTTTATACACTTATTAAGAATTTTTTCTTAAAGTTTCTCACCAGATATAGACTTTATATATTAGTTTGCAGACATTGTTATTGAGTTTCAATTCATGCACATCCAATTTTAGGTGCTTATCTATAAATATGCCTAAATATTTAATTGTCTCGACCTCTTTAAATAATTTTTCCAGTACCATCAATATTTAGACTGTTGTATGTGGGCCTAATTGCTGATGTAAGTGAGAATACCAAGTAGTTAGTTTTATTAATATTCGTGCTTTATTTGACAGAGCCAGTCATTTTACCTACACCTTGTACAGCTTGTTGTCTGACCTCATTTCAAGTCGATAATAAAATATTACACAACCATTTTCTGTGTTAATGTTTTTTTAATGAATTACTAAATGAATAAAAGAGCAGGGGACTTAAAACTGTTCCCTGTGGTGCACCAATTTAAACAACTCTAGGGTCACTATGGACATCAATCATTTTAACAATTTGTTTTCGATCTTTTTCAACAAGATTTGGTTAGGCACAGTCGAATGCCTTTCTGAGCTCATGCCGCATGAAAAACCAGATTGATTCGGTGGTAATATTTTGTTCATAGTTAGGTACTCGTAATCTACTTTTAAGGAACTTTTAGAAATACTTTTATGGTCATTTATATTAAGTATTTTCTGTTGTTTATAAAACTCGTATTTATATATTTTTATTAGTTTATTCAGATTATTTCTATACCCTTTGTGTTTTAATTTATCTAGATTGTTATATCAAAATACAAGAGTTCTAACCACACTACATCACAACTTGTTACGTTCTGGACGCGCGTTTCGCTAACCAAGTTAGCATCATCAACAGATGATATAAACTAAAGTAACTTATCCTAACCGAGACTATTTATAGGTAAATGTGGTCACACTTGGTTGTGCCCGACTGCACCGTTGTCAAGTAAACAATAGAGGGGACTATAGGGAATATTCCCTGTCTTTATTTAGTGTTTTCTTACCACATTTAACTATTTATATACTCTCAAATGCATCCAATGATCTGTTATTAGATACATTTTTAATCAACTTAAGATTATTTATTCCTATTTGGTGATTGTTTTCTAAAGCATGTTGGGCAACGCTTGACTTTTCTGTTCTTCCATATCTTAAATGTGCCATGTGTTCTTTAAAACGAATGATTATGGAGAGTTTAGTTTGCCCAACATATTTTAGATCGCAGTCATTACTGCTAATTTCATAGATGCCACTCCTCTCCTTCAAGTCAACTTTGTCTTTAGGGTTTTCAAGGAGATTTTTCAAATTGTTCTCCGTTTTGTAGGCTTTTTAAATACTTTTTCTAGACCTCTCATATATCTGGGATCATATGGGATTTCTATGAACTTATTGGGAGCCTCAGGTGCTTGAAGAGTAGTGGCATCTTTTAACATTTTCTTATGCTTATGTCTATTTACTAATTTATGTACAAAATTACCATTATATCCATTACTTTTAGCTATATTTTTAATCCGATTCATTTCATTGTTAAAACGTTCTTTACTTAATGGAAAATTGACTAATCTGTGAGTTAAGAAATGAAATACTGCTATTTTGTGTTGATGGCAATTAAATGAGTCGGATGTTATATACCTATCAGTATTAGTAAATTTCCTATAAATATCAAATTCTAATTTATCGTTATTTCTAATAACTAATGTGTCGAGAAAAGGTAATTGCCCGTTGTTCTCCTTTTCATACGTAAAATTAATAGAAGGATATTTATTGTTTAATGTTTCTAAGAAAGTGTCCAAATTTTCTGTTTTCGTATTAAAAATAGCAAATATATCGTCTACGTATCTATACCACACCCTTTTAAGTGAACATTCTTAATTCTATCTAAGAATTCTAACGAGTTAGTAACCTCAAAGTTATCGTACGAGATATTTAATCTGCTGAATTTTTCTACTAACCAATTTGAAATATTGTACGTTGGTGATCCAACCGCTGAAACAATAGGTCTCATGGACTTCCCAGGTTTATGGATTTTGGGAAGGCAATACAGTATAGATAACTGTAGGTTACTATGTGTTAGTTTAAATTTTAGTTTATCAGACACAAGGTTTTTACACTGTTTTAAGGTATTTTTTACTTCTGTTATCATTTTTGATAACGGGTTCTTCTCAATTAGATAGTAGGGACCAATGGTCTACTCTTTGAAGATAATCTGTTTTGTCTAGTATAATAACTTTATTTCCTTTGTCATCTTTTAAATAAAAACATTCTTTTCAGTCCCTGGATAACTTCAGTATTTTTACGAGAAACATATTTTGACTTGTTGTTAACAACGTTTTTTGAGATTTGATTTCTGCAAGCCTCTCTAATGAATGCCTTAGTTGACTCTGGCACGTATTGAATAGAACTTTCAATATTCGCTATAATAGTTGGTAAACTATTTTTTACTGGAGGCTTTGCAAAATTCAAACCTTTATTCAAAAGGGCAATTTCTCTATTATCAAAGGACTGAGAAGAAAGGTTTTCTACAATGTTCTCGACTTCCGAATCCAGGGACTGAAAAAAAAAAAAAGAATGTTTTTATTTAAAAGCTGACAAAGGAAATAAGGTTGTTATACTAGACAAAACAGATTATCTTGAAAGAGTAGACCATTTGATTCAAACTGGTCTCTACGATTTAATTGAGAAGAACCATTATCAAAAATGATAACAGAAGTAAAAAATACCTTTAAACAGTGTAAAATCCATGTGTTCGATAAACTAAAATTTAAACTAACACATTTTTTTTAATACTTTATTTCTGACCTCAAATCAGTACAAGTACTGGCATCGAGGCCTAAAAAAAATAATATATAATTTCAATTTACAAAGATAATTTAAGGTAATTATAACAACTTTTACAAATGTACAAATGTCCTTAGACAAGCAGTATTTTATTTTCAGTCTCTCTTCAGGTACTTCTTAAGATCTTTATACATCTTTGTAGGTCTATTTTCTAAGATGGTCTCAGGAATGGTATTGTATGATTGTATGCTTCGATATATGGGGGAGTCTTGACCTTTTTTGGTTCGTGTTAATTTATGCCTTATTCTTTCTCTTGATCGGATGTTATGCTCATGGGTGTCCATGAGTAACCCACTGTTATCTAAACTGTATTGCCTTCCCGAAATCCATAAACCTGGGAAGTCCATGAGACCTATTGTTTCAGCTGTTGGACCACCAACGTACAATATTTCAAAATGGTTAGTAGAAAAATTCAGCAGATTAAATATCTCGTATGATAACTTCGAGGTTACTAACTCGTTAGAATTTTTAGATAAAATTAAGAATGTTCACTTAAAAGAAGGTGAGGGGTTTTAATATCTTTTGATGTAAGGTCATTGTTTCGTAGTGTACCCATACTACTAGCTTTAGAGTACCTAAAGGAACTACTTGAAATCAATAATCTGAAGAAAGAAATTATTGATGAATATTTACTTCTTACAAAATTATGTATGAATCAAAATTTTTTTCAGTTTAACAATAAATATTATAAACAACTTGAGGGAACTGCGATGGGCAATTGCTTATCTCCGTTTCTTGCAAATTTGTTTATGGGTAGATTAGAAACCCAGTTCAAAAAAGAACTCAAGTATTTCCCAAGGGTGTGGTATAGATACGTAGGTGATATATTTGCTATTTTTGATACTAAAACAGAAAATTTGGACACTTTCTTAGAAACATTAAACAATAAATATCCTTCTATTAATTTTACGTACGAAAAGGAGAACAATGGGCAATTACCTTTTCTCGACACGTTAGTTATTAGAAATAATGATAAATTTGAATTTGATATTTATAGGAAATTTACTAATACTGATAAGTATATAACATCCGACTCATTTCATTGCTGTCAACACAAAATGGCAGCATTTCATTTCTTAACTCACAGATTAGTCAATTTTCCATTAAGTAAAGAACGTTTTAACAATGAAATGAATCGGATTAAAAATATAGCTAAAAGTAATTGATATAATGGTAATTTTGTACATAAATTAGTAAATAGACATAAGCATAAGAAAATGTTAAAAGATGCCACTACTCTTCAAGCACGTCAGGCTCCCAATAAGTTCATAGTAATTCCATATGATCCCAGATATACGAGAGGTCTAGAAAAAGTATTTAAAAACGTAGGTTTTAGAGTAGCCTACAAAACGGAGAACAGTTTGAAAAATCTCCTTGGAAACCCTAAAGACAAAATCGACTTGAAGGAGAGGAGTGGCATCTATGAAATTAGCTGTAATGACTGAGATCTAAAATATGTTGGGCAAACTAAACGCTCCATAAATATTCGTTTTAAAGAACACATGGCACATTTAAGATATGGAAGAACAGAAAAGTCAAGTGTTGCCCAACATGCTTTAGAAAACAATCACCAAATAGGAATAAATAATCTTAAGTTGATTAAAAATGTATCTAATAATAGATCATTGGATGCATTTGAGAATATAGAAATAGTTAAATGAGGTAAGAAAGCACTAAATAAAGACAGTCTTATTCCCTATAGTCCCCTCTATTGTTTACTTGACAACGGTGCAGTCGGGCCCAACCAAGTGTGACCACATTTACCTATAAATAGTCTCGGTTAGGATAAGTTACCTTAGTTTATATTATCTGCTGATGATGCTAACTTGGTTAGCGAAACGCGCGTCCAGTGGTTGGAACTCTTGCATTTTGATCTATCGTCCACGACAGGTCCCAGTGTTAGGACTAGATTGTTATAATTTAGTAGAAGTCTTTTTCATTTGATTTCTCACCCCAATAGAGTTAATAATACCCTCTGTAATTCACAGATTCCTTCTATGGCTTTCCTAGAGTTTATTGTTTTAATTAATGATGAGCTTTCCATTATTTTATTAATTATGTTAAGTAGATTTGTAGTACAGACATCAACATCCATGCTATCAAAACACTATTCCAAGTTTCTACATTAATAAGAATCAAATTTTGTGTAGTTGATATTAGTTTTTTTTTCTGGCAGGTTGACTTTGTAACAATACCTCCAAGTTTCAAACTTTATGATCACCAGAAAGTGGTCTGTTAAGTCAACATTAAGAATGTAAGATTTATGTTTATAATGAGTATTATTAGAATAATGTCTGACAAAAATATGATCTATCGAAGTTTCTGTTGTTGGAGTCACACTTGTTTAACCATTTGTGTTAAATGTAACCCCATGAGAACTGAGTATTGACAGATATAGGTTGACATAGTAATCGTCTCATTTAATTAAGTCAATCGATTCACAGATGACACTACAGCGGCCATCTCGGCTGAATCATCGGAGGATGCACTAACCCAAGTGACAGATGTATGCGAAAAAATGAACAAATGGTGCTTTGATAACACCCAAAACGTCTATATTACACTTTTACAACAACCAACTGTGTACTGAAATGGACTCAACTTTATTAAAAACCTAGTCAGTATACCTTTAAATTGTTTTCTTGGTAACCCCTTAATAATGTTAGGGAGTTTATTGTAATACTTTAAAGCCATAAAATTTGGACCATTCTGGCATTTTTTAATTCTATCTCTAGGCGTTACAAGATTTACTTTATTTCTAGTATTGTGGTCATGTACGAATTCATTTCTTTTAGAAACACGTGAATCCTGTAGACCAGTTTTTAAAAGAGAAAAAGTACTCACACTGACATCAATATATTTAATGAAATGCTCAATATATGTCCATAACAACAGGGAAAAATGGAGAACCATGACTACCTAACAAGGAACTGAAACGCAATTGTGGTTCCAAAAGACAACAGCACACTTTACGAGAAACCCCATACTACTCATGGATTAAGATTTACAACAAACTGCCAAATAATATAAAAGAACACGCCAGAACATCGGCATTTAAAAAAGCATTTTAAATACACTGGCAATTTCAGAAAAAGCAATGCGAACGGTTTTAAGCACGATAAGTGAAGGTATAGTTTTGCCAGACACACATGTTTATCAGAGAGTATTCAAGTCATTGAATCTGTCCTTCCACCATCCGAAGAAGGACCAATGTAGTCTCTGCTTGATATACATAGGTGATGCAGCCAAAAGGTTAGAGCTTCAAGACGTATTTTCCTCACATGTAACCGAGAAAAACGTTGTTCGAAAAAAGGAGGAAGCAAAGGAAATGTCAAAAAACAACACTGAACTAGTTGCTGCTGTCTTTGACATGCAGTAAGTTATACAATTACCAATGAGTAAAGAAAGGGCCTTATACAGGGTACAATATAGGAACTAGAAAGTGCTTCTATGGTCAGAAGTAATTAGTAAGAGGGGTTCTAATGAAATATCAACATGCGTTGAGCATTGAAGGATTATCTCAACAAATCCACTTTTTATGACTGAAGAGAATTCCTCACAGCACAGACAGCCTATTAGTATTTTATTATAGTCTACTTTACTTATCCGTTGTGTTGTTAAATGTCTTAAATGTTGTCGATTGTAACTATTTTATGTGATTTTTAACAAATGCAAATTTTAGAAATTGTGTAGGAGTTAAAATTTCTGTAGAAAACAATTTCAAAATGTACTAATATTTCATTTTACTGCCTAATCTGTCTTTTTAGACTAGACCAAGTTAAATATAGGATGTATCCAATGTCCATTTATTTGATCAATTATGGATAAATAAATAAACATTTCAAACACAAACATTTCGAGGTTCAATTTAAAATATATAACTATATCATTTTAGACACTAAAACCTGTCAATGAACAATTTCAAAGAATAAAACAGGAGTGATATGATGATAGGTATGATAGTTAACAGCTCAGAATAAATAATCTGATTTGACAGTAATTTAAATCATAATTACGGAGAGACTCGAGTCCCAAGAGGTGTTGGATTTGAGTATAGTCTATGAGCTCTGAAGGGATTTTGATTTTATGGCCAATTTTTTCTGAACACGAGAGAGTCTTCAGAGCTCATATGCTTGCAAAATCTTTGATATGACAAAACCAAGCATTTTAGAAGCTTTGTTACAAGTTCTTAAGTGATCATTAAAAGTGAATTTTATATCAAATATTACACCCAAATCTCTAATACTAGTTACATTTATCATTTACATGATTAATAATTACATATTTATTATATAAGAAATTTTTTTCTGGAGAATTGAATATATTTACATTTTTCTAAATTTAGGGTCATTGCTTTCTGGGCACACCAACTCTCAAATCCCAGAAAGTCATCCAGCACTGCCTCCATTACACTCTCATTGTCAATGGATATAAATATTTTGAAATCATCTGAGTATAGCAAGAATTGCTAATGTTGGAAGCAAGTTGTTATTTTATTAATAAAAAACAAAAGATATGATTGCAGGCTTGACAGCAAAAAGCCTCCCAAGCCATACTTCGATAACTTCAATACCATATGTTCATGATCAACTCTGTCAAAGGCCTTGAAAAAATCAGTACATATCCGAGTTGACTACAATGCTCATAAACATGCAAGTGTTATTATAGACCTGCCCTGAGCGAAACCATTCTGTTGATTTATAATAACGTTTTTGAAAGATTCAGTCATAAAATCAGTAATCAAGGACTTAAATAACTTTGGAAATTGGGAGATCAAAGAAATCAGCTGATAATTTTCTGCATTATTTTTCTCACCATTGCTCTTAAAGACCGGTGATACAAATGAGAGTTTTGGAAATATGGTTTTGATAATGCAAAATAACCATTTTTTAGGAAGATAGGTGGGATACTGATGGTTTATTGATATTGTTCAGCTTCGTATATATTTCGGAGATCTTCAGAACAAGGTTGCTAATAGTGACCATATTCTCATATGGAAAAGTTAAAGCAAGTTGCAAGGACAACGGCACCAAATTCGGTTTAACATAGGCCCACTTTTGTGATTTGAAAATGATTTCCTTAGATCCTTGAAGTTGATGCACTTAGGAATATATCTATATGTCCCTTCAATATTTGCAGTTTCTTTTGGGATGTTAATATCAGGATTATATAGCACTCTGTAATGCAGCCAGTTCAATATTATGTAGGACATGACGTAACATTAATGATTGTCTAACTAAATTAATAATGTAGGACAGAGCTTGGCTACTATTATAATTAAAGATAGTTTTTGAAAAATCATTAGATAGTCCTTGAAGAAATTTGCATAGGAAAGTTAATAAATGTATTTTACTGATATGTTTAAGACCCCAGTTATCCTGTATAGGTTCCCAAAATGTAAACATTTCCTCAAATTGAGCCTTTGAAACTGAACTTTAAAATCTTTATCTGATGTCTTTATTTATTTATTCAGTCATAAACGGGACATACCCATAATTACAATTTGTGTTAATTTAACTTAAAATTAATAAAACCGACATATTAAAAATATCACACATTTGTTTGTTTTTTGGTTAAAATTATTGCAATTATCACAGAAACATAATGACTGATAAGTATATATATGAGTAATTTTTTATTTGGCCCAAAGAAGTCCCAGAAAGGTCAAGCTCATTCTCTTTAGTAAACCTCATCATACGATTTATGGCATTAAACTGTCCATAAGTAGTACGATGATGCTCCAATCAGTACTAGTTGTTCTCAAAGTTCTCACAGGAACATTGAAGCTAATGGGGGATAAGAGCTCTTCGCACCAATTATCACCATTAAGTAGTCTAGATATGAACAATTCGTCAAAATTTTTACGACTCTCAGTCAAAGGTTTCATATTTAATAAAGTCAAAATATCAGAATAGTTCATTACATTAGCTGGAATTGATGATTTAAAGGCAATATAGTGTAGGAATTTTTTTTGTATGCGCTCTAAAGACTTGTATGATTTGAATAGTGAGGAGACCATATGCTTGTACTATTCTCTACATGGCTATGCACAAAGGCTATGTACAAAATTTTAATAGTAGATATATTTTTGAATTCCCTAGTGTGTCGCTTCAAAAAGCCTAACATCTTGAATGCCCTATTCAGCAGTGCTCAATATGCGGTATAAATGTCATCCTCATGTCAAAGAACACACCAAGGTCTCTAATCATTGTATGATTGTCTTCTACTCTTCGTTATTCTCGTGGTACCACATCTCTATCACGTAAAATAACAATTAAAGCCATATTTATAATAAAATACAGAAAAACACTTAAAGCTAATTTAATATTATGTCAAATGACAACATTGGTGTTTCCATGGAAATATGATCTACTATTTTTTGACAGTTGAAATAAATCTCAGCTTACTAAGTAAAAATGGATGAAAGAGCTTACAATATCCATTTTATGCTAGCAGCTTGATAAAAATAATACGCTTTTCTCCTGCATTTGTTTAATAAATATTTTTTCCTTTAGTACCTGTAAGTACCTACTGCAATATGAAATATTTTATCAAATAATTAATATTCATTAATGAGGGATTTAAGCTTGTATGGCATTTATTTTCACAAAATTCCACTGGTAAATACTTTTTATTTTTGAAATATACTCTGTGTAAAAAAATCTCCCAAATACAATGATAATTTAATCACAGTTGCCCAAAAAATGTGCAATAAAAGAAATTCTGATAAGAAGTAATGTGTTACAGGGAGAATGTCTGTGTAAAAAACAAACATTTTTTGGGCAAGTGTAATACAATATTGTATTTTGGAGGTCATGAGCCTGAAAAAAATTAAATAAAAAATTCACGTCCGTACGGGGGTCCGTATTTAAAAAAATGACGTTGATGATGAGCTCTGAAGAGGAAATGTCGCATGTGAAATCTAAATGCACCATCTTGCAGAGCAGGGAAAGTGGCAATAAAAATGTGAATTTAGTTTTGCATTATTTTGCATTTAGTTCAAGCTCCATTCTTAGGAACCGTGAAGTAAGGAAATTGAATGGTAATTTAAAATTTTCTTTATTAATATCAAACATTCAGTATATCTGCAATAAAAAACATGAATTTACTATGATGCCCGAAGAACAAATACCAACCGAAGTATATTTTGATCACCGAAAATTGGCTTAAGCCAAATGAACCAATTTTCATTCCCAGATATCAGGTAATATTGATTTATAATCATGCCCAATTCCAGCATAGAGGCACTATGATTTTGGTTAGGCAGCAGGTTTGTGAAACATTTTCTATTATAACCGTTGATAAATACAACTTTATCTTGGTTAAAAAATAATTCGAATTTTCTATCATCTTTGAGAGAACCTGTAATATTTATGTTATATGTATATATGTATCGACCCCCCAGCGGTAATATGACTATGAATGAATATGAGAGATTCGAGAATTTTTTGACAAAGTTTCTGGCTAACTCTAAGATTGTAGTGGCAGGTGATTTGAATGTTAATTTTATAGATCAGCAGTCCCTGGACACTCAAACATTGACCAATATTTTACAATCATTTAAACTGAAAATGCAAATTACTCATTATTTATTATTCATATATTACACAGAGTTCTACAACTATATTGGACTGTGTTTGTACGAATTTGGATTTCAACAATGTGAAATATAATGTTTTCTCAGCAGCACTTTCGGATCATGAAGCTGTCTTGGTAAGAGTACCTTTGTGAAGAAGCAGTTTAAAAACTAGATATGGCAGAATATTTAGCTCAGTCAATTTCATAAAGTTTAGGCAACAGTCTAGTTTAATATCCTAGGAAAATATTATGCAGGACCTAGAGGCGTTGGATGAAGAACCAGGGTTGTGCTGTCTGTCGGTATTGTACTAAACTTTTTACAATATGAGATCTTTTAAGTGCTGCAAGAATAAAGATTTTGTTAACTATTGCTGCATCTCTTGTTGTTTTTATAAATCTTGTTGGTTATAAAATATTTTGTTCAGAAGAATGCCAAACAACTTACAATGTAAGGGATGAACAGGAAAGAGTTCTTAATGGACAACTAGAACAATTAAAAAAAGAATTGAGGGATAAGGACAGACATATTGAAAAGTTGAAACGAAATAGTCAGGTGTTTGAGGATGAGGTGTCAGAAGCTGAAAAAACATACTCAGTTCGATTTGAAAAACTAAATAAACAAAATGCCTCTTTTAACAAGTGAAATAAATTTAATAAGTCAAGTCAAGTCAAAAACTCTATATTTCGAAAAATGCAAAAAATACAAAATATCGATTGCATTTAACAAACAGGCGTCAAATATAAAATAGTTACAATAAAATTGAAATTAAAAAACTTAATCTATAGCATATAACATTAAAAGTAAAACAGTTACCATAACAAAGTCATTTAAAATCTATTAAAATCTAAGATATAATATAACACATGAAATTTTTCACAAATACAAAACACAATTAAAAGAAATATATCCCTAAGATGACATGAACTCAGCAATGGTATATGGTTCAATCAGTACAATGAAATCTCTCACAGAATTTTTAAAATGTATTTTGTTGTTTATTTGTTTGATTCCTGGAGGGAGCTTATTGAAATATTTAAGGCAAGAGTACTTAGGGCTTCTCTCAAAAATGGAGAGTCTATGTATTGGTAAATTGTAGTCTGCAGACCTGGTGCCATGATTGTGATCTGGAAGATGCTTAGCAAAAAGCTGTCTGTTTCCATACAGAAACATAATGCACTTGTGGATATATAGTCCTGCGAGTGTCAGCAAATTATGCCTTCTAAAGAAGAGAAGCTGAAATGTTATCTGAGATGCAGGCTTGGAAGGAGAGAAAAGAGAACATGGTACAGAATTGAAGAACTGAAGGCACTTAACACAAACATCTATTAACTACAATAAGTACACTAGAACAAGAAAATGAAGTTTACTCGTCAGATCTAAAAAAACTCCGCCAAACAATATTCAATCTAGAATCTAGACATTCAATCAGGCAACAGTCCAATAATAAAATGCACTGGTGAACTCCAAAATATTAGTAAAAGTCATTTGACAGAATTGCAAAGTCTGGTTGATAATGCTATTTCCACTATTAAGCAGGGTACATTCTTCATGCCAGAAGTAGCTCAACAGTTATTTTTATCCATACAAGATCAAATAGCTGTCAAACTTGATTCAGTTGCGGGGTCTATCAAGGAATCAAATGTGGAGCTAATAAAAATGCTAACTTCAGACAAACAAAGTGTAGTAACGGAAGCTCACAAAGCATCCTTTTCGTCTGAAGTCTTCAATCAGCTTCAGCAGAACATCTCATAAGTCTCACAGGATGTCTGGGTCTTAAAGAATGAAATTGAAATCCTTAAAAGAAAAATAAATGACGGATCTGCTCCTGTTAGGAACACTGCTGTCGCGGCAACTGTGTCTCTAGCATCTTCGGGAAAAGCTAATGGAATCCATTCCAATATCCAAACCAAAACTACTACTCACCAAAACAAACAACAAATAACCTCGGGTACTCAAAATCAACTAGAAGACCGTCAGCAGCGATGCGGACATCAGCCTGGATCTAAGCCAGTTTCTGCCTTCCAGACTCCTGGTGTGAGTCATTCTGGTAATGATAGCGATAGTTTTAGTTTTAGCGATATTACTGCAGTCTCTGTCCCTAAATATTGTACTGTCTTTGTATCACTGTTCTCTCTCAACACTAACAAACACAAACTAGAAACAATGTTAAATCAAAAATTAAATTCAAACAATATTATATGTGAAGAAATTAACCAAAATAACACTAATAGAATATATAAGTCATTCAAAGTTATCGCGGACGAGAGTCAAAGGGAACAACTCTTTGATAGTTCCAGTTGTCCTAATGGAATATCAATCCGCCCCTATAAGAAAATTAATAATCCCTTTTTTCGTGGATGAAATAACAGGCGAAAATTTCAGTATCGTACTGCACATTAATGTCCAGTGCATCGGAGGCAAGTTGCCGAAGATTGAGGTATTCCTACAGTATAAGCCCTATATTGACGTTTTGCTGATTTCGGAGCATTGGATTCGAGAAAGTGAAAAGCTGTGTTTTTCAGTAGCGGGCTATAATATGAGAAGCTTTTTCTGTCGAGATAATGCTAAAAACGGTGGGGTGAGCATATACACTAAAAACAGTTCCAGTAGGGTCACAGAGATAAGTAAGCTGGTGTAACTTTCTGTAGAGCGAAATATTGAGATAGCAGCATGCTACGTTCACGACCTCAACCTCCTAGCAATTTGTATCTATAGACGTCCAAGTTCAGACAGGGACATATTTTTTTCTGTGCTCTGCGATCTGCTAGAATGGTCTTGCAGGTTCAAGAGCAACATCAATCTACCGATCGGAGGAGATTTTAACATTGACCTTTTTACATCACATAATAACAAATATACCCTTCTAAATATGATTAATTCCCATGGCCTCGAGCAAACAATTTTTACAGAAACTCGTTCCCAGGGTGGTAAATCTAGCTGCATTGATAATGTATTTGTTAATTTTGAACTTATAAATCCAGGTCTCTCATTAGATATTGGTCTGTCAGACCATTTTGCCCAGTTAATAGATATTGGGTCCCTCAACTCTAACAGCAATAAAAATATCGCAATGTGTTATAAGAGAATATATAGTGTAAATAACTTCAGGCCTCTCGAATTTTATTTAAATAATGAAAAGTGGACTGATATATATTTGGCAGGGTCTGGTGAAGAAAAATGTAACATATTTTTTGAAACTTTCTAGCATTATTTAACCATTTGTTTTTCTCCAAAAAATATTAAAAATACGCATGTTCAAAAATCCCCGTGGATCACTGCTAAAATAAAAAAATCAAGAGACTTGAACATGTTTTTTTACGAAAATTATAAACAAACGCCAACTGAGGTAAACATATGTACAATGATTACAAAAAAATATATAGGAAGCAGTTATTGTGTGCTAAAGAAAATTACTATACAGATAAAATATCAACATCTGACAACAAAAGCAAAAGTGCATGGGAAATTATAAAGTATGAAACAGGGCGAAAAAAAGTCTGTAGGATTCCAGATAACCTGGATCCTAATAATTTTACTGACTTTTTTGTGAATAACACTGACAATATTGTGCAAAAGCTACCCACACCATCATGCAGCCCTCTAACATTGCATAATAAAAGTACCCATTCTATCAATGCTTCTCTTTTTATTAGGCCAGTTACTCCCGATCATGTAAGAATTACAATTAATAAAATGGAAAATAAAAAAACAGAGGCTATATATTCCATCAGCCCTTTTGTCGTTAGATCTTGTCTACAACTAATCATTGAACCATTAACGGATATTATTAACACTTGCATCACTGAAGAACATCTTCCAACCAAACTAAAATTGGGTAAAGTAGTGCCTGTCTTTAAGAAGGGGGAAGCTCATAATGTTGAAAATTATCGCCCAATTTCAATTCTTCCAACTTTCTCAAAAATCTTTGAAATGATATTATGTCAAAGCTACCTTTCATTCTTTGAACAGCACCTAATGATAACACCTAGTCAATTTGGTTTCAGAAAAGGAATATCAACCATGGATACAATCCATCAATTAACAGAATACATTTGTGAGTCATTTGAACAGGGAGATAAGTGCGGTTGTCTGCTTACAGATTTAACCTCAGCCTTTGACTCTGTTGATCACTCCCTCCTATTGGCTAAACTGCATTATTACGGAGTTCGGGGCAACTGTCTGCGGATTTTCAAATCATATCTCGAGGACCGCTGCCAACAAGTGTTTATATCAGAGAAATTTAGTTCATTGCTTCCAGTGAGGCGAGGTGTACCGCAGGGGTCTATCTTAGGACCCATATTGTTCCTTGTGTACATGAATGATCTCCCTGGTACTATTTCATTGGAGCAGTTAACTACAGTTTTATACGCGGACGATACTTCTTTTTTGGTCAGATGTTGTAAGGAGCTATCGTTGGGTAATAGTTTCCAGACAATATTGTAGGAGGCAAAATTGTGGTTTACCGCAAATCAGCTGCTTCTAAACGAATCAAAAACAACTCTATTAAAATTCCAGCTTCGCGGTAGTGATGAACTTAATAAACCCAAATTTCTAGGTGTTTATATTGACACTTCTCTTAGCTGGCAGGAACACATTATAAAATTGAACGAGCGACTCTCAACATCTCTGTTTGCAATTCGGAAAATTCGTATTACAGTGGGACAACATGCGGCCTTAATAACATACCACGCCCTCTTTCACTCTCTTTTATCTTATGATTTGCTAGCCTGGGGAGATGCTGCCATTACCCTTCTTGACACTATATTTCATAAGCAAAAAAGGGCAATTAGAATAATTGCGAATATATCATCAAGGGATAGTTGCAGGTCTTTTTTTTCGTCGCTTCGTATAGTCACATTATATGGTCAAATAAGATACGAAAAATTAACATACATTAAAAATCACCAAATACAGATCTCACACGACCATTCACGAGCACGACACGCGTTTTAAAAATAACATCATTAAGCCTAATTTACGTTTGCAGAAAACAAGCTATGTTGGAATAGATGCATTTAATTTGCTTCCCTTAAATTTCCGGGAATTAAACCTGAATAGTTTCAAACTGAGACTGAAAAGGTATATTGTACATTTAGCACCTTACTCCATTAGTCATTTTAAGCAGGTCTTGAGAGAGAGCAGAGACTTAAATATTTTATTTTAATTTTAATTAAATGTATTAAGTTAGTCAATATTTGTTACCATGTTTTTTATAGTATCTTTTTTTTTTAATTTTTTTATAATTTTTTTATCTGATTGTGAATTCCATTGTGTTGCAGTCTAAATTTTATTTTAATTACTTGAAGTTAGTGACTTAATTATTAAAATTCTGACCTGTCTATAAAAATGTATTTTTTCCTGAGACTAATAAATATTATTATTATTATTATTATTATATTATTTCAAAATTATATTTCTTTTGCACTTAATCAAAATTTTCTAAAGCGTAAGCTTAGATCCAAGGCAAAAAAACCATGGGTAGCCAAGGGTATAAAAAATCTCCGCTACTTGCATTACATTAATTACTTTAATAAATATATGAATATAGACATACTCACTGACTAGTAATTAAGCATGCTAAAATCCTTTATTATAACAAGATAATAGCGAAGGTAATAAAACCAAAGAGAACTGGAGGATAATAAATGATTTAAGAGGAAAAAATAACATATCTTTGAGTAAATTTACTTTAGAGGCTGATGTGTTTAATACGTTTTTTTGCTCAGTGGCACATAACATTACTTCGAGTATAACCCATCAATCAAACCCCCTTGACTATCTCTCTGAAACTAATATCCCAGAGAACTTCTACCTTGAGCCTACAAATTCCGTTGAGATGAGATGTATTCTTTCCCAAAAAAAATAAGATCTATGATGACATTTCAGTTTGGATTTTGGAGAGTGTGGCAGATTCGGCCCTGTCACTTTTATCAGCAATAAATGCATCTTTTGAACTGGGAGAGTTCCTTCGTCTTTAAAAAAGGCAATTGTAATACCATAGCACAAGGGAGGTTCCTCCAAATTTCGGCCAATATCGCTGCTCCTTACACTCTCCAAGGCGGTGAAAAAGCTGGATAAGGCACGATTAGTACACATTTTAATAACCTTTAATATAATTACCACATGCCAGTTTGGCCTTTAGGCCTCAAAGGGTACTGCAGACGCTATGTTTGCACTTCTGGAAAGAGTATATTTTAGTGTGTGTGAGGCTTATGTGGCTGCGGCGGTGATTTTTCGAAGGCTTTTGGTTGAGTTGATCATATGAAGCTGCTGCAAAAGCTTGAGTGTTATGGTATATGGAGAACCGCTTATAGATAGTTTTCTACTTATCTTTCGGGAAGGGTACAAATGGTAAGAGTTAATGGAAGTGTTTCTGGTGCATCGGAGTTAAACTGTGGGTTTCCTCATGGTGTCCTTGGGCCTATATTGTATCTACCATATCTTAATGATCTGGCCAATCTAGACATTTATGGCAGTTTTACCTTTTTCGCAGATGACACCACTCTGTTTTGCCACTCCGAAAATCAACAATATCTCAAGGATATTATTTATTTATTTTCAACGTATAAATATTTACAGTACAAAATTGTTTTAGACTAACTTAAAATAGTTCTTTTGGCCATCTGCTTAAATTTATTCTCTAGCACATTAAAAAAAATCCAGGTTGGTGTAAAAATTATTTACAGCAGCTGATATTCTATTTACAGGACTAAATAACAAATACCATGCTCTACAGTTTGGTATATGTAGAAGGGTTTGTTTACGAGTATGATAAGTAGGTATATGAATCTGAAATGCTCCAAGGCATTCTGGGCTTTTAATTATATTGTTAAAAATTTTAAAGGCAAAACACACATCATAATACTCCTTTCTACAGATAAGTAAGGCTAAATCTAAGTAGACCAGATGCCCATCAAGTTTGATACCATTACAAAAAGGTTTATATTTCGCATATTTAATAAACTTATGTTGCACATTTTCTATTAGAATATATTTCGTAATATGGAGACCAAACTATGTTTGAGAACTCTAATATAGATCTGACAAGAGCTGTATATAATAATTTTAAAGTGAATACATTTTTAAAGTCTCTAGTTGCGCTCTTAATAAACCCTAACATTTTATTGGCTCTACCAATTATGTTCTCTATGTGATTTGTAAATGTTAGCTTGGTATCCAAGTAAACACCCAAATCCTTAATCAGAGCCATTTCAGCAAGAGCAACATTGTTAATAAAATAATCAGCAGGAATTGTATTCTTTAATCGACTAAACCTTATAAAACAACACTTATCAGTATTGAGTGACATGTCATTAAGCTGACCAAGAAAAGACCACATTTAGATTATTTTGCAAGATGACAGTGTCTTGAGCAGATGATACTCGACGAAACAACTTCATATCATCAGCAAACAGCAAGAACTTGGAGGAGAGTAAGTTACCTAAGTCATTACTAAATAAACTAAATAAGAGAGGCCCAAGTGGGATCCTTGGGGTACCCCAGATGTTACGTTAAACTTTGTAGACAAATGTTAAAATCAATTTTAACGCGCTGTTTTCTATCTGACAGATATGAAGCAATCCATGAGAATAGGTTATACAGACGGATTTGACAAAAATTAAAAAATGTGACTCAAATGCTCTCTGTTTTAACATTAATAAAATATATACTAACTTTTGGATTTACTTTTAACAACCTTTCTATTAAAAACAAAACATGCAAATTTTACTACATTTCTGGGACTTGTAACAGACAACAAACTGAGATTTGAGGAACGTATACTTAACCTTAATAGTAAACTGGCTTCTGGTTGCTTTTCAGTTTGGGTGGTATGGGATAGCATTCTGGGGATTTTGCAACCAAGAATTATTTAATACTGTTTTTACCCTACAAAAGAAAGCTGTTAGATATATGTGCCGGGCCCTGATTCGCGAACACTGCAGACCCCTTCTTGTCAGACACAGAATATTGACGGTGGTATCTTTGTTTATTTTGGAAACTGTGTGCTTAGTGCACAAAAAGCACTCAAACTTTGAAGTTACTCAGGAACACCCGATAAACAGTATGCCTTCCCAGACTGACACTAACCAAACGATCTTTATTATATGAAAGCCTAAAGATTTTTAACTATTTGAGCTTAGAAATTAGATGTCTGAATTTTTTGCAGTTTCAGAGGAGATTGAAATCGATATTCGTGCAAACGTCCTATAACAGCCTGGAAGAGTGTTACAATAACACTCTCTAGTTTTATTTTTTTATCTATTTTATTTTTTGTTCAAGTTTTAAATTATGACTATTATTTTATTGTTTTGTTTAGCTGTTTTATTTTAAGGATCTTGTCGTATAGGTTTGTGTCTGTTTGTGTGCCTGACACCTGGATTTCTAGTGTTGTTTAGTGACCAAAAATATTCTCTCATCGATTTACTCTGGTATTAAATTGTTCATATTATATATTAACATAGTTTAGTCGAGCTTTGTCATTAGAATTTGACTTCTTGGACAATAAAGCATGTGTAAAGTATAGTAAAGTAAGAAATGGTGTCTTTAGCAGCCTGTAAATCAAAAACTGTCGATTTTTTTGTGTTCGTTCCCATGGATACTTTTGATCAGAATGATATGGGCACAGCATATCAAAAATTCAACCAAATTAACTGGAATCCCTATTCCATATGCTTACTTGTGGGTCCTTTTTTTTGTGCTTTTGTTCTGAGTATGGTCTAGTTTAGCGTGTTCCAATCTTGTTTGATTTATGCTATTTTGGCTTGTGGTCACACTGCTAATTTTGACTGTCTTTTAATATTGTATACCAGTGTATGATATTTTAAGATTTTGCACTTTTGTGGTGTTTTTTTTGGATAGGCATTTCGTGTCCCTAATGAATAAGTGTAACTTGAATTCGTAGGTTATGGGACTGCAATAAGATCTAAAGTGAAACCACCATTTTCAATTGCAACGTTCAATTGCACGTCACTTTTTCAAGCTCTTGAGTTAGTGGGAAAACCTTAATTGGTAAATGTCCATAATTAAGGTTTTCCCACTAACTCAAGAGTTTGAAAAAGTGTTAATGTAACACGAAACGTTGCAATTGAAAATAGTGGTTTCACTTTAGATCTTATTGCAGTCCCATAACCTACGAATTCAAGGTGTTTTTTTTATTAATGGTTAAGTAAGAGTACAAACATCTTTAATTAAAAATTTAATGTTCTAATCAATAAAGTTTATTATTTTATTAAAGTGTTGACATATGTAAATACTACATATAAAGCATGAATAAAGCTCATTCGCAAAGAGTGTGTATCTTGCGCAGTTGTCTTGGTAAGGGAAGAAAAGATTCGAGACCTCCCCCTCTGTCGATTCTGCCGATGCTATAGTATAGGCCTCTCCCGAAGGACGGACACTTAAGCTCGAGTCCTGAAGTAGTTGGGTCGCGCCACTTTCATATTTAATTGCTATTCGCGTATTTGTTTAAATTAATTTAAATTTCGGAATTTGTTGAAATCGGATAGTAGTAATAAACACCACACATATTCAACACGTGTTTGATTGTTGCCATGATTTATCCGGTTTTGAATGCAAATTTAATTTTAATAAATTAGTACAGTGGCTGAATATAAATAATTAATTTAACAAAAATAACACCTTATCTTTTACATCGGAAGTGGGATAAGTTCACGTCCTACGTGTGTTTTTGGCAAGTTTGCTAGAAGTGCATCGTGGTGGAATTGTTAGCAGAAATGCTAAAGAGCTTCAAACGCAGCAACACCATTCCAGAACAAGTTGATTTACCATTATTCCGGCCAGATGTTGATGATTCAGAAGTTTGGATAGTACAGGTGGAAAAAAAAATAAAAAATTGAGTTTGAATGGGCTGAGCTACTATTATTGGTAAGAGTTGTACATTTTTTATTAGGGGATGCTAAACAATGGTTTGAAAATTGGACACCAACAGTAAGAGATTGGGAAACTTTTAGATATTAATTTGTAAAATCATTTCCAAAGAAAAAAATTCTTGGCTGTCTGCTTTATCAAGCAGTTACTTTTAATAGCTCATTATCTAATACTTATGTTTCATATGTTCAGAAAAAGTTAGCTTTGCTTAAACATTTGTGGGCTCATTGGCCTTCTTCTGATTTAATTGAATTGATTGCCTATGGTATACATGGCAGTAAGTTTAAAGAATCAGTGACGATGCGTAATTTGAATAATAATAATAATAAACAGCTTTATTTCAAATTAAGTTATAAATACATTCCTGTACAGAGTACAGAAAACATAAAACACAAAATGAAATGACTTCACTAAAAGAATTGCTTATTTATAGTTTTATGCTAGACAGCCACGTAATGAATACTCTAGTAAAAAGTGTTTTAGCTTTATTTTAAATAATTTTAGGGTAGTTATACATTTTATATCATTTGTTAGGCTACTAAAAAGTTTTAAGCACATATATGAAAGTGTTCTTTCTGCCATAGTAAATCTGTGGATTGGATAACTGACATTTATAGTTCTGATATTTTGATTTTATTTCTGATTTAATTTCATACTGAAGTACATTTACAAAATCTCAAGCTGTATTAGACGCTTCAACTAGCAAGTCTAAAACACAAAATCATTTACAAGAAAAACAGGAATTTAAATCAAAATTATCTTGTTTCAAGTGTGGGCTTATAGGACATCAACAACGCCACTGTCGTTCGCGTAGTGCTGCGTTTTAAGCAAGATTCCTCTTTGAGAACAGATTCTTTCATAAAGCGCTGTGATAACGAAACAATAACAAAAAATAACGCTCCAAGAGCGATAAATGCCAGGTTTGTTTTAAGTTAGGTCATATTATCGACAACTGTTTTCTTAAGAGTTCTACTGAAAAGAGTCGCAACGTCAACTTTATTCTAAGCGGGAAAAAGAGTGTGCCAACAATAATAAACTTAGATAAACAAACTTACGTGGACTTAATCGATACTGGTGCAGAGGTTTCTTTAATATCTGATAAGTCTGCTGAAAGGTTTAGAATAAAATTAATACCGCATGACTTTTCTATTACAGGAATAAGAAGTGATATTTTAACTTCGAAGTATAAATCGGAAGCTGAAGTGGAAGTCACGGGTCAGCGCACTCGTTTAATATTTATGTTAGTTTCGTGTGTTTATTTAGAATGTGATGCAATAATTGGGTGTAATTTATTTACTGATAGTCGTCTTGCCTCTGTGAAATAGGTTAAATGATCACAGAGAATTTTTTTTTAATATTGGCAGTAATTAAAAAAATATATCGCTGTAATACCTTAATTAAAATTAATCTAACAGTAAATTTTGCTGTCTTTAGACATTCCTACCGTTTAGCAGCTAGCAAACGAACAAAACTTTTAACAATCTTTTAAAAAATGGAATTATTCGGGAATTTATACCCTCTCATGCTAGCCCTGTTTGGTTAATCAAGAAAAAAAAGATGGATATGTTACGATTGAGGGAACTCAATACTTATAGTGTAAAAGACAAATTTCATTCATTTCATGAGTCGCCGAAAATATTTTACTTCTCTTGATATGGCCTAGGGCTTTTACCAAATACTCATACACTCTGAGTCCATTAAGAAAACAGCAATTAGTGCAGTGGCTTAATATAAATAATTAATTTAACAAAAAAACACCTTATCTTTTACAATAGCCTACTTTACTAAGATTTTTTCAAGACCAGAATGCCACTATTGTGTGACAAGGAAAGAACTACTGGTTATTGTTAAAACATTGGAGCACTTTTATAAGTATCTGTAGGGGCAAAAATTCCTTTTAACGAATCATGCGTCACTTAAATGGTTGCTACAGTTTAAGAACCCAGAGACACAAATAGCCAGGTGGTTGCTATAAAAATGCTGATGGTTTATCAAGAAGACCATGCCCAGAAAGTTGCAAACACTGCAGCTGACACGAGGAAAGAGAAGATCCTGATGATTTTCATTGCCGAAGAAAAGCACCTCAAAGCTCTCAAGAGTGGGACCCAAAGGTTTTATCCAAAGATCACCAAGAAAATTCAGATATTGACACTATAGCCAAGCTGAAATTAGAAAATTCACTTGTTACCAAGAAATTGCAGCCAAATCCCAGAAACTTAGAGGGACTCTCTGGTGATAAAAGATGGTGTGTTAAAAAGAATCTGGGAAAGTCCTGACAGCAAAAATTAACAAATATCAAACTATTTTGCCCTCAAAGAAAATTGTTGAAGTTTTGCAAGCCATACACAATGGTGGCAGCAGAGAACATTTTGGTGTTATGAAGACTCTCGAAGAAGCTCGAGAAAGGTTTTATTGGTTGGGAAGTTGTATGGATGTGAAAGATTGCTGTTGCACCTGCGAGAACTGCGCCGCCATTAAAGGACCCCACACTCGTAATCGTGGCAAAATGAAGAAGTACAACGTGTGAGCATTCTTTGAACGAATTGCTATAGGTATAGCAGGACCATTTCTAGTTAGTAAGACCGAGAATCGCTTTGTGCTAGTAGCGATGGAGACTACATTACCCCATACCCCCAATTTCTTGAATTTGTCTATAAGAATTTTTTTGTTAATAAGATCAAATGCCTTTGATAGGTCAAAACTAATGGATACTATATATTTTCCTTTACCAACCTGCTCATAAATATCTCTAAAGAAATCAGCAGATGCACTTTGAATTGAATATCCAGCACGAAAATAATCCTGCCCATTATTTAGGCAAGTAAAAAAGTTGTTCATTTTATTATAAATTACTTTTTCTATTAATTTAGAAAAAATGCTCATAACAGAAACTGGTCTAAAATTTTCAATATCACTCTTATCATGCTTTTTAAATACTAGAGTTACTATTGAAGTTTTTAATAATCTGGAAAACTTCCGCTTTCAAGAGAAACCTTTATTAAGAATAGAAGTTGGTCTAACAAATTTATAGCAATGCCACTAGATTTCTTATTCTTAAGATCATTTATGCTAGCGACCAACTCATTTTTACTTATAACACCACAGTACAATGATTTACATCAAGTATGGAAAGTTGTTTGAGGGAGTGATAAGTTATAAGCAAAGCTTTTTTTAGTTTGGTTCTCGGCTACTGTAGAAAAATACCTGGCAAACTCGGTGGCCACTTAATTGCCTTCCTTTAAAATATTGTTCTGGATTTTTGTGCTTATATTTCTGTTGTGACTATCCACTAATCTACCTAACGTGCTATTAACTGTTTTCCAGATTTTCTTAGTTTTATTATCACGGTTATTTATTTTAAGTTTATAATAATCTTTTAGTTTTTTTTTACCAATTGTTTGTGTTTTGATTTCTCACTTTTATATTTGTTATATGTTTCTACAAAGTTAGAGTATTTAGTATCACTAAAAGCTTATTTCTTTCATTTATTAATTCTGAGTAAATATACGTAATTTGGTTTTTCTTAATGTTGATATTTTTAATTGGACAGGATGTATTAAAGCACCTCACAATGGAATCAATAAAATATCGAAAAGCTTCGTTTAAATTGCCCATACTTATTTAGTTAGAAATGAAATTCATTTAAATTAAAACTACCAACACATCACTTAGCAACAGTTCTTGAGTTATCAACATTCCTCTTAGCAGAGAGCCCAGAAGTAAAGTATTTAACTGTGCCTCACACATTGTATTACTAAATACATTTTTAAAATATACTTTTAGTGATCTAAGCATATTTTCAATAGACTCTATTTACTATTTACATAAATGACTGATTTCAATTCATCTTTATTTACATTGCTACATCGACTAACAAACTATATATCACACATTGGAAAAAATCACAGAGGCTTTAAATGCAAGTGGAGGTCACCACAACAGTGTGATTGGATTGGTCAGTGTAGATCCTGGTGTGATGGGTAGGAAGTGAGAGCTTATGTTTTTATATACTGCATTGAAGCAGTGATATATTAACAGAATTTATTAGTAGTTGTGTAGTTTTTATTGCAATTTCATATAAATAATTTCATTTTTTGTTTTTAGTTATCATGTTCAAACTATCCTTTTATTTCATATAAATTGGCAGATATTTCATGTTTAACTACAGGACCCACCGATAGGGGAGAAGATATGACTGAATTTTTACATCAAAAGCTGAAAAAACTATTGCAAGATGTAGAAATCCAAAGCAAGTGAGTTCTTACCTGTCTATTAGGTGGTTAGATATCAATAATATAACTATATAAAAAACATTCAATCTATATGTTAAAATAAATAAATACAATTTTATTTTTTCATTTAAAAAGTATAGTAGGATATAATAATTAAAGAATGGGTCAAAGCTTATAACTAGTTAAATTTAAATTGTCAATTAATCAAAGTATTATACAAATTGAAACTCAAAAACATTGTACTCAAAAAAAACTCCTGGATTGCATAACAATTCTTTTCAAGAAACCTTTTCCATCTTAATTTAACCATATTAACAGAAAAATAATCTTTAACATTTAATGGCAACTATTATAGAACACATTTTTGTGATACAAGGCAGTATGATCATTATCTGGAATCAGGAGATTATTTTTATATCTTGTATCATATCTATAGTCCACCATATTAGACAAAAAAAGCACTTTATTTTTAAATACTTAGACACAAACATGTAAAATTTAAGTTCCAGCCATTGCCAATATTTTTAGGTCTTTAAAGTATTATGGCAAGACTCACGATTTGTTAGTTGCGCAATTACCCTTAAAACATACTTTTGAAGCAAACACACCCTTTCTGTTTGTGAGGAATTACCCCAGTTCAAAATACCATATCACATATGGCAGTCAAAAAAATGGAAAATAAAGTGCAAGTAAGACAGCTTTACTACAATGGGTTGCTATAAACCTCAGGGTATAAACACTCTTATGCATCCTAGAGCGTAGCACATCCACATGATATTGCCACCAGAGCTGCCTATCAAAAATTACACTTAACATTCTAGTATTCGCCGATGCAGATATGGGCTCACCCCACATTGCCAAAGATTACTGTCTCATTATGGTATCATTTGGCACTCTAGAATTGGAGAAAAGCAAACAATTACTTTTACCCTTATTAATATTGAGAAGATTTTTTCCAGACCCAAGAATAATACTACGATACATTGTTTCAACAAGATTTCTTAGCAGGCTGATATTGTTTCTTGTTACTAGGACATTTAAATCTTCTGCATCACTCAGCCAAACGAACGTATGCTCTTACATCTGCATCTACGAGGCGTATACCAACAATTACAGAAACTCGGTGGTCTTCAAATTCGAAGTTAGTAAATGTAATTGTTCAAGTTGCGTTCTTCAAAAAAAATCGTTTGACATTCATTTTTGCATATCCAATATAAAATGCTGTCGTGAGACGCTCTGTAAAAAAAGAAATGAACATTTTTTTTAATACCATGTTTGATAAAGCAAATTCTATTACAGAAATAAATCATTACAAACGTGAGCTTGCTAAGCTTTGACCTGAAGAAATTAGGGCTAAGTATAGAACCCTTTTTTATGAAATATTGGACCATATTTTAATGGAAATGACACTAAGCTTTCAAGACTCTGAAAAACTTACATTTTTATGTTTGGCAGATTCTGCTAAATTTTCCGAATATAGTTTAAATTTTCTGACCTGCCCGTTTGAAAATTTGTTACAGTTATATGTGGAAATATTTTCAAAAAGTCAACGACTTTTATATGTTCTGAAATTTTAGAAAAATCTACTATATCTTTTGAAAAAATTAAATCAAGAATAGGCCCTACCCTGTGGGACACCTCAAGGGATTGGTTCTGATTTCTATTATTCAAATAACTAAGAAGCAGTTTAAGTGGATTACCTTTCACCCCATATCTCTCCAGCTTATGCAGGATAAGACTGTAGTCCACAACATACCCACGAGAAGTCCACAAAAAGTCCGATCACACATCTGTTCTTGTAATTAAAATCACATGGTGTCCACTCTGTACTGTTTTTATTCTCAGTAAAGCCATGTTGACAGGGTAATAGTAAGTTATTTATGTTAAAAAATGAAATTAATTGTTCCTTAAGAGCCTTCTTAAAGAGGTTAGAGATGCATACGAATTGGCTCCACCTTTTTTATACAGGGATATATAACTGTTGCCAGTTTAAGTTTATCTGGAAGTTTATCTTTTCAAAGGAAAGGTTAATGATGTGAGAGATTATGAAACTAAGAGGAAAATTACATTCTTTTAAAAACTTTTTAGAGATTGAATCATACCTACTGGCATTAGAACTTTTTAATTTGTCGATTAGGCATGATATATCCTCTGCACACACTGTTTCCAAAAACAAAGTAATATCATAGTTTTGGTTCAAAATCGTTCTGCTGAATTACAAAAAACTGGACTTTTTCTTGATATATTCTAGTCAAGTTCTTACATAATTTCAGTTAGTCTCTATCAAACCTTGCTAAATGATTATAAAGAGTAACTCTTTCAATAAGTTTTTTAAGTTTGGGTGACAATCTACATATGATAATTTTTTTATTATGAACTTTATATTTAAATTTAAACATAGTTCGAAATAATACATAATAGTTTTAGAAATACTGTCAAAGACATTGGGTATTGCTTATTAAGAATCTCAGCCCAGTTCTCTAAAGTCAAAAAATTCAAAAATGTCTGCTGGTTTTCTGTAGATAGACATCTACGCGACACAAACGCATTTTTTGAGGCCTGAATTGTCCTCCGTTAAACATCTACATGAATAAACTGATAAAAATTATCAGGCAAATTAAGATCCAGAAAACTGATATTTATATTACTAACAAAATTGTCAATACAGTTTAAAAAACATTAAAATTGCCCTATGGGGGTCTGTACATAACTAAAACTATGAGCATTATCTAATGTAGCAATATACAGGCACACTCAAATAAACCTTCTCTACAGAACTTGACATATCATAAAAAGCAATCTCTTGAGCAGTTGTATCCCTGTATGTTGCAGCACCACTGCGCCTTAAGTCCCTACGACAGAAAGAACAGCACAAAAGTAAAATAACTAATTTAATCTCATTTAACTGATATTCTCTTTGCCAGTACCGTGTTAAAAGATCACCCTTATTAATTTCACGAATATTGTCTATAGAATGTGTTTTATTTGCTAAATACTAAATATTTTGATGTATAATAGACAATGATTTACAAAACCTGGACTGAATCTCAATTGTGACCCAAAATAGGAACCTTGACAAAATTGTCCAAATTTGCCAAAGAACATCCCATAAAGACAAAATGGGAAAAAATTATCTTTTTTATAAAAAATCTTATAACCCGAAATTTCTTACATTAGCATGAAACAGACTGTCATTTACATCCAGATATCTTACATTACTAAACCTTTTGGACTCCTGAAATAAAACTGTATAAACATCGAACATATTACTTAACTCAAATTTGTTATTACATATTGTGTCAATCAGTGTCACATTGGTGTTTACCAAATGTTCAAGGCGGTACAGCGCTATACACTATCCGCTCGCTAGTGTATAGCAGCCTTATGAGCTCTAAAAAGTGATTGTCATTTGACTAAAACAGAAAATCGATAGAAGCACCCATGAATGGTTCCAAATAATCAAATGTAAAACTTGTCATCATAAGAGGTGAATATAATTATATAGTTTGCCAAATGTGCCTCTGTCAGTATCGGTAAAACTGGATACTTATTTTCCTTCCATTTGAAATGCATTATTTCTAAAACGAATTTAGTGGGATAGTCGTAAAAAAGAGATTTCATGGCAAATGACACATCTCTAGTTATTCTGTTACCTTAATTTTTTTTATAGTTCATTTAAAGGTCGTTATCAAATTGTTCAAAATGTTATTATCTTCATAATTATACTTGGGGCAATTTATATACGATATTATTCACTGTGAGGGCTCCCTTTTAGTTGTGTAGTTTATGAAGGCCATATAGTTTAGAGCTACAATGTTATAAGAATTAAGCAATTTAGCTGTCCACTTATTTTTTTTAAATTCAATTTGATAATTAAATTATTATTTTCAACTTGACATTTATAACTGCTAATAATACATTAATTTTTCAATGTAGGTAGTTCTTGATTATTTTTGTTTGTAGGTTACAGTTTTTCTGCTACAATTTTTTGACGTTTTTTGCTTTTTTGTATTTTTTTTTATTGACTTCTATCAATTCGGTATAATCATATACAAAAGAAAAATAATACCTAATATTGACATGTTACAAATATTGTGTGGACTTTTATCATTTGAAGATAATTTTATATATAGTTTGTTTATAATATTTAATTAATACCAATAATTATAATTATAATAACTTTTTAAACAGAGCTCACATGAAAGAACGATTTCTGGCAGATCTTAAGAAAATTAATGAACTAAAATCTGTACCTGAGAAGAAAGATGCATTGCAGAAAATCGTGAAGAGGCTAGATGATCCTAATGTGCTTTCAGGTAATTTTGTCTTTATTGTTAGAGTATATAGAAGTTACTTAGTGTTGAAGAATGTACTATAGATTGTTTTTGAATATCGATTATTTTTAGTGTGCATTGTGTTTTTCTTTTTCTTGACACTTTTTCAAGTATTAAATTTGAAAGTTGATTATTTTGCGGTCTTAATATCTCCATAATTTATAATATTCATAAAAATCTCCTTTACTCTGTTGATATGTATTGCCTATACACCTTAGGCTGCTGAAGAAACTGGAGTGAGTTCCTTCCACAGTGAAGCCAAGTCAAAGTCAAATATAGCTTTAATATCAAAAAATAAAACCTCATTGACAAAACAAAACTTGATATAAAAAAAATTACCATCTAATTATAGTGTTGTTACAAGCATTAGGAGGGATTTTTATATTTTAATGAATACAATTATGGTTACATATAGATTTTGCAAAATGACCAAACGAAAATAACACCTATAACCATAAAAATCTATCCATTCATTTTAATCAGGGACAATCTTTACAAATACGCTATAAAAACATTTAAATTAAAATTAATTCAGTATGTAATAAAAGGACTTGTACAACATATAAACTCAAATAGTACTAGTACAATGAATCGTTAAAAAATACGTCACTGAGTAATAGGGCCGATTTAATAACATTATGTTATCGTTTCAACTTTCTTCAACAATCAATTTTCCTTACTTCCTTCAGAAGATGATTAAATATTTTCTTTCTATTATATATATTATAGAATTCTTATCTAAAGTGGAAGTTGGTATCAGAAGTGCTGTTATGTGGGAATTATGAGTTATGTTATAGTCTGAATTTCCTCTCTAAATTTTTTAAAAATGAAACAGGCTGTTCCGGGAACAAAGATGCATGAAAGTATCAATAATTTATTACGAATAAATAATGGTTTACAAGAGGCTGTTCGTTTAACTCATAACATGAATCTCAAAGCTCTTTTCTGCAGATGAAAAACTATATTAAATAAATAACCTGGACAAGATCCCCAGAAACATGTACCATATCGCAAGTGAGACTCTATTAGAGCAAAGTAAACACTTCTAGTTGTTGATGCATCCACCTCATGACCTATAACCCTTAATGAAGCATCCTCTGGAAAGCTTTATGGACAATTGTGAAATATGTTCAAATTTTAGTTTTTTATCAACAAACGAACCTAAAAACTTATTATATTGTACACAACAGATCTTTATCACTACATCCTCCAACTGACACTTAAAACATCCAATATTTGTCTTGGATTAGGTAAGGAAATGAGCATCACACCAGTTTTTATTCTTAAGATTTATTCTGTACCATTAGCTATCTTATCAGTTTTTATTGGACTATTTAACTTACTAAATTACCACTTTAGGATTGTTTTATCTGTTAGTAATATCAAAGACCAATAATTATATGTGTTTTGAATAGACAGTCCATCTGGCACTTCCATGAATTTGCTAAGTTAATGGCTCGAGTAATCATTTAACCATAACATTTGCTGGAATGCAGCAAGATTTGGATCTGCTTGTTTAGAAATATTCAAAGTTACTGAGAATTAGAAAGCAAAACAAAATTAATAGGTAATGGATTCCAACTAATGAAAGACAGCAAACTCGGGATCCAGTTTGGGGGTCTTTTATTTAACATTGGATGGATGGTCTATTCGAATCATAGTGTCTTTGGTAATATCAGTAAAGAAGTCTTTCAATGTGGTATCAAGAAAGAAGCCTTCATTTAGTCACAATATACTATACTTTTTGTGTGTGCTATGTAAATTTCATATTTTTATGTAAATATATCTATCTACGCTTGGAAGTGAAATGAATGTCATTTATCTTATCTCCTTCGACTTTGTATTGTGTCTGCTATAAAGTGGCGAGTCACAATTTGAACATTGTCTTATTTTCTTTTTTTTGCGTGGTATCACGTTTTGTATTAAAAATAGAAAGTGCGGTTTTCACGTTTTCTGTCATAGACTTCAGATACTGGTATACCCTCCTTTGCTTACCATCATCAACCTGCCTATTTTACGTTAGTAAAATTATTCTTTTCAGAACAAGAATAGTAAACGGATATACACCAAATAGATACACTACGCATGACCTAATAAATAATTAAATTGTTAATGCTCTAAGAGCAAGTATTAAAGATCTACCTGCAAAATAAATTTCACACCAAGCTCAAGAGCCTTCTTGTCAGTAATTATTGTTTTTATTATTTTAAAGAATTTTTTTACTTTGTACTTAAATAATATGTTTTTATTGAATTGATTTAAATGTCTTGTATGTTATTTTATTTTTATTTATTTGTTTATTATGCTATAAATTCACATACAGTGACAAGGCATCGTCACAATCATATCTATTAATTAATAATACTACAGTTACACAGTTATAGAAGACTTAAAATGTCAGTTCAAAGGAAGAATAGAGGCAACATACCTTAAGATATAAAATAATCTAGTATTTAGGTTCCAATCATTTTAGTTATTGTCCTGATTTTCGCCGGTAAGCCCAAAACAGTCTTAACTGAAGATGGAGATGAAGATTTTATTTGCTTCAGAAGAGGAACCTCAAAATTTAATACCATAGGATATATAAAGTGTATAAACGAAAAATAAAATGTACCCAAACATTCAATAGATATTTGGTCTTTAATAGAGCGGATGACTATGCAGATGCTATTTAGTGTAGACCTTAAGTTAACAATGTAACCCTCCCAAGATAACCAACCGTCATATCCACACCCAGAAACCTTTCTGTGGCAACATTTGATATAGAAGCATTATGCACTCTGACATACAGAGATGCATCACTCGTCGTCCCTAAAGCAAACTTCAAAAGAACAGTCTTCCGCGGATTCAAAAGTAATGCGTTGTTTCCTGTGACATATCAGAATCACTGATATGTCATCTGCAAACTGGCAAACCATTCCAGAAATCTGTTCACTAGACGAATCATTGAAGTAGAGCAAGAAGAGAAGTGGACTCAAAATAGATCCCTTGGGGAAACCGTGTGATACTCCGATCACCTCAGATCTGCCCGATCATGAACCACTATTTCCAGTGCGTACACATTGTTATCTCTCAGATCTTCAAATTCAAACTCAAAAAGTATTTTATTAGTCAAAAAAATAAAATTCTTGTTGACAAAGCATATAGTTGGTACATATAAATTCTAATAGGCAACACCCTTACCAATATAATATTTGAATTAAAAGACAAAAAACAAATGGTAGCAAGAGTTGCAAGATTAAAACAAACAAACAACAATAAAAAAACGGATATATAAAACAAATAAAGGATATAAAAAAATGTACATACCATAAAAAATTATAATAAAATAGCACTAAAAATTAACATTCTCAAGGGCATCCCGATAGAATTCATCCAGATTATAGTATGCTTTACTGCAAAGTAATCCTTAAAGTCCACGACGAAAATTTTTTGAGAATTAACCGTTTTGAGGGCAGTTGGTAAATGATTAAAAATCTTTCGACCCTCATAAATCAATGACTTTATTACAAGGGTGCTCTTTGGCAATGGCAGAGGCAAATTAAGATCATGACGCGTCTCATGTTGGGGAGTGGGACCCTGGAGCCCAACACGGTTTTTAAATATCAGGAATCATGTTTCCAAGATAAAGAGAGACGTGAGAGTTAAAATTCTTTGCGCCACAAAGTGCGGTCTACAA
Source organism: Kuschelorhynchus macadamiae (assembly GCA_030620095.1). Classification (NCBI taxonomy): domain Eukaryota; kingdom Metazoa; phylum Arthropoda; class Insecta; order Coleoptera; family Curculionidae; genus Kuschelorhynchus; species Kuschelorhynchus macadamiae. Next base: position 39,517 of record JAUTXW010002702.1, on the reverse strand, counting down.
GATTCTCTGACTAATACCGACAATAAATCGAACTGCCCTTTTCTGATGGATGAAAAGAACATTCAGGAGACCCTGACTGGTCACACCCCAGAATGGTATACCATATCTCAGATGCGACTCAAGTAAGGCGAAATATACTGTCCGTGTTAGTTGCAGACCCAGCTCTTCTTTAACTGCTCTCACAGCAAAACATTCTGATGAAAGTTTCTTGCTTAAAGTTAAAATGTGCTCTCCAAAATGCAACTCACCATCAATAAGAATGCCAAGAAATTTAGTCACAGACATCTCCGGAAGCGGATCTCCATCCAAAACTAATCCCTCCACATCACACCTGAGTCCAACAATATGAGTTTTACTCAAGTTCAGACAAAGGCGCTTGGGGTTAAACTACTCTTTAATATTTCTCAGGTCACTTACAATGGTCTGCCTTAGCTGCATAATCTCCCTATCTTGCCACAATATAGACGTGTCATCAGCGAAATGGGCGAAATCTCCAGAGATGTTTAGGGTAACAAGGTAATTAATATAGAGTAAAAACAAAATAGGTCCTAAAACTGAGCCTTGTGGAACTCCACAGTTATTTTGTAAAGCAGAGGACCTTGTTCCTCAGTGCCCCACAGACTGAGAACGACGGAATCCATATCTCTCGAACTTAAACAGCAGAATTCCATGATCCACGCAATCAAAAGCCTTGGATAGATCACAGAACACAGCCGCCGATGCGCTGTCCCGATTCACCCCGAAATAGACCCTCTCAAGAAAGCTGTAGATAGCCTCATGAGTTCCCTTCGCCGACTGAAATCCAAACTGATTAACAGTTATAAGGTTAAATGACTGAAGATAGTAGACTCTTCTTTTGACAAGCTTTTCGATAAAGTAGGCAGTAATAAGATTGGGCGGAAGTTAGATGGCTCCGCCGAGTCAGCTCCCTTGAATAAGGGGATTACTAATGCAGACTTTAAGCAAGCAGGAAATGTGCCACGCGACCAAGCCTCGTTGATAGAGATTGAAAGCGCATCCAAGGCTACATCAGGCAGCCGTAGAAGTACCTCAGCAGAGATTTGATCGTCCCCACTAGATTTTTTATTTTTTATTTCAGAAATCACCTCTCTAATTTCATGCCTGTCTGATTGGAAAAAACAAAAAGAGCCTATGTTAGGAACATTTTTAAGATAAGATAGTGGATCAGAGTTAAATGTTGCATTTTTTGTTAGATCGTTCGCTATATTAAAATAGAATGTATTTAAATGCTCCGGATCAATATCATAAATGCCATGAGACGACTTATTACGAAAGTCATTAATCATAGACCAACTCTCTCTTTGCTTTAGCGAGTCTATTTTTATAGTACGCATTTTTTGCAAATTTAATAAGTTTTCTATAGATGTTACGATATTTATTGCAATGCGAAATAAAACTAAGATTATCAGTAAATTTTTTTAAATACTTTAAAGGGGGTGTGCGCCAAAAATTAAAGTTTTAGTACAAAAAAATCTAAGAATATTGGTTCAAACCGCGATATTCTAGGATAAACCATCGCCAAGAAATTTGGCCTTAAAGTATTCCGCGTCGAGTGTGTGACGTCACAAGAGCTTCCAGCCACGCTCCGTATTGTTCGCGGCTGGTAGTGCAGTACGCGCAAACGGTAGTTTCTCCAGACGACCGACTCGACACCAGAATTATTGTGTACAATTTTATTATTTAATTACTTAGTATTTTTTTTTGTAAATTATGGCTTTTGGTTTTGAACCAAAGTTTACCAAAAATGAGCTTAAACGAATGGAAGAAGAAAAAAAAACTAACAACATACAAGGTGAAGGTGAACGATTACAGTCTTTAAAGTAAATGTAAATGTTCGAACTGCATATTAATGCCTACCGAGAAAGAGTGCGTTTGTTGTTGTGAAAATGAAAACATTAGTGTTATTAGATGTGAAAATAACTGTATTACTTTGCATGACAGTTTTGACCAAATAATTTTAAATTTAGACTCTCTAAACATAGTTAGACATAATGTAATAATGCAATGTAAAACCAATACAGAAAAAGAGAAATATATGACAGTTTCAAACAAATTATGGCGACATTTAGCATAAAAGAACTTTGTTTCTTGGATTAATAGCTGGACTGCCATAGGAAGATATAATAGAATTGTGATCCCAGCATGTGTTGTGCGTCAGGTGCGGGAAAAATTTCCAGAAGAAAACGACGACTACACGGGTTTTAAAGAACACGAATTTGTTTAGTTTTTCTTCTGTAAAAAAATATAATTATTACAAAGTGTTTTTATAGTAATTTGTGTACAACATACCTTTGAATAAAATGCTTTTATTTTTTCTTTCTTGAAAATCTGGATGAATGTTTTTTCTTTGCTTCGCGTAAACTGGGTTTTTTTACTTTGTAAATATTTTTAGGGACTTTAAATTTAATTTGAGGTAACTTGCTAACAACTGGGTCATAATTTATAATTTTTTTCAAAAGTGTATTTTTCCAAGTATAGTTTTTTTTTGGTATTTATTTTTAAAATGCCACTGTTTTGTTGCTTTTGAAAACTGTACGTCTCCACCAACTACTTCTCTTCCAACATTGTAATTATGGTCTAAGATTGCAAGAATCGATCTTATGTACATACCATTGTAAGAAAAATGGATTCGTTTTGGGACATATTTAAGACGGACATTATGGTAACTTTCCAAACTACTTGTATGACAGTAATGAGATGTGTGTTTTAAATCATTAAGAAATGTTTTGTTCATTATTTCTGTTTCTAAAACGAATCCATTTAATTTCTTGTGTTTCCTCATTTAATAATGGGCGGTGTTCACACGAATGTTCTACTCCATTTTCATCTACCCATTCATGTATATTACAAACGTGTTTTAGAAGAGAAGTAAATTTTTTTAGTAAAATTTCTTCATTTCCTTCACAGGTTTCTGACGACCACCATAAATGATTTGTTATAGCTTTGCTCCATTCGCTTAATAGTTTTGATTTTTTTTCAGCTTTGCCCATTTTTTTTAAAAGACTCTTTGATAAATGCCAAACGTCAAATTCGTGATGAATGTTAGGGTACTTTGTTCTTAATAAAAGAGCAACTCCTCTATGCCTATCTGATAAAAACAGGTTAATATTTAATTTTTTAGTTATATCTGCAAGGGCTTTTTCACAAGCAGCTTTTTCTAGATCTCCTTCCACCATTCCACGCTGTAGTAAGGTAAAATCTAATATTCGTTTGGTTTTCACATCCATTAATGAATATGTAACATATTTTGCAGAATATCCTGGAGAATCATACTGCCCATCACCAGAAATCCAAAGGTCTTTTTCTAATTTTGCTTCTTCAAAAAGATTATTTTTATAATTCACCCAGAAGTTATGAATAACAGGAGAAATATGGGTTCTTATATTTTTGTAATAAGTAGAACTTGAAAAAAATATACATTTTAGGGTTTTTGTAAAATTCAGAAAAGGAATAAAATTTATTCCACTTAGTAAAAGAGCTCCAGCTAAATAAATTGGATATTTTTTAGGATTTTTATAGGAACACCACTTTCCCTCATGACCCTGGCTGCACTTGTAGTTTATGTATAAAACACCATTTTTTGCATACTGGCTTATGTCTGTTAAAGGAAGGTTGCAAACATTACAAATCTTAAAAAGGTCCAATAAAGCCGTAATCTGAACTAGTGCAAATTCAAAATTTCCTTGTTGTTGAAATTGTTCGGTGATTTCATCATTTGTAGAGTTGTCACTATTTTCCTGCATATCGGACTCACTATCACTAATTTTGGTACTGAAGTCAGAAGAATGCACTGATTCATCAGATGAATTATCGTTTACAAACAACGTGGAATATTTATAAAATACTTCAGAACCGATCTCACACTGTATACCTATATCTACGGCCATATTTTTTTCGGAAAAACTGTTTACATCTGTATCAGTTGAGTTTTCCAATTCGATGTTTATAGGATCAGATTTTGATGTACTAGCTTGACTACTTAATTCACTGTGAAGTTCTGACACTGCTTTTTTTCGGATATATGATGATTTTCTTACAGGAAAAGTACTTCTATTTTTATTGCACAGCATTAGGCTGGGTACAGCTGTGTTTTTTAATCTCCGAATGATTTTTTCATTGGGTAGTAATGTTCTCATTAAATCGTTTTCAAAATCATCATCTTTAAAATGAATACTACAGACAACATGATTTTCATTAGGAAAAAAATTTGCTCGATTAATTCGATTTTTCCACGCTTTAACACGTTGTGGCTCTTTTCCTTTTTTAGGAAATTTATGTAGAGTTGCCGACGAATTTTTACGGTTATTATTACAACCCACAACACAATAATTAACCATATTATTTAACAAACTCAATCAAATAACAAAAAAAACTATTACAAAAGAAACTTTTCTAAGTAAAAAACGTAAAGATTATAACGACCCGGCAAATATAAGCGCTAAAACTTATGCACTTGTCTCATCTTGTGTGTTGTGTAGCGGGCGCGACCGGCCGTCCGAGCTCTCGTGACGTCATACGCGGAGACACGGCAGTTTTTCACGGGCGTATTTTGTTTATTAATTGACATAGAGGGATGGGGTTTTTACTGTTATTCTTAGAATTTTTTATTTTATTTTTTGAGATAAAGTTGTTATTTTGGCGCACACCCCCTTTAAAGAACGAAGATTATTCGCTGATTTTTTTAGACCTTTAGTAAGTCAGGGTTTACTCTTTTTAGACTTTCTTTTAATCAAGCTCAAGGGAAAAGCACGATTGAACAAGTCACACAACACACTATAAAAGCTGCCGATGGGGTCTAACACTAGATCCAAATTTTGTCAATCTACATTAAGACACAAAGAATACAATTTATCAAAACTAGCTGTATTGAAAATTCTGCTGGGCCTACGCCTAGAAGTTTGTTTAGGAGCTTCTGCATTATTAATGATACAACTTACCCCCTCGTGATCAGAGATTCCAGCTTCTAAAACTGAACATGTTACATTGTCATAATTTGAACAAAAATAATCAATTGTAGTCAAAGAATATTCTGTGGTCCGAGTTGGCTCGTCAACATGCATATGCAAACCATATGTAACAAGCAGGTTTGCAAGTAGGGTTGTATTTACAGAACTCTTATCCAAAAAGTTAATATTAAAGTCCCCAGCCAAAATAATTCTTGATGAAGATGGAATATTTAATAGAATTAAGTCAAGATTATCAAAATACTTCTTTATCAAGCCCAAGGGTGAACGATATAAACAGATAATATATCAATTGATCTGCTTACAAAAACACCAAATAAGACTTGAAATGTGCTAATTAGCTCCACTTACTGCACAGGCTTCCAGCTTATCTAGAAGTATGGAATGTTCCAAAGTCTCAAAGGCTCTTGAGAGATTAAAGAACAGGCAGCTAGCTTTTTCTTTTTATTTAACTCACAGTATATTTGATCAAAGGCGGTGAAGATAGCAACATCACTTGATTTATCAGGCGTAAAACCAAACTGGTTAATAACCAGCAGTTTTTTATGGTTTATGAAGTTCTAATTATAGATTGCTCTCTCAAAGATTTTCGATAGTGATGGTAACAAAAATCCGGTCTGTAATTTTGGATGTCGGATCTATTATCTTTTTTAAAAACAGGGATAACCTTAGCTATTTTTAGCAAGTTAAGGAAAAAACCTGAAAGGAAACAAGAATTTATTATGTGAACTAAGGGTACTTCAGCCAATCGAGCTGATCTCTTGCTAAGCAATTCCTCTATTATTTTCAAAACCTCCTGAACATGAACAGACGTTAAGAAAAAAGTAGACTGCTCAGATTTACTAATTGTGAACTGTGAACTGTTTTGAGCTTTTATGGGAGATAGTCACCTGGAAAGCCACTCGGAGTAATTGTGCTACAGATTCAGGCTCCATTGGAGATTTTAATAATTTAAATTTTTTTTTATTTTTAAATTTTTTATTAGGTGATGCCTATTCCTTCAACCTATTATGTTTCTTGAGATACCTTGTTCCTGGTAACTGAGTGTTTTGCTCTTGAAATGGTTGAGTTTTTCGCTTTTATGGTGTGTTAAAGTTCAGTTTACAGTCAACTACTCTCTTAGATATTTGGCGGTTAGCTTAGGATATAAGAGGTGTCATCTAGTAGAAGTTGGTGCGGTGCTGCTGTGGTTTGTGGTTTAATCTCATATATTGGGGTGAACCATAAGTCTCTCATGATCTGTCTAATATTTGTAAAACGCAGCCACCATGCACTATAAGTGCAGTGCCCCCGGCAAACTGAAGTAAATAAGAATTGGTGTTTTCAGATAAGATTTTTAAAAATACTTTAGGTTGCCTACGTTTTTGTACTGTCGAATTAAATTATTGTAATAGATTTTTCTTGATGCTGAAATATGTTTTTTGAATATTATTATCAGACTTTTTTGCAATTTAATATAAATAGGTGAGCCTTAGATGTTTCGAGGATACTCTTATTTCAGGAGATCTATTTTTTTGTGGTGTTACTAAGTCTGACAGTTTCTAAGGAAAAAAAAAGATATTAAAATAATGAGAAAATATATTTTTAAATTTATCATCTTAAAATATTCTAAATTAATAGGAAGTTTAAATCTTACCTAACTCCTAACTGTAAAAAAATGCAGAAGAGCTTTTTCTTAAACAAACTAAAATTATAAAAAACAAAAATCCCAAACCATGTAAACAACACAATTAGATCATAACTGTAAACAAGTGCATAATTATTTTTTGTTTTAGGTTTGCTGCCTCTGCTATTTCGGCTTTTTTTTTCATTTCCTTCAGTAGTAAGATGTGGTCCGATTCAGAGTTTTGTTTTGCCCGTTCAAACAAGTATCAAAACATTTCAATGCTTCCTTGTGTGATACTCTATGTATCACTTCACCATCTTCAGATGAGGAATCGTCCTGAAAGTTTTCTAGAATGTCATTGCCATGTATAGTTTCCCAAGGCTCTTCTTGTCCTGTCGCCCATTCTATGATTTCTTGATTTGTAATGTTGTCAGCCAATTGCTTAGTTAGTTCAGTAACTTCTTGTATTTCTTCGTCAATGCTTTCTAATTTATATTTTTGCGCTAATCTCGAAAAAGGAATTTCATCTTCGTCTCCACAGCTACTCATATCCGTATTATCCTGTGTAGGTAAAAGTGGGCTTTAAGATTTTCTTATAAGTTCTTCCCTCACATTTTTCCAGGCGTTGTCTAGGCTAAGTACCACATCTTTAAGATGGATTCTTTTTAAGTTCTGCAACAATATCCGATGTTTCAGATGCCACAACCTTAATTCTCAACAAACTATTCCTGTAATTTAGTTTGTTCGCCTGGATCAAATTTTGATCTATAGGTTGGACCAAAGGGGTCACATTGGGAGGCAAAAATAACGCAAAAATGTGTGTATCTTTCGTGTACAAATTTTGTGGATGCCCTGGAGCATTATCTAACAAAAGAACTGCCTTAGGGGTTAAATTAAGTTCCTTCCTTTTACGTTTCACAGCCGGTACAAACTCTGTAGGAAACCAGTTTTGAAAAATGTCCTTCGTCACCCAAGTTTTTTTTTGACCTTTGTAGCTTTACGGGGATATACGAGTTTCAAAAAGAACGAGGTTTCTTCGATTTATCGAGTACTAGCAATGGTAACGTGTGGGAACCAGTAGCATTTGCACACGGCATAAAAGTTATACGCTCTTTGGACGTTTTTCTTCCAGGCGCAACTTCTTCCGATCTATGAGCAAGTGTTTTTGTGGCTAATATCTTAGAAAAAGTCCATTTTCATCCGTATTGTAGATTTGGTCCACCGATAAATGAAACTCCTCAATTTTACTTAACAGAAGTTTTCTGAACGGTTCTACAGCATTTACATCACTCGATAAGTTTTCACCTGTTATAGACAATTGCCGAATTCCATATCTATGTTTAAAGTGATCGGGCTACCCCGAACTTGCTTTAAAAGTTCCTTTTTGATAAGTTTGGTAATAAAAAAAAACGTGTATTTTCACATAACATTTCTCCCGATATCGGAGTATCTACAGTTATAAAATAGAAAATAAAAATCCATCAAATTTCGAACTAGTCGCCTACCTTTAGACCTTTCTTTAAGGATCCATGTATAAACTGTTTTGTCCACTTCAGGAAACGCACTTAAGTATTCGGCGTTTGTTTTCGCCCACGTTACATGCTGAAAAATAATCAACTGTCTTGCCTTTATTTTTTCTTATTTCAGAAATGATACCCACATTATACTTTTTTGAGAGGACTGTAACCGTGGTACTAGTCTCCAAACTTTTAATTATATCAAATTTTTCTTTTATTGATAGCGTAATATTTTTACATTTCGGCGCCATTCTGACCAGTTACATAAGTTATGTTTGCAATCGTTTCACAAAACCCACTGACAAAAACAGACGCTGAAACTGCGTAATCGGCGTAATAATGAGAATGCGAGTCGATACTCGTCGCAGAAACGATCGGCAATGTTCGCCATTATCCGCCACGCGTGAGAGAAACTTTTGTTTGAATTATTAAGGTTTGTTCGGATTATGACAAATTGCTTCCGTTGTTCGGATTAGTGGGTGTTCGGAATAAAGCATGTTCGGATTATCGAGGTTGTACTGTAACAGCAATTTGAGAATTTAAACAAAATAATAATTTTTTAATTGGAGATTCACAAATTTTTAAAACTATCTATTTAATGTGATTGACCGAATTAATTAGAGTGATTGTTTTATCAGATACGTCTAAGAAACAAAATATATATATATATATATATATATATATATATATATATATATATATATATAGGGTCTTTATTTGGACGCGAGAAAGAAAGCTTCGACAATGCCAAATGTGATTTTGGCGAAACGTCAGCAAAACTATTTTTTTCAGAACGACAGTAGTGAACGGATGTACACCCGGAATGAAAAAACATACACACACATATATATATATATATATATATATATATATATATATATATATATATATATTTTACCTTGATATATTCGTTAAAACAATTCTCTTGCAGCACATCACTTAAATGGCATTTTGTTTTTTGCTCATTTATCTCTTCAATTCACAGTTTTCAACCCACGGTGTAAACATTTTAAAAAATTACTAATAACACCTCACAGAAAGATTGTACCTCTAAGAATAAATAACACCACTGAACACCACTAATGAGATAGTTCAAATGATTTAATAATAAAAATAAAATATTGACCTGTACTGAGAAACGCTTGCAAATCAGACCTTAACTACTTTATTGGGGGTAAAATACCACCTGATCGTGTCGGACTATACCATGATAGTGGTAATTTAATTTTTCGTCGAGATTAAGTTCAAGAAATTTGAACCTTATTTATTGTTTTGTCTCTAATTTTTATTAAAGATTGCTGATCATTATTTACATTGTTTCTATTTTTATATTCTATAAAATTTGTTTTTCATTAAGTAGAAGCAGGTTTTGTTCCCACCATTTGTGCTTCCTTCTGCAGTATGGTTAGCTATTTCATATGCAAGATTGTCATCCCTGTTAGAGACCAACTAAAGTGGTGTCATCTGCAAACTGTACCACAGACACATTTGTTTTGTCCAAACTAGAACCCAGATCATTAAAAAAAATTGGAATAAAAGGGGTGAGAGAAGAGATCCCTGTGGAGCTCCTGTGGTAGTAGCAATAAAATCTGACTGATAAGTGTAATTTATTATATCATTATTCACACTCTCCTGTAGAAACGATTTACCTATTGTAGACTTGTACCTCTGACACCTATCCCCTCCAGTTTATGTTCATTAAATTAAAAGCTTTGCTGAGATCAAAGTAAATTCCCAAAGTAGTCTTACCACAGTCCAGAGATTCCATTATAGACATTATATGGCTGTAAAGAGCTATGTGGGTGGTTTTATTCTATTAAGAATTAATTCTCCAAGTCACAGTTACCTTTTTTTTGTGTAGGGGTATAATTTTGCTTTTCTAGTGTTCACCTTCAATGAAAGAATCATGTATTATATACTTAAACGGCTTACATATTACTTGAGATATATATTTTTAGAATATTACATGGAACCTCATCCAAACCTGACGAATTCTTAGAGGCCGTTAGATTTATATATATTATTTATTTGTGATCATCCACAGGAGTTAGAAAAAAGACACCTCAATGTCTTCCAAAGCATTCCGGGAACAAGTTATAGCATTCACAGCATAATATCTCCCTTTTATCGTCTGCTGTTTAGACGGTTCAACTAATATATCTAAGTTCAGAATTTGACCATTGTGGTAAGTTGCAATGGCGTGTGGCGATAAACTATAATTTTTATAAAGAGATAAAATAATTGACTCTGACTGCAATGAATCGCCAAAAAAGGTAAAGTTGAAGTCACCAGCTAAAATAATACATGAATTAGGTTTAAATGTTGCTTTTAATACGTGATACAAATTAACACTTCAAGTTTTTATATTTAAATTCACAAACTGAGCATTCAGAAGACTTATCTAAGTCATTAGTTAACATATGCATACTACTATTTACAAGATCTCTTCTAACATAGATAGCTGTTCCGCCGCTTTTCCGTTTCTCTCGGGAAGAATATGATGTTAACTTGTAGTTATCAAGATGTAATGATTCTGTGTCTGGCCAATTAAGCCAATTCTCTGTAATCAGAAAAACTAGAGATGGCACTTTTTCAAACAGTGCATTAACCTTGCAAGTTTGCCACTAGGAACTTGTTATTGTAGCCTTTTATATCGTGGTTGTCGGCTGATTGTGTATGTTTGTGGGAAGGTAGCTTGATTAACCATGCAATGATCAGATTTTCTCAGTAGTTATACTAGTTTGATATTCTGATATTATATTAATAAATGAGAATAAGAATGAAAACTACTCAAATATTCTAAGTAATATTGTTTTTATTTTGTATTTTAGGTGACGCTGTTTTAAATCTTCTACTAAGTTTTAGAGACATTCAAGGATATGAATCCATGATTCATGTAGTTGAAGGACTAAAATCTGTACCGGCTGCTCAAAAATATCTGAATTCTTATATTATATTTTTGTATGCTTTTGCTTTAAATAGAAGAAAAAAAGATGGTGATAGGGAGCGAGCGTTACAAGTTTGCATTCGGGCATTGCAGAAAGTAAGTCATGCTATTCTGACGCGGGATCGGTGTTGCGCCCCGAGTAATAACTTATACCTAAGTATAAATAGGGTTATAATATAGCTTTTCCGGTATAAAAGTTAGGTACTACAATACAATTTACTTATTAATTCATCTAACACTATTTTAGCTAGTACGAGTTATCAATTTATTATATTTGAGCAGAAAACTACAGTATGATGTTTGTCTCGGGACTCAACATCGCTCCTGCCTCGCCACAGTTTAAAATTAAGGATATCAATCAATTTAATTTCGAGATTTTAATTTTTGGTATGTATTATAACTTCTTCTTCAAGTTACATAGATAATTGTAAAACAAATAGCTAAAAAATAGTAAAACTACAAAGCAACACTTCCCGTCGCGTGACTGGCCTTTGCCTTTGGCTTTGTTCGTTCGCGTTTTGCATCCTGCATATGTGGTGTTCTAGACCATTTTGGTGAGACGCTAATACGTCCATCCTGTACTGGGGCGGCCTCGCACTGTCAGTATTCATTTGATTCTAAAATACAAATGAGAATGTCGATGTGGTACTGAATGTTCAAATACAGTGAAATTGCAAGAACCTAGTGCTTTACAAAAATGCTCAAATTGTTCAAATTTAACTAGAGAAATTATTTTAAATATTAAAAAGAAAAATCTAACTGGAATTACAAAAGCTGCAGACCTTGTGAAGGGAAAAGGAAAATATTTTAATAAAAAAAAATAGAAATTTTTAAAAACAAATAATTTCTTATTCAAAACTCTGTCCCAAGTTTCTACATTAACAAGACTATCAAATTTTGTATAGTTGATAGTAGTTGTTTACTGACAGTATGATTTTGTAACAGCACTTTCCAGTTTCAAAATTTATGATCACCAGAAAGTGGTCCGTTAAGTCAGAGCAAAGAATGTAAGATTCATGTTTATAATGAATAATATTAGAATAGTGTCTAACAGAAATATGGTCGATCGAAGTTTTTGTTGTTGTCACACCTGTGTAACCATTTATGGTCAATGTAAAGCCATGAGAACTAGTATTGATAGATATAATAATAATTATAATAATAATATAGGTTGACATAGTAATTAAGTAGGTTAACGCCATTAACAAACAGTTCAATCTGTATATTCACATTAATTCTAAGATCATTCAAGAAAAACTGGATATTGGAAGATGGGGAACGATAACATGTGACTATGCAATATATTATTTAATTGGTCAACTCTAATAGTAGATTATTATAATTTCCCTGATTGTAATGCACATTATATCTCGCAGTACTACAATAGTTCACATTATCCATCTGCCAACATTCACTTAAAATAATAATGTCAGAAAGATACAAATTGTATGCCTCAAGAAATACAAGAAAAGCATACATTTTTTTTTAATTAATTTTCAATTGTATTTGTTCATAGTCAACTCTGTCCTGTATCACCCTTTCACCCTTCACATTAAGAAGGTACCAGTACGTTGGACATTTGTGGACAGCAGATGTATGGTGCATGTCATGATTCAGATTGTATTTAGTACTAGCCTTCAAGCAATTAGTACATTTTTTTCCCACCACAGTACTTGCAAACAATGTGCTTTTAGCAGTTACCTTTTTTGTAATAGAATTCTTGATATTCCAATATCTCCATAAATGGGATAGCGTTCCCATTGCAAGAATACTTTTTATTCCTATAGTTTTGGAAATACACCCGAAGAGCATTCACCAGATATAGTAGATAACTTACTCTTCTTATTTAAGTTAATTTTGTTTCCAAAAATGTTTTCTAATCTCTGGCTCTAAGTTCCCTCTATAACCTGTGATTCTAAATTTTACTTCTGTTAAGTGTACCTCATATCCTACTAGTTTCTGTTTGGTTTAAATTTTTAATTTTTCATCATTACTTCTGCTGAAGCTTTTAACAATTAATCTTTAATGTCCTTTGTGTTTTTTAATCCTATATTTAATTTACTCAATTGTACTTTTTGTAGGTGGTTTTTGGTTTCTTTTGTACTTTGTGGATTTTTAGGTTTTATTATTAAGTTAGGAGTGTTAATTTCATATCTTGGGGATTTATGTTATACTATTTGACTATAAGTAGCGCTTTGTAAGGGAATTTGATTTTTTTCACGATTTCCAATTCTGTGATTTTTAGTTTCAAAAGCATAATCATGTCCTCCTTGCTGGATATGATATTAGCTTTGTCTGTAAGTATATCCCTGAGTAAGTTAAATGTGTCAAAGTTTAGGCATTTCTGACAATAGAATTTCATAACCCTACTAATTTTAAGTTCCAATACTTTAACTTCAGAGGAAGTGAGACTATTACATTTTAGGCTATTTTTGGAGTAGCGGCCATCACAGACAAAAAATCTTGTATCTTTCTTAGCATATACTCTCATTCCATTATTGAAACAGTTACAGATCAAAACAATAAGATATCAGTTTTTATGTTATTCCAACCCTTTTTTTTCCTGCTCGTTGCTTTACGAAAATAAGGATATTCCAATAGAGAGGTTTTTATCAAGTGCAATATGCGGATTTTCATCACTCTACGAAAAGGAAAAAGATTTTCTAGTGTTTTTTTAAGCTTTCCAGGTGCTGAAGCACCTTAATTTCCAAATTTGGTAGTATTATCAGAAAATTTTGGTATCCGGTTTTTTCGATGTTTATTTAAGTTCGGATTTGACAAAATTTCGCTGATCTGGATTTCACAAACACACCCAGTTACCTTCAGGATCCCAGTTCATACCAAGAATCACCCTTTTCTGAACTAGAAATACCCTCTCAGCTCTCATACACTTTCCGCAGAAAATAACTCCAAACCAAAGGATGGTCTCAAAGTAAGCATAACAGGCAAAAAGTGTTTTAAGGTCCTAGTAATTCTTCAGGACTCGGCAACAGCAGCTGTTCAGCTTGCCTGACACATAGTTTATCTCTTTTTCCCAGCTTAAGGAGCAGTCAACATAAATAGCTCAGGAATTTGGCGCCATTCACAAGCTGCAAACTTGATACAGCAACTCGGCTGTATTAGGACACTGAGGGGTTATCTTCATAGTTCTAAAAAACAAAAAAGCTGACTATTGTGCGTTTAGTATAAAATTATTCTTATCTAACCAGTGCTTTGCTCGAATTAGGCAATGTCCTATTTTCAGTAAGCTATCCAGTGTGGGGTAAACAGCCCAAATGTTGGTTTCATCAGAGTAATTTCCCACTGTAACACAGTCACCTGGCACCTTTCCACCGAAATCATTAATGTAACAAATAAATAAAAATAGGCCAAGCACGTTTCCCATAGTCAGTGCCATTCCTTTTGAACTACAACCCGTTGCGCGCGATTTTGCAAATCAAACTGTATGCTTTTTAAGCCCGCTCCTCACTATTCGTCCGTTCGGCCATACGTTCACTCGTCCGCATAGCGTGGAGAGTCCGGTTCCTCTATTCTTTTCGTTGCGTGACGATTCCGTCTTTTGGGTGGGTAATCAAGTACGCTTTGACCTCGGCGAACCATTCGTTCGAATCAAATCTTTTGTTTGGTATTTATAACTTTGGCTGAAAATGAGTTACAGTTAGTAAATATATTGTTGATACAAGATTTAGAAATTCGACTTATCCTTGTATTTTCCCAGATTGATGGGATAATATTAAATTAAAACAATAGAGATAAAAATGCTTCAGAGCTTCTATCATGTTAAAATCACCAGCTAAAAAAATTAAAACATTATCATTAACAAGTTTAATTAAGACACTTTCAGTCTTATTTAAAAATAATGCTACATCTGAGTTTGCAAATGGAAAACTGATAAAATAACAACTGGAGCCGAATTAATCAAAAGTTCAATTTCTGCATACTCAAAATTTGTATCTTCTGAAAAATCTAAAGGGTGAGTTCTAATCTCCCAAGAAAATTCTGCACATAAATGGCTGCGCCCCAATGCTAGCCTACTTGTCGACAATAACTAGATGCTAACTCAATATTTAAACATTTTACTTGGTCCTCAGTTTTGCAGACCTCCGTAACTGTCAGAGCCACAAATTTATGTTTATTATTTAAAATCTGAAACTGGTGCAAGCTGTTGCCAATTGACTGTACGTTATGGGGTAAAATATGTTTTGCACATTGTTTTTCTAAGAAGTGAAAATCCATCTACACTAGTCCATTGGGGGATATTAATATCCTGAGGTTTAAAAAACTCTTAATAAGAATACATTCAGGCTAAAAATTTGTATTCCGAACTGTTGCTTGCATTTCAAGTGACACCCCAGTCTTAAAAGAACTATATTTTTGTCTAGACTTGGTTCCTATTTTTTCGCATTCAGAAGAGGTAATATTATTTGTTTTGAGGTAATCTAACATCTCTTCTGTAAGTCTTGACACAAAAATCCAAACTAGGTTTTTGGAAGCTGCTACTCCATGTTAAATGGAGTTAGGTGTTTTCGTTGGATCCAATTTTTTTTGACTTCTTTAAGATAATAAAATGTCCAAAAATTTGATGTGGTAGAAAATAATATAGTAGAGAATCTAATTGGCAGTTAATATATTACTGTCCTGTTTTAAAAAGTTTTAATGATCATCTTGTAGAACTAAGTAATAAAAATTGTTCCTTGTGTAAAATTAAAAATAAAACCAAACAAATATGGACAACTTCAGGATGAAAAACTACTTTAAATTTGAGAGCTTTACATAATATCATAAAATATACAACAAATCAAAACTTTCATAATTATTTTAATACCTATAGGAGCATATACAGGCGAGTTATAAAGACTGCTAAACAAATGTACTAGAGACCGAGTAGATAAGGCACAAAACAAAAAAAGAAAATTGAAACATCAACGAACTTAGGAAGTACTTCTCACTCAATAAACAATAATTAAGTTACAATTGATAGTAACAAACTCAACCAATTTTATTGTATACATAATTGATAATAATCCCCTATCTTACTTGCGTCATATTAATATACTTGGATCTTTACCCATGCGTCATCATTCAGATTTACACGATATTTATAAATTACCAAGAAACTAACAGTACTTACCTGCAACAAAAAATACGACAAAGGTAGCTTCTTAAAGGTGCTGACTCAAAGATTAAATGGCACAAGACTTTATAAATACACAAATATGAATAATATAAAATGACAATAATATTTTTGATATTTCATCGATTGATGATCCATGGTTGAAGATCGAACGGAACAACTGTATCTTGTTAACTTTCCATAAGACATTGTCGAATTAAAACAACACATTTAAGTGGATGAGATGTCAGTTAGATATTCGAGATTCTCGCTTAACAATTCAATAATGCTAATGCATTTTATTTCACGTTACATCAACGTCGAAACAAGGACTCGACGATCCGTGTCTGGAACATGTCATGCAATGCAGCAGGCGCAATGATTCATTTTAACGACGATCGCGATTTCGCTCTTTTTAGAGCTCCTCAGGCCGCCATAGACTAGCGAGCTCCGTGCAGGTCAAAAACATAAAATGGAATCACAGAAGCAACTATTCGGGTGGCTTATACCACGACCGGCATTGAGTTTTATTTTGTTTAATCCATTCGAATTAAAGTTTCAATTTAGTTTCTGCTTTTACAGTATCTTGAGTTTATACTGGAAAAATATTTCATTACTCCTTATACTTGTTATTTTAGAAGTTCTTTTAAAGTTAACAATTTATCAAAATCTTTCTTAAAATCATTATGAACATTTGGGTTATCAGACATTGTCTTTTTTTGTTTTTTAATTCTCATGATTGATTCCCTAATCCGGTCTTCATTTTATCTTTTTTGTCCCGTACATAATTATTCTAGTACTTTAATGTTCTTTTATAATATATTTTTTTTATATATTTACTTTTCTTGTTTAAGTATAAATTTTATTTTTTAACTTTGACAATATTGATGACATGACAGGTAAACACAATTTCGGAACTATATGATTTGAAAACCTATACAAATCTTGAAATATAGGATGTACATTTTACAATTTGGTTTAAAAAATTGTAGTTTTTTTATGTTAATTGATAAAGGTTTTTTTAGAAAGAAAACAATTTTCCTGATATGCTTTGCCTGTGTGGAAGAATCTACAAGGATTTGTTTACAGAATCTAACTATACAGATAAAGAGAGTTTAAATCAAGCTATTCACTGGTATAAAAAGGGCTTTGAGGTTCAACCTAATGAATATGCGGGTAAGATAATTTTATTAGAAATAAAACTGAAATTAATGAAACAATCTAAAACACACAAGATTTTTCTTCAGTTTCGCCAGCAGCTCATTTACTAATTTTGATATATATATATATATATATATATATATATATATATATATATATCGATAGATGATAAGTTGTCACCTCAGTGTTACAGATAAGGCGACCTCACCTCATCTCCTTCTAGTAAGTTTTTGCACCCAAATTTAGTAAATATGGCTTGAGGGGAGCCTGTTTATTCGGATTTTCAAAAGAGGGGAAACGATTTTTTATTTTAAAAAATTATATATATTCTATAGAGATATCAAATCCGGAGCCACCTCTACCTTTTATATTAAACTGTAGGTACTCTTGTTATGTATGCACCTCCGGCTGTGTTGCCAGATTTTTTGAGGTGACA
This sequence comes from Kuschelorhynchus macadamiae, assembly GCA_030620095.1. Classification (NCBI taxonomy): domain Eukaryota; kingdom Metazoa; phylum Arthropoda; class Insecta; order Coleoptera; family Curculionidae; genus Kuschelorhynchus; species Kuschelorhynchus macadamiae. The sequence goes on along the minus strand of JAUTXW010002702.1, from coordinate 21,752 downwards.
ACGAAGTAATACGAATATTATATAAAATGTACGTTCTTACCAGATGATAAGTTTAAATGCGATGTATGCGTTCTCTCTCTATTCATTAAATACGCACATGGAATGTATTGAAACTGCAGAGAGTACTAGATATACGGAACAAAAGATGGATATTAAATAATTACTCGTCGCCACCTCGAAAAATTTAGATATTGTATTGTTAATAAAATATTAATGGCTATACAGTGTGTCCGTAGAATATCCCTATGGGGATCTCGCGTATTATAAGAAATAGAGAATAGAGGTTAAATGGGGAAATGTTTTAAACAAGATTGATACAGCTTAATGGCACTTGCGGATCGTTCTTGAGATATTTAGAAAACAATAAAATATTGCATTTTCGAAAATATGCGATAATTTTTATATATTGCAAAAATTCTCAGATCGGTAACTTTGTGAGTTGTTTATTATATATGTACAGTGCTTACCAAGAAGTTCGCACCATATGGGACCATTTTTAATTAAATGATTTATATTAAAAAGTTATTATATTAAAAAAATCAAATTTAAATTAAATAGAGGGTAAACATTTTATTATAATGTAGTATTCTACCTCCTGAGGAAATCTTATCATTATCGCGACAATGCGGTTTTTGACCTACAAGGTGTTAAAGTTAATAAAATATAAACCTTTTTTTTTATCAAAAATGTATTTTGGTATTAAACCCGTGATAATCTTCATATTATTGGAAATAAAATTAATAGCATATTATTACAGGATAACTATAATATAAACCTAAAGCTATGATTTAATTACCTGGGGATTGCAAAATATGTTTTCTCAATACTCGGGGGTAAGCAAAATGTAATAAAACAAAAAAATAGCGAATGCTCCCAAATAATTCTCGTTAAAGTTGTATTTAAGGAAATATTACGTATGCCTTGCTACAGAGAAATCACAAAAATATCCATAAATAAAGGAGAACTGATTTTATTCTACAGTATATGAGTTATTTCGTATCTACAAGTAAAAGTAAAAGGTGAAAACACAAGTGGATGATGAGCCTATGTTAAATTTTTTATTTTTGCATAAACGAAGGTTTTAAGTACCTATAATTGTTTCCAGATGTATTTTTTTCAGGTTAAGACAAGTAGTGAAATGTCTACTACAGTAGGCGAAATTATTATTTGGGTAGACGTCTCGGATTGGCGGTAAATTTTAGCTTGGCTTACTTAGATGCGTGGGTGAATGGGTCGCCCATGATTTCTTTTGATCTGACTTCTTTTAAGTAATTATCAACTCTATAAGTATAGAACCAGGGTTATTTTGTTATTTAAGTTTCGTTAGAATATATTGTAGAAAACGGATTCAGCGAATTTTGATTTTGAATAGATACATATATAATATAAATATGTTTATTAAACTATCGTATTTATTTTCCTAAAATGAAAATAATAAAACAAATATTTACCATAAAAAAGAACGTATAGGACTCGATCAACGACAAAAACCGATCCACAACGGGAAAATCTAAAATTTGTTTCCACGCTTCGCCACTGCAAGAGAGCATATTTAAATAGATCTTTATATATTCTATGATTATGTTATAAAAATGTTTTCATGCAAGCAAACCTGACTTATTTCAGTGTTGATTACTGCAAACGAGGGCCATTTTTCAGTCGAAGCCGGCCCTGATCAACACTGAAATAAGTTAGAATTGCTTTCTTAGAAATCGATAAAAGAGCTTTATTCATAACTTCCCTGTTCATGTATCCTTTTTTTATGAAAAAAAAAAAATTATGTAATAACCCAGATTAGTTCTTCGTGTAATTATTTGGAATATGTATAGGGTTTTCTCGTATATTTTGACACCCACAGAAAGAGGTGATTTGAATTGATATAAAATTTAAATAAATGCGTAATATTCTTGGAAATATAAAATTTTGACATATTGTCAATTTTTTAATGGAATACCCTATGTATTAAATGTTCATCAGATAGGTCTTTTCTTGCTGATTATAAATATATTCGATTTGATACCTTTGTCTTTAAAGACACCTGAGAAATTTGCCATACGAAGCAATGTATTCCCATCCACTCAAAGTGATAGAGCATTCTCCGTCTCTCTCTAACACACTGCCTCTTAAGGCAGGGTTTTTCTTAAGTTTCTTGGATGCCTTTAAAGACAAACGTATTAAACCAGATATATTTATAATCAGCGAGAAGATACCTATCTCATGGACATATAATTTACAGGGTATTCCTTTAAAAAAAGTTGCAACCTGTTAAAATTTGATATTTAAAAAAAATATTTTCGCATTTATGATAAAATATCTTGATTATTCTTATAAAATTATTATTATTTTTATTAAATAACAATGCAACTTTTGTATTTACGACATTTCGGTAGCAATTCAAATAAAATTCTCTAATTGGGATTCAAAATATACAGGAAAACGCTGTACATATTGTGTTACCATTCCCCTCAATATATGAAAGGGATTCATTAGGAGGGAACTGAGGAAACTTTCGAATAAATTTTTATTATAGATCGGTTTTGCCCAATTACTCGGAAGTTCCCTCTTAATGAATTCGTTCATTTGTTTACATACAATTTGTATATGTACATCCTTTCTATGTTGACATCTAGTTACAGCTTTAACTATAGGAGATGCAAAAGACTTTAAATACCAAAGTATTGCACATAGTTATCCTTTCTATTTTGACATCTAGTTGCAGCTTTAACTATAGGAGATGCAAAAGACTGTAAATACAAAAGTTGTAGGACTTTTCTTTTATTATTTTCTAAGAACATCAAACATTTCTAAAAATTGTTAAGTAGGAAAAATTACATAACCTATATTTTCTTAAAAGGGATATCTTGTATATTATTATTTCATTGAATGAGTCTCCACTTACCGATTATAAATATATCAGATTTGATATATTTATCTTTAGGACAACTGAGAAAATTGCAATAATAATTTAGAACAGAATATTCCTCTCTCTCTCTCTAAAGCATTGCATTTTATGGTAGGTATTAATCATATACATTCAAAAAAATGTCTATTTCTTTTCTACTTTTTAACAATTCTTAAGAATGTTTGATATTCTTAGAAGATAATAGAAGAAAAATTTTGTATTTTTGTATCTCCTATAGTGAAGAGTCAAAATATAATAAATAATCCTGTACGTATATTGTGTAAAATTTGAAGTCGATAAGTAATTTTTTATACAAAAATTTTTTAAAATTTTAGAAGCTTGCATTTTGGATTTGCTCCAAAATTTTGCGAGTCTATCCCTATGTTACGCTTGATTTTCGTATCACAATTGAAGTCAACCGAATAAGTAGGTTTTGTTAATGATTTTTTAAACATTTCATCGTCGTCATTTTGTGCCGCCAAACTGGATTCCCACTAAATGTTTACCAGTTTATCGCTATATCACACTCGACTTATATGCAGGTTAATTAGATATAGTTTTTTTATACTAATTTTTTAAACAATTTATTGGGTAGCCATTTTGTTCCGTTTTATTGAGCACACACCAAAGCTTTAACAGGTCCATCCCTAGTCACCCTGCAAACTTTGATGTCAATTAGATAAGTAGTTCCTTAGTTATGCCGCGCATAGACAGATCGGGAAAACATGATTTTTGGCATCTCAGAACCCTGAAACGTAAAGAATTAAAAAAAACTCGGAGGGTGTTTTTTATGATTACAACATTTCACTCTTACGAAGGAATTAAAAATATTTTTATAGGACAATCTTAGAATCTATAAAGTTTTACTTACATAGACTCATAAATATGCTATCTTGTATTCTTATTAGTCAACTACTAATAATATACCCTTCTTATTATGGTATAAGCAGTCCAGTTTTTTGTGTTTTTAATAATCTGTATATTTAATTTTTCACAATTTTTGGAATTAAAAATTAGCCTCTATCTATTAAGATCCCAAAAAACGTATCTACTATCTGGATTTGTATAATTAGGAGCCACCCTCTATATCTTAAACTATATCATAAATATGCAGTGTTGTTACTCATAACTTCTGTATAAAACATATTTAAAACTTTTTTATTTTTATAAGAAATATAGCTTATACTACTTTTAACACTACCTTACTTCAATACACCTAATAAACTCAAACTAAGATTTGTTCAAGACAAAAATTAAAATGGTTTCAGCAAGCTTTTTAATTTGACATCCATCATGATGGAATTGAATTTTTGTTTCATGTTTCTCAAATTGGCCCCTCAGTTCGTCTATATTAAATTACTATTAAATCTATATCTATATACTCCCGAAAATAGTATGATTCTTTTAACCCCTCACTTATTAAAATCCGTTTAGCCGTTTGCTATATACAGAGTGTTTCATTTTAACTTCAAAAAGTAGTTATTTTATTTTAAGTAAAATATAATTACTTAGAGCTAAAATAAAACCGACACCGTCAGCAGTATAGACGTCGCGCAACGGCAAGAAAAATCAAAAGTACAGAAACTTTAAAAATTAGTTATTTAGATAATCCATGCTAAAAAATTAAATAGTTGCGGAAGTGTTATGGTCCAAATAACAAAAAAGTCTTAAATATTAAAAATATTTTAAAACTTTTAAAGTTTCTGCAAATGTTTTGTTTTTTCTTTTAGCTGTAAGTAGTTACATTTTACTCAGAAACATTTACCCAATTTTGATATACCTGTTAGTTTAAGTGAAGTACCTTGTATATCTCAATAATCAGTATATTAATCATCTTCATGCAAATAACAAAAATGTCTTAGAAATAGACGTAGCGTTAAAACCTAAAGACTTCTAAAACTCTTGCAATTACTTAGGTTCTTGGCGTTTCGCCTGTTTTAAATTAGTCCTAAATTACCCTCAAAAAAAAATTTACCCAATTTCGACACACTTGTTTATGCCCCCGAAAACGGCTTTTGGAGTTTATGATGATCCTGTAAATGAATTCCTGTATTTTTTTGAATTCGTCACAGGACCAATTTATTTTAAAAGAAATTCACAAAGAGTACTTTTTGATATTTATGTCCGTTTTAGAAATATTTCATTTCCATTTATCTTAAAAATGTTCATTATCCATTTTAAGTTTCCAGGGCAGCACATCAACTCCGTAATATTCGTTAAAATGGGTTTATACAGGAAATAAAATAATATAAAATAAAATAAAGTATGCAATAAGGAGTCAGAGGTGGTTTATACAGAAAATAAAGTTAAATAAAAAATAAAAACAATGCTGTCAACCCTGTAACCCAATGGTTTTTTTCTAAGCTTTCAATATTGCTATCCTATTGGATTCTTTCTTTAACATAACTTTTATTTAAAAATACACACAACTCGTCCAAATTCAAAAATATTCAGTGAAATTGTCAATTTCAAATGTTCCAAGACGTAACGCTAATGCGCATTTTCGAAATAAAATAAAATAAAATGAGAAGATTGAAAACAAAAAAAAAACACAGAATTATCAACTTATTTAGATCTGAGACCAGAATAACATTAAGCTTTAAGGCAATGTTGCCAGTTATCTGAGGTGACAACGAGCGGCCAGCACCAAAATATGCCCCCTCTCGAAGGATGAGGTGACATCGCGTGGGCCGAATCTAACCACAAAAGTCGAAACAAAAGCAGCAAAAGAACAGCAAAACTGTTCTTTTCAGAACGACAGTAGTGAACGGATGTACACCCGGAATGAAAACACATTGTATTTTTCCATCCGTGAAGGAGTAAAAATCATATATATATATATATATATATATATATATATATATATATATATATATATATATATATATATATATATATATATATATATATATATATATATATATGTGTATATATATATATATATATATATATATATATATATATATATATATATATATATATATATATATATATATATATATATATATATATATATATATATATATATATATATATATATATATATATATATATATATATATATATATATATATATATATATATATATATATATATATATGAGGTGAGGTGAACATTTCCCATATATTTTTAAAAAGTTGTAAATTATTTTTTTGAGAAATATAGAATTTCTTATTGGTTTTTATTTGTCTTTAACGTACCTCAAAAGTGAATCCGGAAATATCCCTTTAGACCGGACAACATAGTGTGTGACAAATTCATTATTATTCATTCTACCATTTGATTTATTCATTGGTATTGATTTTTCTTTAAATCGAGAACATAGGCATGCGCTGTAAGGTTTTCCTGTTTAGTTTGTCGTTTAACTACAGACGGAAATATTTTCATAATTGGTTATATTTAATTAGTGTTTTAGGCTTCTAATTTTATTTTGCTAGGTTAGTCATAGCGTTATTATAACGAATTGATTTTGTGTCTATTTCAACATTTAAAAGTTGAAATATATCCTAATATAATTGCTACTGAAAATATTTACAAAGAAGCTCACCCGTAATAATAATAATAATGAAACATGGGAATTTGTTTGTGTGAAAAAAAAAACTTTCAGCTTTTTTAACTTCATTCTTCATTTCCTACGGTTGTTGTAATGGTGCATGTTATATCAATTCTTCAAAGTTCACATGTTTGACGTTTCGCGTTAGTTCCTTTATTAAATACTCACTCTTATGTTTTATGGGTAATTTTCTAGTTCAGAAAATATATTTTACTTTTTTGTATATATATATATACTATTCTTTTCTAAATTCAAAATTATAATTTAATGTCATATTAATCACAGCAACGTTAAGGTATGTTGCCGTGTTTTTATTTTTTTATTTCCTGCTGGAATGCTGCTATGGGAACAACTTCAGCCCATCAAGTTCTTGTGCAGATACGCTTTTTCTTGTTAGAATATTGGATCCAGCTTTTCGTAGACAAGTTCAGAACTCGGTTGAGAACTTCGGTACTGGATACTGAATAGAGTAAATAATACCTTTGTTATTTCGCAAAATCCATACTGTAGTTGTTTCAAAAATTTTAAGTTTTACTGTAGGTTCTGCAAACTAACTCTGAACCAACAATGAGTATACAGATTACATACGAAACTTATCTAATTTCTCGATTTTTTTTTTGAAATGTGTGGACTAATTTAGTTGACACAGGAATTTGCTAGATATTTAAATATATCAGACAATAAGCTATTAAATAACAAAGAGTATAGATTCAATATGTCCATGACAAGTATAGAAACAGAGGTTTTACAAGAGCCTAATTTGTTTTTCAAATCTTACTTTAGGATTACGAGAGTCTACCACCTGTATTCACTAAAGAGGTTTAAATTTAGACCAGGTCTTACTTAACAGTTGTAAGTTTAAGATAACATTTTTAACAATTGAACAAATAATTTTTCTACATGTTACAATTACAAAATGACAGTGACCTGGTTTATCTCTTAAACCTTCTTAGTGACTACGGGGGTACAAGTTTTGGTTTCGTATGGCTGCTATAATGGTGCATATTATGCCAGTTCTATTTTCTTTATTTAATACTGGCACAATTTTTTTATGTAATTGTGTTAACAATTTTTGTACTTTTGATTTTTATGTTTTTTTTGCAAGATGCAATGAATTTACTCAACAGTATATTATGAAATTTGCAAATTATTAAGAATGTTCATAATTTTATTTTATTGTCATTAGATGGGAGTCTTCCTACAACTGTATCTTGGGTATTAAGGATCTAAGCCTGTTTCTCTTATAATCTAATATTTTTTATATCTATTAGCGAGTGTCTAGTTCAGTTCTTTGTAATTATTTTCAGTTAAAGATATTTTAGGATTTGAATTAACTGCTTCCAAAATTAACTGGTCAGCCGATTTGTAATAGTTTTTTTTGCATTCTGATATAATTGATTTAACCTTTTTGACATAGGCTACCTGTTTTAGGTATCAACTTAGCAACTTTATTAGTTATTAGGGGTGAGGAACTTAGCAAATCTAGTGATTTACAACATATTGCCATAGTTCTAAATAACCTCATTGGAAAGAAAGGGAGTCTTGCGTCACTTAAAGATTACTGGGATGTAGCAACATTTTTTGAAATATCAGTATTAGCACAAAATTACGCGAATGCAATACAGGTAAGTAGTATTTCATGGTTATAACAAATATATTGGGTATATATTTTTAAATTGAAATAATGCCGTATTTTAAAAACATTCCCCATTTTTCGGACGACGACCTGTTAAGAATTATTTTGAAATAAGTGGACTGTATATTTGTTAATTTAATATCAAATCATACAGAAGCACTAAAGGGCACTTACCACCGTTTCTGACTGTTTCTATCTTTTCACGGGGTGACGGAACTCTCGGAATACTTTAACTTCTTAGTTACGTGGACCGTTATGTTGGGAATATGCAAGACGACGAACCTAAAACTATGGTTTTTCCACTTCTAGAAAACATTAAAGGTTGTATTTTTCGTCTACTAAAACGAAGGATTTAAATAGATAACTAAGGCACACTATCTTGAAAAAGAAACAGGTTACTTTTTTACATTTTTGAAATATTTATCTAATGTTTTAAATTCTCACCAAAGAATGTCCCCCGAAATCTGAATTTATTATTTGCAGGAACTATTTTCTAGTCAAAGTATTCATTTTTAATTCACAGGTTATTCAGAAGAACTTCAATTTGGGTTAAAAGGGTGGAAAGCTCTTCACATGTGTACATCTGGGGTGCGATTTTGCACTTATCATTTCGTTAGTTAACGAAAATTTTCTCCGTTCGGAGAGCTGTTCAGCATGACAATCGGATTTTCTGATCCTGGTTCGTTAAACAACAACCTACTACTAAAGCCGCCATTTTCCGAATCTGTCAGTTCTTGAGTTTTTGATAATATCTAAATTTACTGCCTTGGAGTTTCATTTCGTAAGATAAAAAGTAGTTTTGATTACTTGAAAGAAAGCTGATATATTAGCATATGCATAAAAATATTCAACAGATGCCAAAATATTCAAGAAAATCATGAAAACATGGTACCTCCAAATAGGCAGTGAAGATACGAAACTCGTAAATCCTTCAAATTAAACAAGGTAAGCTAAAAAATATTATCTATGACATATTATTACGAAACCTGTATATTTTAATTATTAATGAATCATTATTTTTAATTCAGTGAATTCTTCTTTCTTGATCATTTTGTTAGAAGTACGGGAAAACATAAAACGCTATCCTCAAAATGTACTTCTTTTGAAGAAATATTTAACAAAGTTGTGAATATTCTGTTTAAATATTAATTACATTATTTGCTATTTGGTGCAAAATTCTATATTACGTATTTTATTTTTAAAAGAAAAGGGACCTATGTTAATATGTATTCCATCTATTCTAATCCAGCACCGCGGCTGTTATGCAACCACATAAACATCATACATTTATCCGCCTTTGAAACGGGGCGCGCCTTCCACAGAAAAATAATATAATAATATAGGCGAAATGCGTTCCTCGGGAACTAGGTTGTAATTGCCCGTTGTTACTGGTGAATGGCCCTCCCTATTTTAAGAATGGGCAGTATTTTATTTATTTTGGTCTCTCGTAACCTAACCTAACTTCTTTAGTTCACAGATACACAGTAAACAAGTCGAACCGCTGATGGATCACTTGCGGAAACATAACAGTGGTTTAATAATGGTGTATTTAAGTATTGCAAAATTGAACATAAATACCAGTAACTAGGAACCAATTTAAGAATAATATTTTCTATTGATGGAAAGACTAAAGAAGCAATAAGGGCAGTTGAATCTAGATTATCATAATACTGTTACAGGTAGGCATGAATTTGTATATTTTTAAGCAAATAGAATGTACTTGCTAAAATTATATTTTATTGTCTATGTCGAGGTCTATGTATAACTTGTAAACAAAAGTATTCCTTAACAGGTATTATCAAAGAAAATTTATAGTGGAAGCTATTATTTTCTTTGGTATTATATATTTTCACTGTTGAGGGCGAAATGAAATAATCTTTGTTTTTCTTTAAAAGAACTATAGTTGGAATTATATAATGTTATAATTATTAGAGTAGGGAAATAATTAGTTATATTATATTACACAGTATGTGGTGTATGGCACATTTATTGATTATAGCAATATTTTTACTTTTTTGCAGAATATGACCCTAAAAAGAAGGGAATGATACAAAAAATGATGTCAAGTATTTGATAAAGTATTTTCATTTAGCTTTCACATACTTAGTCAATATAAGGAAGAACAATCACCGAAGCACAATTACAAATTCCTCGATAAGCTATTTTGTTGATTCAAATTTGAACTCGACCATTTTGATTGTAGAAGATATATACCTGTGTAAGTATTAATTGTGATTATTTTTTTTTATAAAGAAACTTACTATAATATTAGACTTAAACAGATTAGGCTAGTATAATTCATAAGCTTATGTTTAGCAAAGTCTACTGCAAAACATAACTATGAGTTCGTTATTATAACAAATTATCAGTTTACAGTATCAAACAGAATTTAACACTTGAAACCTTGTTTAATTTGACTAATTGTTTTTGCACTGATATTCTGTCGGAAAACAGCAGCAAGATAATGCATAGCAACTCAACTGATGAATGGTGCACTTATTTTTTTATTATGTCATCCATTAAACTTTGTGCTAGACACCTCATTATGTTTTATATGTTTGTTTAATTTTTTACAGTGTGATACAAATATGTTTGAAGTGTTTGTTTTTCCTTGGGTTTTGCTAATTGCAATTTTTAATGTGTATTTTTAAATTAATCTTTTGTTCAAATCTATGAATCGCTTTTGGAGTTCCACATCACAATAAAAATATTCTATTTAAAAAAATAACTATTATATGACTTAATAAGTTCATTATGTTTAATGGAATTTATTTGTTTATTCCTATGTAAAATTGTACAGGGTGCCTGATTATATTTTAAATGGTACGTACCCTAGAGGCCTTATGCTATGAGTTATCAGAAAACTTTAAATACAAATGTTTTTGGGTTTGAACAAAATCATCGTTCATTAATCATTCTTGCCGATTATAAATATACTAGGTTTAAACTTTATCTCTAAAGATAATAGAGAAATTTTAGAAAAACCCTGCCATAAGAGGCAATGTGTAAGAGATTTGCTTCTTATGATAGGTTTTTCTTAAATTTCTTGATTATCTTTAGAGATAAAGGTCTTAAACCTAGTCCATTATTAATAATCAGCAAGAAGAGACCATTTGAGGTGTATCTATTATACAGGGTGTGCCTTTTAAAATAACGCAGTCGATGCCCATTTGCTAAATTTCCGATTATCTTTTGTTTGTTTTTCTTGTAAATTGACCAAACCTAAACACTTTTATATTTAAAGTTTTTTGATAACTCATAATAAAGTCTCTAGGGTATTGTTTAAAATATAACCAAACATCCTGTACATAAAATCTGTATAAAATATCAGATGTGTTAAAAATTAAAAAAAACTACATTAATATACATAAAGTAACAAAAGTGAACCAAACTTAATTCTAGAGAAAAAATTATACACAATATACATTATACCTATATTATGAAGAAACCTTATTTTTTTGTAAGTTAAGTTAACTGTGTTTGCCATTTTTGACCAGAAGAGGTTATTTCAAATCCATTATTATGTAATTCTGGGATACCTTGTTAGGTACTGGAAGAAACTAGGTTGCTTAAAGTACATTCTGTAAGGATATATTAAATATTTATACAGGATGTCCCAAAAATGTTGTATATATACGGTGCAGCTGCTGTTTTTTTATTATGGACTATTTTGTTTTATTAAAGAACAAAACGTCTGGTTTATATGCAATTTGGTAAACTGAGGTTTAATACCTTAAAAAAGACTATACATGAATTTGTAATTCGTTTTGTTTAAAATTTTATTTTTTAAACTTCAATTTACTTGAAACATCTGTATGTTGCCGTTTTTAATCATATCAAATATAGTATAACTGACTTAAGTCTATGAAAATTAAGATTACTCACAGTGAAAACTGTATTTTGTAACAAGAAATATTTTTTTCTCGATTTTTTCTTCAGAATAACTTTATTTTATAAATTCAATTCTGTCTCTATTTTGTAAGATTTGGAGGTGATCATGGTATCTATTGTTCAGAAAGTCAAGAACTACAACATATATAAAATGTAGGGAATTTCCCTCAAGCTAGTTTTATAAGATTTATGTGTAGTCCTAGTAGCTACCTCGCAATTCACCCTTTCTTATAGGCTTTGTTCAGTATAATTTTTAGAATACCTAGTGGCATTGTGGATTACGACGTATAAATGATGAACTTAAAAATGGAAATTTTGGACAATATTCAGATCTCAATTTTTGTTCAACAAAAATTAACATATTTAGTTACGGTTTTCGACACTGTCTAGCGTAACTAAGGGGGGCATAGGGGAGGTGATGTCTTTTTTTTTGGGATATTGCATGGGCGCTAGCAGAACCATAACCGATGAAAAAAAAACCAAAAAAGGTCATGCATAGTACATTTGGTATATAAATGTAATTTATATATGTAATATACAAGATTTACATTTTCCCCCCTCCCCCCTTCCCCCCATTCAGTAACAGGTGTCTAGGGACGCCCCTACGGTCTAGCACTAAGTTTATAGCCTAGAGGATGTTAATGCAGGTCTTCAATAAGTTGTTTTACAGAGTGTTTTGTAAAACACTTGTAAAAAAAAGTTTTCCTTATTTTTTTTTAATTCTTTAGTTTTTTTTGTACAGGTTGTTTTCAACGAAATTGTAATTTTTTTTTAAACATGTTTTTTTTTTCTCAACTTTTGTATCCCTTATACTATTATTTCTTACCTCAGTTATGAATAAAGGTAATGTCTCAAAATTTATAAATGCGACTGTTGTACAGGGCTTTCATTTATATTTTGACACCTAGTCACATCTTTAATTATAGAAAATTTAAAAAAAAAACTTAATTTCAAAATTTGTAGGATTATTTCTGTATTATGGTCTAAGAATATCAAATATTTCTAAAAATTATTGAAAAGTAGAAGAAACTACATAACATGGATTTTTTAAATGTGACACCTTGAATATTATTATCTAATTAAATTAGTCTTTTCATACCGATTATAAATATATGAGGTCAGAGAGAGAGAGAGAGAGAGGACTAATATATTTGCCTGAAATGGCTTTTATCAATTTTTTGGATAATCTTTAAAGATAAAGGTACCAAACCTGATATAATTGCTAACTTCAGATTAATTTAATGTTGCATTAAATGGGGCCAGCTAAAAAAAATATAGGTTATGTAATTTCTTCTATTCAGTAATATTTTGTATTCTTAGAAGATAATAGTGAAAAAATCATGAAATAGTGATGGATCATGAAAGTTAGTTTAAAGTAAAAAGTTCACAATAGAATGGGGTAAGAAACAATTGTTTGCTGAGAAAAAAACAACACATCCAGAAAAATTTACATTTTGGTAAAAACACCCTTTATATAAAAAAAGTTTTTTGGTATTCGGGTGTGAATTATCCTGGGTAGAAAAGAACAATATAATATTTCGTTTTGTAATAGTCATTGTGTGTGTATAAACATTTTGTGAAAATGACAAGGGCTTAGATAATACTCTGTGTAACAGATTTCTTGTGGCATTTTGCATTTTCGAAGCGATAAATCCAACATATAGCGCTAGGCATTATCGAAAACCACAACTCATTATATAAATTCTGGTCGAAAATTAGTAAACTTGAATTTTGTCTAGAAATTTGGACATCAGTACCTAAAATTAATTAATTATTGTAGGGGTTATGGTTATATTGAATAAAAAAAATTGGGTTGAGGTACTATACATGCTGTTGGTTACAAACACAAGTTTTATTCTTCATATTTTCTTAAGGGGAATATGCTTCTTAAGTATTGCTTTTAATTTTTAACGAAAATTGGAAATATACCTATTTTATCAATAACGAAGTTTTTTTCATAGCATATTTACAGCTGATTTTTCGAAAAGCAATTCTTTTACAATATTTTTTCTTCTTTTTAGGTATTTCAAGTCACAGTGTGAGTCCTTTGGACCCTTTGTAAAAGAAAATGGTGTGTACTTACATATCACCAGAAATCAGCAGCAATGGAAACTAATTTCAGCTTTTAACAACTTTTTTTATTTAGTGACAAATATAGACTTGATTTTCACTATAAAATATCGCAACACTTTAAAAAAAAATTAAAGAAGTTCCAGTCAATTTCATAATAATCAAAATGGAAAATTATTTCATTTATATCTTAAAGATTTATGACTATACTTAAATCTAAAAAAATAATTATATTTAGGCGTTTTATTGATACAGATTTACAGGGATATAGAAAGTTAGAGATTGATACCATTATGAAATTAGTTATGGGTGGTATTATATATGAATCTTTAAACAAATTTTCAAAAGTTAAGATATGAACGTAGGAATATTTATTTTTCAGTTCCAACTGTTTCTTTTGGTAGTTATGTAAACTCTCCAAACGTCAATTTTTAGTTTTTAGACGACAAAATTACTCTATTAGGTATAGGATCAACTGTGCAGTAATTTTATTATTTTTAATGCAATGAAAAAAATGCAAAGTAAATTTTCTTCTTCCCAATCATATGGTATTATCAGTATCTTTGAAATATATAGAGAGTGACAAAATATCTATTTTTATTAAATGAATACCCTGTCTATTTTTTACACCTATGAAAAGCTAAAAAATATCTTTCCAAAAAACTTCATGCCAAATTTTCTGATATATCCACCTATGATATTTAAAAAAATAAAATTAATACCTTCCTGCAAATGGCCATATTATTTTTGAATATATAAATTTCGTAACAGTTACAAATAGAGTATTTCTTAAAAGGGCTTCTTTATACAGAGCATTCCATGTAAAAAATTACACTGTGTGTAATATTTTTTAGTACGAGAAATAATAAAAATATTAGAGAGGGGCCACTTTAAATGGCAATCAATTTCCCTCGTACAGATTGTCACTACAATTTGCTGCATATTCAAATAATTTATTAGGCCGTCATTTACTTTTGTCATACAAGATTCGGACTAAAATTTTACCAGTCTGTCTCTGTTTCTCACTTGAGTTTTATGCAATTTTATTTCATTAGGCCGCCATTTTGTTTCGCCATATTCTATATACCAAAATGTTTCCATTCCGTTGAAAACTTAAATTCAACTGGATAAGTAGTTTTTAAGCTATGCTGCGTACAGACAGACTGACAGAAGTGGGAAAACATGGGGCCCAAGCACCCTAAAATGCAAAGTTCTGCAAAATTTTAAAGGGTTAATTTTTCATTTTTTACTCTTTTAAACTGATCTAAATGCTGGTGGTTGCCCTTCTTCAATAAGGACTTTTATTTATTTTAAACTTTATAATTAAATGGTAAAAGTATTAACTTTATTTGTTTATTTTTCTAATGATTTAATAAATCCTATTATGTATTTTAATAATTTTAACACAGAATAAGTGTGTAACTTATTTTATTAAGACCATATTACCATTTTATTAAAAATCGTCTTAAAATAAACAATACATTTGGAAAAATAAAAAACATATTTTTATTACCAATTCATTAGATAAATATAGAAAACAAATGTATTAGAAATTAAAGTTGGAAGTTTCATTTTGAAAAAATATTTAATTCAGAATAAATATAACATTTTGACTAGTACGTCTAAAACTAGTCCACTCTAATAAAGATATGTATGCATTTATCACTACAGTACATTGAATTTGTAGACAATAAAGAAAAAAAACTTAAGCTCTATCTCAAAATATGGCTTACTAAAGTATTAAACAATTGTCTGTTAAAATTATTACATTTTAGTTTAATGTTGATTCTTTAACAAATGTTTGCTTAGTGTCCTATTTATTTAAAAAGGTGTTATGTATCTTAAAATAGTTATTTCCTACCTCGAAATACCTGACAGTGTCTTTAAGAATATCATATTCTCTAATGTCTAAAATATCTTGGAAATACAAGTGCAAAAATATTATATTATGCCTTTATAATAAGGTATAATAACATTAAAATCTGTTCTGGAAAAGCACAATATAATATCCACTAAAATGTTCACTTTTTTCACTGCACTCACATGTAGCGATTAATTAAAGTCAAATTTAGGTCTCTTGAAATCACCACTTATTTGTTAACTTCTGTTTTATTAGAATATTAGTAGGTATTAGGTACAATATTATTCACCATCACCAATTGATGCCAACAATGCTGCTATATCTTCCATTTTAGAAGTATAACAAACACAAATATTAAGGATCTCCAGGCAGACCTTAGTAGCTTCATTTTTAACTCTTCATCACCTTTTAATTATTTCCAAAATAATAAAGTATACTTATACAACTGACAAAGGTTGGAAGCATCCATTTCTTAAATGAAAAATTGCATGTATTTTTTGACGTCAAGTAGGCCAGTTTTTCATTACGATTTGACAATTACTGTTAACCTTAAAATTATTTTGTTGAGGTTGACACATTTGTTTGGCCCAATTAATTAAGTATACTTTATTATTTTGGAAATAAATGTTATTAAACCTTATTTTAAAGGCGTAATATAATATTTTTGCACTTGTATTTCCAGATATTTTAGAGACATTAGAGAATATGATATTCTTAAAGACACTGTCAGGTATTTCGAGGTAGGAAATAACTATTTTAAGATACATAACACCTTTTTAAATAAATAGGACACTAAGCAAACATTTATTAAAGAATCAACATTAAACTAAAATCTAATAATTTTAACAGACAATTGTTGAATACTTTAGTAAGCCATATTTTGAGATAGAGCTTAAGTTTTTTTTCTTTATTGTCTACAAATTCAATGTACTGTAGTGATAAATGCATACATATCTTTATTAGAGTGGACTAGTTTTAGACGTACTAGTCAAAATGTTATATTTATTCTGAATTAAATATTTTTTCAAAATGAAACTTCCAACTTTAATTTCTAATACATTTGTTTTCTATATTTATCTAATGAATTGGTAATAAAAATATGTTTTTTATTTTTCCAAATGTATTGTTTATTTTAAGACGATTTTTAATAAAATGGTAATATGGTCTTAATAAAATAAGTTACACACTTATTCTGTGTTAAAATTATTAAAATACATAATAGGATTTATTAAATCATTAGAAAAATAAACAAATAGAAGTTAATACTTTTACCATTTAATTATAAAGTTTAAAATAAATAAAAGTCCTTATTGAAGAAGGGCAACCACCAGCATTTAGATCAGTTTAAAAGAGTAAAAAATGAAAAATTAACCCTTTAACATTTTTGCAGAACTTTGCATTTTAGGGTGCTTGGGCCCCATGTTTTCCCACTTCTGTCAGTCTGTCTGTACGCAGCATAGCTTAAAAACTACTTATCCAGTTGAATTTAAGTTTTCAACGGAATGGAAACATTTTGGTAAAAATCGAATATGGCGAAACAAAATGGCGGCCTAATGAAATAAAATTGCATAAAACTCAAGTGAGAAACAGAGACAGACTGGTAAAATTTTAGTCCGAATCTTGTATGACAAAAGTAAATGACGGCCTAATAAATTATTTGAATATGCAGCAAATTGTAGTGACAATCTGTACGAGGGAAATTGATTGCCATTTAAAGTGGTCCCTCTCTAATATTTTTATTATTTCTCGTACTAAAAAATATTACACACAGTGTAATTTTTTACATGGAATGCTCTGTATAAAGAAGCCCTTTTAAGAAATACTCTATTTGTAACTGTTACGAAATTTATATATTCAAAAATAATATGGCCATTTGCAGGAAGGTATTAATTTTAGTTTTTTAAATATCATAGGTGGGTATATCAGAAAATTTGGCATGAAGTTTTTTGGAAAGATATTTTTTAGCTTTTCATAGGTGTAAAAAATAGACAGGGTATTCATTTAATAAAAATAGATATTTTGTCACTCTCTATATATTTCAAAGATACTGATAATTACCATATGATTGGGAAGAAGAAAATTTACTTTGCATTTTTTTCATTGCATTAAAAATAATAAAATTACTGCACAGTTGATCCTATACCTAATAGAGTAATTTTATCGTCTAAAAACTAAAAATTGACGTTTGGAGAGTTTACATAACTACCAAAAGAAACAGTTGGAACTGAAAAATAAATATTTCTACGTTCATACCTTAACTTTTGGAAATTTGTTTAAAGATTCATATATAATACCACCCATAACTAATTTCATAATGGTATCAATCTCTAACTTTCTATATCCCTGTAAATCTGTATCTATAAAACGCCTAAATATAATTATTTTTTTAGATTTAAGTATAGTCATAAATCTTTAAGATATAAATGAAATAATTTTCCATTTTGATTATTATGAAATTGACTGGAACTTCTTTAATTTTTTTTTTAAAGTGTTGCAATATTTTATAGTGAAAATCAATTCTATATTTGTCACTAAATAAAAAAATATTACAATTGGACATGTTTTTATTGTTCAAGTTGTTACAAGCTGAAATTAGTTTCCATTGCTGCTGATTTCTGGTGATATGTAAGTACACACCATTTTCTTTTACAAAGGGTCCAAAGGACTCACACTGTGACTTGAAATACCTAAAAAGAAGAAAAAATATTGTAAAAAAATTGATTTTCGAAAAATCAGCTGTAAATATGCTATTAAAAAAACTTCGTTATTGATAAAATAGGTATATTTCCAATTTTCGTTAAAAATTAAAAGCAATACTTAAGAAGCATATTCCCCTTAAGAAAATATGAAGAATATCCATATAAATATGGCTTTTTAAACTTGTGTTTGTAACCAACAGCATGTATAGTACCTCCACCCAATTTTTTTTATTCAATATAACCATAACCCCTACATTAGTTAATTAATTTTAGGTACTGATGTCCAAATTTGTAGACAAAATTCAAGTTTACTAATTTTCAACCAGAATTTATATATTGAGTTGTGGTTTTCGATAATGCCTAGCACTATATGTTGGATTTATCGCTTCGAAAATGCAAAAGGCCACAAGAAATCTGTTACACAGAGTATTATCTAAGCCCTTGTCATTTTCACAAAATGTTTATACACACACAATGACTATTACAAAACGAAATATTATATTGTTCTTTTCTACCACACAATACCAAAACTTTTTTTATATAACCCAAAATGTAAATTTTTCTGGATGTGTTGTTTTTCTCAGCTCCTGTATGCATCAAACAATTGTTTCTTACCCCATTCTATTGTGAACTTTTTACTTTAAACTAACTTTCATGATCCATCAGATCAAAAGGTCATTTGAGAGTTTAAAAATTAATGAAACTTATTAAATAATGGCAAAAAGGTCTGTTATTATTTAAATTTACATAGATATTAATGAATTCTAATGATGAGTTTGAAGTTAGTTCAAAGTAAAAAATATGCAAAACAGTTTTTTATAAGTATAATGTTTTTATTTATATTTTGACATCTAGATACAGCTTTAACTATAGAAAATAAAAACACAATAATTGTAGGATTTTTTCACTATTATCTTCTAAGAATACAAAATATTACTGAATAGAAGAAATTACATAACCTATATTTTTTTTAGCTGGCCCCATTTAATGCAACATTAAATGAATCTGAAGTTAGCAATTATATCAGGTTTGGTACCTTTATCTTTAAAGATTATCCAAAAAATTGATAAAAGCCATTTCATAAGAGGCAAAGATATTAGTCCTCTCTCTCTCTCTCTCTCATATAAGTGAAAGCCCTGTACAACAGTCGCATTTATAAATTTAGAGACATTACCTTTATTCATAACTCAGGTAAGAAATAATAGTATAAGGGATACAAAAGTTGAGAAAAAAAAACATGTTTAAAAAAAATTTACAATTTTGTTGAAAACACCTGTACAAAAAAAGAACTAAATTAAAAAAAAAACAAGGAAAACTTTTTTTACAAGTGTTTTACAAAACACTCTGTAAAACAACTTACTGAAGATCTCTGCATTAACATCCTCTAGGCTATAAACTTAGTGCTAGACCGTAGGGGCGTTCCTAGACTCCTGTTACTGAATGGGGGGAAGGGGGGAGGGGAACGCTTGCCTCCCCTGAAAATGTAAATATTGTATATTACATATATAAATTACGTTTATATACCAAATGGACTTGCATGACTTTTTTTTGGTTTTTTTTTCATCAGTTATGGTTCTGCGTGCGTCCATGCGATATCCCAAAAAAAAAGACATCGCCTCCCCTATGCCCCCCTTAGTTACGCGCCTGCTAGACAGTGTCGAAAACCGTAACTAAATATGTTAATTTTTGTTGAACAAAAATTGAGATCTGAATATTGTCCAAAAATTTCCATCTTTGAGTTCGTCATTTATACGTCACAATCCACAATGCCACTAGGTATTCTAAAAATTATACTGAACAAAGCCTACAAGAAAGGGTGAATTGCGAGGTAGCTACTAGGACTACACATATATCTTATAAAACTGGCTTGAGGGAAATTCCCTACATTTTATATATGTTGTAGTTCTTGACTTTCTGAACAATAGATACTATGATCACCTCCAAATCTTACAAAATAGAGACAGAATTGAATTTACAAAATAAAGTTATTCTGAAGAAAAAATGTAGAAAAAAATGTTTCTTGTTAGAAAATACAGTTTTCACTGTGAGTAATCTTAATTTTCATAGACTTAAGTCAGTTATACTTTATTTGATATGATTAAAAAAGGCAACATACAGAAGTTTGAAGTAATTGAAGTTTAAAAAATAAAATTTTAAACAAAACGAATTACAAATTCATATATAGTCTTTTTAAGGTATTAAACCTAAGTTTACCAAATTGCATATAAACCAGACGTTTTGTTCTTTAATAAAACAAAATAGTCCATAACAAAAAAAAAAAACAGCAGCTGCACCTTATACAACATTTTTGGACATTCTGTATAAATATTTAATATATCCTTACAAAATGTACTTTTAGCAACCTAGTTTTTCCAGTACCTAACAAGGTATCCCAGAATTACATAATAATGGATTTGAAATAACCTCTTCTGGTCAAAAATGGTAAACACAGTTAACTTAACTTACAAAAAATAAGGTTTCTTCATGATATAGGTGTAATGTATATGGTGTATAATTTTTTCTCTAAAATTAAGTTTGGTTCACTTTTGTTCCTTTATGCATATATATATATATATGTTTTTTTAATTTTTAACATCTGATATTTTATACAGATTTTATGTACAGGATGTCTGGTTATATTTTAAACAGTACCCCTAGAGACTTTATTATGAGTTATCAAAAAACTTTACAAATGCTCAAAAGTGTTTAGTTATCAACAAAATTTAATCGGAAATATAGCAAATGGGCATCTACTTCGTTATTTTCAAAGGCACACCCTTGTATAATAGATACACCTCAAATGGTCTCTTCTTGCTGATTATTAATAATAGACTTGGTTTAAGACCTTTATCTCTAAAAGATAATCAAGAAATTTAAGAAAAACTCATAAGAAGCAATGTACTCCCACTGACTCCACTATATTGGTTTTTTTCTCCATCTCTCTCTTACACATTTCCTCTTATGGCAGGGTTTTTTCTAAATTTCTCTGTTATCATTAGAGATAAAGTTTAAACCTAGTATATTTATAATCGGCAAGAATGATTAATGAATAATGATTTTGTTCAAAATCATAGCATAGACCCTCTAGGGTACGTACCATTTAAAATATAATCAGGCACCCTGAACAATTTTACATAGGA